>RPFO01000154.1:3549762-3599762 GCA_009746045.1 Mesostigma viride
GATCCTCACACCTTGCCATTGCTGCCTGTGATAGTGCCATTCACAGAAACAAGGGGGGTTAATGACCCTAGGACTGTCACCTAATACTACATCATAACGTAGCACATCATTTCAGGTTTAATGACCCTAGGACTGTCACCTAATACTACATCATAACGTAGCACATCATTTCAGGTTTAATGACCCTAGGACTGTCACCTAATACTGCATCATAACGTAGCACATCATGTCAGGTTTAATGACCCTAGGGCTGTCACCTAAATACTACATCATAACGTAGCACATCATTTCATTGCCCAGACTGCCTGTTGATAGGAGCAGCTCGCAGAGATGGCAGGGCTTTTAGCTGGCATTCTATGCTACACATGCCAGCTAGTGAGCTAACTCTCGACCAAACAAGCACTCGAGCTCCCAAGAATGTCACGTAACTCTCGAACAAGGACCTTGACCTGACCATGTGGGTGCGCTTTCACACCCTATTCCTATTCACCAACCATGTGGGTGCGCTTTCACACCCTATTCCTATTCACCAACCATGTGGGTGCGCTTTCACACCCTATTCCTATTCACCAACCATGTGGGTGCGCTTTCACACCCTATTCCTATTCACCAACCATGTGGGTGCGCTTTCACACCCTATTCCTATTCACCAACCATGTGGGTGCGCTTTCACACCCTATTCCTATTCCTATTCACCAACACGCCCCGTCGCATCCACTCACCACCGCGCGCTCGCCTTTCTTCATGAAGGGGACCGATATCTCCAATCCTCTGACGATCGTGTTCTTGCCCAGCACGAACCGAAGCGGATCACCACCACCTGCACAGGGCGCCGGAAGCAGCCACCGCCGCAGTCAAACCACCGGTCAAAGCCAGTCAGGATACCCAGAGAGCCAAGATATGCACGAGTTAGAATTTGTAGTACTAGTACTACTACTACTACAGCAGCAGCAGTAGCAGCAGCAGCAGCAGCGGAAGCGGAAGCGGAAGCGGAAGCGGAAGCGGAAGCGGAGGCGGAAGCGGAAGCGGAAGCGGAAGCGGAAGCAGTAGCAGCAGAAGCAGAAGCAGCAACAGAAGCGGCGGCGGCGGCGGCGGCGGCAGCCATCGCCGCTTCAGGCGGGTAAGCAGAAGAAGAAATAACCATCGCACATGTGAGAGCAAAGGACTACGGACACACATATTGCTGCGTCCCTTGTTGTGAGTGCTCTGGAAGCGTACTCGATGGGTGAAGTACAAGCAACGCACGTAAGGAACACAAAAGGGGAACCTAAGGAATGCGATTACGTGTCAACAGCAGCAGCAGAAGCAGCTGTTGCAACAGCAGCAAACACGGCCTATGGATTTTAGTTCAGCGCGGGGGAGGGGCAGACCCACAGAGTACAAATAAACCAACAAAGTTTGAAACCAACCACGACCGACTGACCAAAACATTAGAATAAAGAACCAATCGAATTAAGAACAGATAAGCTCGCAAAATCAAAACTGGAGCCCACAGGCAAAAGTCCCTGGCGGGGGGGTACCAAAAAGGCCAACACTGTCAAATCAATCGCCGGGAAGTGGCAGTATTTAAAGCGCAGCCACGATAAAACCATCATTGGCAATTCACAGCGTAAACAGTTCCTACAGAGAAAACCTTCCATATACAACCATAGGTAGTATATTCTGATTTATATATACCATAGGTAGTATATGGCTGTATGCGACCATATCCCCTCACCCTCCGCCATCTCTAAATATACTTGCCTGAATCGGCAAAGATGTCTTGAAGGAGCAAAAAGAAAACGCTCTTGTCAGCACCTGCCAACCGACCACACCTACTAGTATCGACGTTGGGCCACCCGCCGCACACTCCATCGTTCACAGTAGATGAGGAATGAAGACAAGAAAACCAACTAGGAGTTGTCACTGCCAGCATCCACTCACCCTCAGCCTGCGGCCTTGTGCTGAATAACTCCCTCCCATTCTCGCTGGCAATCGTCAGATGAAGCCACACCTGGCGCCCACGCGGCGCGTGCGCAGGGAAAGCAAAGTACAGTAGCAATGAAAGGGAAGCAGAGCACGATGGAGGCACGGAGGGGCGAAAAGGGTGCCCAAGGCAGGCCCAGCGTGGCAAATGAGACAGGCACAGATGGCGGATGACAAGGCAGGTGCAGAGAGAGAGGGGGGGAGAAATAGGGGGCACACACAGCAGGTAGAGAGAGAGGTGCACACGGCAGGTATATATATATATATAGAGAGAGAGAGAGAGAGGTGCACACGGCAGGTAGAGAGAGAGAGGTGCACACGGCAGGTAGAGAGAGAGAGGTGCACACGGCAGGTAGAGAGAGAGAGAGAGAGAGAGGTGCACACGGCAGGTAGAGAGAGAGAGAGGTGCACACGGCAGGTAGAGAGAGAGAGAGAGAGAGAGAGAGAGAGAGAGAGAGAGAGAGAGAGAGAGAGAGAGAGAGAGAGAGAGAGAGAGAGAGAGAGAGAGAGAGAGAGAGAGAGAGAGAGAGAGAGGTGCACACGGCAGGTAGAGAGAGAGAGGTGCACACGGCAGGTAGAGAGAGAGGTGCACACGGCAGGTAGAGAGAGAGAGAGAGAGGTGCACACGGCAGGTAGAGAGAGAGAGGTGCACACGGCAGGTAGAGAGAGAGAGGTGCACACGGCAGGTAGAGAGAGAGAGAGAGAGAGAGAGAGGTGCACACGGCAGGTAGAGAGAGAGAGAGGTGCACACGGCAGGTAGAGAGAGAGAGAGAGAGAGAGAGAGAGAGAGAGAGAGAGAGAGAGAGAGAGAGAGAGAGAGAGAGAGAGAGAGAGAGAGAGAGAGAGAGAGAGAGAGAGAGAGAGAGGTGCACACGGCAGGTAGAGAGAGAGAGGTGCACACGGCAGGTAGAGAGAGAGGTGCACACGGCAGGTAGAGAGAGAGAGAGAGAGGTGCACACGGCAGGTAGAGAGAGAGAGGTGCACACGGCAGGTAGAGAGAGAGAGAGAGAGAGAGAGAGAGAGAGAGAGAGAGAGAGAGAGAGAGAGAGAGAGAGAGGTGCACACGGCAGGTAGAGAGAGAAGAAGGGAGAAAGAGGGGGCGTGCAAAGGCAGGTACTTAAACACATGACGCATCAACATGTGGGAATGAACGACAACCCCGTCTCACAGCTTCATCATAAGGGAATGTTAGAATACATAAACACCTGCCTGCCTGCCTGCCTGCCTGCCTGCCTGCCTGCCTGCCTGCCTGCCTGCCTGCCCATTCATGGAGGGAGGAAGGAAAGGTGGGGGCGAAGGAACGGGCAGAGAAGTCAAGGCTTGCCTGGGGCACGCCCTGGCCATAATGAGACAGAAAGGTAACCCTCTTCTTACCAGGTCCCCGCTCTTGGGTGTGTCAGACCCGTGCCCTGGCTCCAACGGCGCCTTCAGAATCCCTGCCTTGTCCACCTCACTAGAAGCAAGCAAAAGCACACGTAAGTCCGAATTCGGTACGTCAATGTCACATACATGGCAGCGTGCAATGCAAGGAGGCAATGCCCGGGAAAAATAGCAGCAAAAAACATACGGCAGATGCTCGCGACAACTTGCGAGAAGGTGAAGACAGGCATACTGGAATGGTGGCCTTGCTAGCACCATGCATGCGGGACCGTGTCGTCCGATTTTCGAGTTCTATAAACACACGCCTTGCATGCAGTCAGGCTATTTGCGTGCTAGCCTGCCACACACCTGTTCACGCTCTGTTCCCATTTCTCCTGCTCTGAAAGCTCCTTTTTCGGCTTGCTGAGCGTAGGCTCGATCGGGGGCTCAACTTCCACCTTCTTGAGCTCGGCAATAAGAGATTTAAAGCCAGCCGTTGCCATTATCAGCGATTGAAGCTGCTCACAGCAATTTATACTTGGCTATCCTGCTGCGTCTGCACGAGAAACCAGGCTCATGCATGGTCGACTCTGACCATGGTGTAATTCAGCCTGCCTCGCGCCGCAGCTCGACTGACGTGAGGCTTCCCTCGCGTGCGTCGCACAGGCAATTACCACTGCTTCCCTATCAAGCCAAACAAAGTTAGCCTCTGCATCCTCCGAAGCTTTTTAGTCACGCTGCCAGGCGCAAGCCGAAAACAGCGTGAAATAAAAATGACCTGCAAATAGTAGGAGTCTCTGGCTACATTTATAAGGTTTCCTTGCTCCAAGGCAGAGCCACCTCGCCCTGATTGCATTTCTCGCCAGGACACGTGTCCTGCAGAGGGACCGACACAGTTGGACCGGGCATAGGGACATAGGGACGGCCATCTCCTGTCTTGTAACTATCCATCGCCTTCGGCGCCCACGTGTCCTCTGTTCGCCAGTATAAAATAGATTTCCAACGTTTAACGAATTGTCCCACGAAATTGATGAGGCACACGCATCGCTGCGGGACGGTGCCCAGTCGAAGTTCCGGGCGTATATAACATCGCTGTACCATATTTCTATGCAAAACGCCTCACAGTTCGGCAATTCAATTGCCATAACTGTTGTCTGAAGTCTAGGACTAACTGCAATTTTATCGCAGGATTACTTTCAGGGAGAAACACATATGCCACTTCTAGTCACTCCCTCTCTGCGAGCTGTGGCTTGTGTTGCGGGGCGAATCACACCAATTCTTTTCGGGAAGGCCTGTTTCGCGCAAGCTTCCCCCCGGAGATCTAGTAGCCGATTTGCAGGTTCGCAGCTCCCGGCCCAATTCAGCTCTTCTAATCCGGGAGTCCGAGTTTCTCGCAAATTTTCGACTGCCAAGTCCCCTTTACCTCCTTTCGCATCCATGTCCAGCGAAAGGCTTGCCAAGGGCAACTGCGCCCTGCTAGTTTGTGACATACAGGTAAAGTTGCAAAAGGCTTTGACGCTTTGACTGAGACGGGCCTCGAAGGGGAGCTAGCGGCAGTGAGAGAAGCTAGTGCGAGCTAGTGAGAGGGCGCCCACCCTCCTCGTTGTATAAAGGGGATTAACTGGTACCCACGTGTAATAAATTAGCTAGTGTTGGCACACCATAGCCAGCGAAAAATGAAAGGGATGTGCCCTAGTAGATGCTACATGGCACTTGGTAACGATAGTTATGACACCACGGCAGCTACCACCACCCCAGCACTTGTATCGTGCACGGCGGCATACAACGGTATTGCATGCTTTAGTGTTTAGTGCTTCTGTATCATATGTAACCGTTCGAATTGTGGCTGTCAAATCGATAATAGCAGAAAGCATGATAAAATCGATCATAAGTGCTGCGGAGAACATCCGTGCCAATGGAAGAATCACCTGGTATGGTTCGATTTCCGGAGGCCCAGCACTATGATATGGTTGAGTGGCTGTGAAAGCAGTTTCTCCCAAACCGGTATTGCAAGCCTAGTGCACACGTACTTGCTTGTTTGCTGGCTGCTTTGCTTGCACATGTACTTGCTTGTTTGCTGTCTGCTTTGCTTGCACATGTACTTGCTTGTTTGCTGTCTGCTTTGCTTGCACATGTACTTGCTTGTTTGCTGGCTGCTTTGCTTGCCTGGCTCTCGTTTGCGATGCTTTCCCCTTGCTTACCTGTTGGTGCACTTGCTGGATGATTTTCCCACCTGCTTGCTGGTTTATTTACGTATCTTGGCATACCGTATCGTCTACCTACGTATTGCCTTGCCTATCTGTGGATTGTATTGTATCACTATACATTACTATTGTGTTACTATATGTGTGCGTTATATTGCCCACAGGAAAAGTTTGTGGACCGCATCCACTGCATGCCTGCTGTCATCCATTGCGCCAAGACGATGGTGCGTGATGAGAGCGCGCATGGTTCAATGTGCCAGACGCCAGAGACGCACTGACACACATAATTACTAAGACACATCGCAACGGTTGCGTGATAAGTAAGCATATATAGTACAGTTGATCAATCCAAACATACATGCACATGTGGAAGGTTGTGCCTGTTTCGTGCCATAGTCATATCGCCACTCTAAATCCCGTGACTTGACATTTTCGATGAATATGCACACATGTCCATGCATGCATGCACATACACACATAAAAGCCTTTGATGCTATATTGACTGCCAGCAACGGATGAAGTGAGCCCTTTGTGGTTCCAAGCTCCGTCTGTGACATCAGCCCCAAGGTCTGTCTTTGACTTTCTTTCCCTCATGCTTGCATTTCCGAAAGCCATCATCCATGAACTAAACACATGCGATTTGCTGGGAGGCCAAGTGTTTCACGTTCCTTATGTAATGAGGAATGGCCATGGGGAGTTACTTACCTCACATCCCTTACGTCAGGAGGAATGGCCATGGGGAGTTACTTACCTCACATCCCTTACGTCAGGAGGAATCGCCATGGGGAGTTATGTTCCTCACATCCCTTACGTCAGGAGGAATCGCCATGGGGAGTTATGTTCCTCACATCCCTTACGTCAGGAGGAATCGCCATGGGGAGTTATGTTCCTCACATCCCTTACGTCAGGAGGAATCGCCATGGGGAGTTATGTTCCTCACATCCCTTACGTCAGGAGGAATCGCTATGGGGAGTTATGTTCCTCACATCCCTTACGTCAGGAGGAATCGCCATGGGGAGTTATGTTCCTCACATCCCTTACGTCAGGAGGAATCGCCATGGGGAGTTATGTTCCTCACATCCCTTACGTCAGGAGGAATCGCCATGGGGAGTTATGTTCCTCACATCCCTTACGTCAGGAGGAATCGCCATGGGGAGTTATGTACCTCACATCCCTTACGTCAGGAGGAATCGCCATGGGGAGTTATGTTCCTCACATCCCTTACGTCAGGAGGAATCGCCATGGGGAGTTATGTTCCTCACATCCCTTACGTCAGGAGGAATCGCCATGGGGAGTTATGTTCCTCACATCCCTTACGTCAGGAGGAATCGCCATGGGGAGTTATGTTCCTCACATCCCTTACGTCAGGAGGAATCGCCATGGGGAGTTATGTTCCTCACATCCCTTACGTCAGGAGGAATCGCCATGGGGAGTTATGTACCTCACATCCCTTAAGTCAGGAGGAATTGTCACGGGGAGCGTTCGTCGGTAGGATTAATCAATTATTCAATTAATATACAAGTATACTGCGTCGCGTAAGCATAAATCCTCAATGAGAAGGAAACGGAATGGAATGGGGTCTATCTAGCCTCTGGTTTCCGGGTTGCGGGCGCCAGGTTTGGTAGGATAGATTCGTGTGCCTCCATAGCCCCTCGATTAGCACTCTCCCATCATGAGGGTTAATCATGAAGGTTAGTCATGAAGGTTAATCATGAAGGTTAGTCATGAAGGTTAGTCATGAAGGTTGAGCATGAAGGTTAATCATGGAGGTAAGTCATTCAGGTTTTCATGAAGGTTAGTCATGAAGGTTTCCATGAGGGTTAATGCCCCGTGGCTCCCCAACAGGACCGCCCGTACAGTTGATTGCATATTTAACTAGTCTGTCTCCCTCATTCGGTGCTCCAATATCCTTGTGGCGCCATGGTCGTTTTGGTCCCAATGGGGGTGTTTCCGCCCCCCCCCCCCCCCTCCCCCCCCTCCCCCCCCCCCAGGTGCGTGCGGCGCCACTGCTGGATTACCCCATCATTGTCACGGAGCAATACCCGAAGGCACTGGGGCAGACAGGTAAGCCTAGCTTGATCTGTCTTCACGGTTGTGATGGTCATGATATTAACATTCGTAGATCGCTAGCTCGCCGTCGTTGCCAGGTTCGGCGTGTTCGTGGTCATATCAGGGATAGTCATTTCACAGCGGTTGGCCCAATTCGTTCATTAGTCATAGTCATAACGGTTGCGTACAAAGTATGGGATTCGGAAAATGCTCCTGTTGTGGTAAACAGGCAGACGAAGGGAGCATGTTGTCAGTCACCTTGAACAAACACGGAAGCTTTGCTCGCTAACAAACTGGTTACCCGGAATCAAACTTGAGAGCGGCAAGCTTATGCCGCGGGCATGAGTCGCCGTCGAGCCAGGGTTGGTTTGTAGCCTTAAGCCGCATGCCCCCGTTGGGTATTCATACTTAGCCAGTTTGCATGTGCCACCATTGGGTGCACATAGCCGATTTGCATGTGCCCCCGTTGGGTATTCATAGCCAGTTTGCATGTGTCACCGTTGGGTGTTCATAGCCAGCTTGTATGTGCCTTCATTTGGGCTCTTAGCCAGTTAGTGCGCGCCTCCATTGGGGGCCAGGGAGCAGAGCACACTCTGATAAGTGCTTATGAGTGCTTCCAAGCCTGGTGCGTTTCATGCGTTGTTTCGCGGCAAAACTGAGGTTCACATGCTCCTCGTGAATATTTGCCAAATAGAATATCAGTACTTAGTTAGAATGGTAAAGAGAATAGCGGTTTGTAAGCAGAATCCAGGCTGAGGGTCAGCCATGTAGTGTGTATAGAATGTCAAGACGCAAAAGACAAGGAGCGATTGTTGCTTACCCACATACTAGGCGCTCCTCTCCTTGAGTCTTTACCAGATTTCACGATCCCTGCAGATGTCATCTTTTGTTGTGATCTCTACACAGGATGGTTGAACATGCCCTTCAGTTGTGTCTGTCCAAGTGTCCATGCCGTACAGTTGTGTATTGCAGGGCCCCCTTGTGGGCCCTTGCGGCCATGGCGGTCATGGTCAGTTGTACCAGTAGACGTAAACGTTCAATCTCTGCCCAATTGCGACCATTTTCGCTCGTCACCCTTGTCACATTGTTTTCCCCTTCTTTTTTTTCTTCGGTCCCTCGGCTGTGCTGTCAGCTCTCACCCTCACATTTGCTGGCATCCGCTGCCCCACATCCCTGTGCCCTTGTGTTGCCTCACAGTGGAGGAGCTGAGAAGTCTGTTTGCCCCCGGTACCCCGGTCGTGGATAAGGTGGACTTCAGCATGATTGGTGGGTCATCGTTTGAGGAAGGTTGATCGGAGGAACGTCATCTGAGAGTCGAATCAACAGAGAGATCAACAGAGAAGTCCAGAAAAAAATGTGGAGGGTCCAGAGAGGCAGTTAATAAAAGCAGTGAATCTCATTGGGAGTCAAGGAAGGTTATGAAGGAAGAGTTTGTGAGAGCAGACCACATTGACACGCGTTGAATTGCTGCTGGCACATTTCACATGCCGTCCCGTTTGAGCATGCTGTTGCCGTCCTTGCCGTCACGGTTGCGTGCCTTCTGCCCTGGCATTTACCGTAGCGAATGCCACTTGGCACTTGCCGACCAAAGGACTTGACACTCGCCAAAAAATGTGGTGTTTGTGAAACCCTTAGTCCTTCTTCTTCATGTCTTGTCATTTTTTCCTGGAAAAGAGTATGTTGGATCGCCATGGCGCAGGACTGAGACCCCACGTGGACGCCGACCGCTTCAGAACCTCAATGTTTCTCACATCACTACCTGTGGACAAGGCCCTGTCTGCGGTACGACTTCAGAGCCCTATAAAGGTGCTGTGTGGGTTGTCTCTTCCGTTGATCTCTTGTCGGGTATCTGTGGGATAGCTCTGATATCCTGTCCTGTGGAATATCTTGGCGACACCATTCGTTGAAAAGTTGCATTTCATAATGTGCATTGTACAGTCTACTATTCATAATGAGCTGTAGCCCCTTGCTGGTGTCGTTGCGTGACACCTGTCCCATCTGCGCGGATGCCCGCAGTTCCCAGCGTGGAAGAGCGGCTCGTGGCGCTGCCCCACGTCAAGAACATCATACTCGTGGGCATCGAGGTGAGGAGGTACTGGAGCTCATAGCTGCAGTTATAACCAGGGAATAGGGTCGGTTGTTGCTACCACGTATGAATTTCTTACGAATGCCATCCTTGTCGGCATCGAGGGGAAGTGAATAGGCATCTTTGAAATCATCTCATTTTTAAATAGTCATATGACAAGTTTAATTGTCGCAGCCCTTGAATAAGAGCGCTCAAACGTCATCCTTGTTGGGTTGGAGGTGAGGCGGTACTGGATTCGGTAACTGCGGCTATAATTAACGAACAGGGGCCGATCATGGCTGCCACCCATCAGCGATGTCATCCTGGTGGGCATTGAGGTGAGACGACTAGGCAGATGACTAGGCAGTTGACTAGGCAGTTGTAGTTGCGATCGGCGATTGACAAACTAGCGTAGTCCTTTCAGCTCCACATGAAGATTGATGAACATTTGAATTTCGAAGATCGTTTGGATGCTGTCCTCGAGGGCATCAGCGGGGTGTATGGGCATGAAAAAAACTTATAAGCCAACAAGAGCTTATTGTAGTACTAAAGTCGTAAGCAAGCGGTCGAATTTGAAATTGGTTTTTATTCCTGTTAGCGGGTTGCTATACGATGTAGTCATTGTTGGTGGACCACACAGGGATCAGAGAGCTGCGCGTCAACCTGAGCTGAGAGTATATTGCCCTACAGCGCAGAGAAGCGTAGTGACATTGCATTAAAAATAATAATGATAATAGTTATTAATAGTAACAACAACTATAATAGTAAATCAAAGAAAACAGAAACGTAGTGAAATTGAAGTATATTATCAGCAGTTCTGTGGGCGGAGTCATCCCCATGCGGGGCTCAATCAGCCGAGGTGGGTGACATGAGAACAGGCTTTCCTAATCAAGGGAAAATTGTTGCCCTTTTAACTGCATCAGGGTCGGTCGATCTCATCAGGGTCGCGTTACTTTGAACAGGGTTTCTTGTCTGTAAGCCTGCTATATGTGTGTTAGAAAGCTTGTTTCTTTGCTTGTTTGTACAGAGCTTGCGCGAGTTACTGGCTCCTTCGGAAGGCGCAGGCTCACTTTCAGCAATACGGATTCACCATCCATCTCAACTCTCAGTCTCTCATCCTGGCCTCTCCCATCATTAAGTAGATCATCCTGGCCTTTCCCTTCATTAATTCAATCATCCTGGCCCCTCCCTTTATCAATTCAATCATCTTGGCCCCTCCCTTCATCAGTTAGATCATCCTGGCCCCTCCCTTACGGTTGTCGCGCTCTCCTGTTCCCTTGGCTCTGCATTCTCCCCTCGACACGGAACACCCGCACGATTTCCTCATCATCCCCCTCGTGCATATGCGTGCTGGCGGCAGGCGCACGTCTGCATCATGCAAACCGCGTTGGACCTGCTGAGTAAGTCATGAGGTGCCACCTGGCGCATGATTTCCCTTTTGTGGAATTTTTTTCTCCTTGGTGGAGCATTTTTTCTTTTCTTTTCTTTTCTTTTGTATGGGAAGAATGTAGCTCTGTGACAGGCACGCCACCGGCAGCGTTGCAAGGGGCGCTCAATTATGAATGTGTTTGTCCAAGTCTGCCAGTGGCTGGCCAGAGAACACTTGCTTTCGGCATCAGCAGGACACGACGATATGCATGAAGTGTGTGTGTGTGTGTAGAACTGTGCATGCATTACTCAATCCAATCGGCAGCTCAGCGGCATGCTCACTTCCGCAATCTATTCATGGCAGCATCATTGCAGTAAAGAGCCTTCTATCAGAAAAATAATCAGAGGACTAGTCTGAGAGCCTGTTTACGACTTTGCTGGCATACTTCCATGGTCCGGACTCTCCAGATTTCTGGCCTGCGCTGGTTGTCTCATTGATACTAGAAGCCAGCCGCTCGATTGTCACTCAAAGAACGCTAGTTAGTATTGTGTGATGCGAAGGTCCGTGTGTGGCAGCTGCAGCCACTTCCTTAGCTTCTGCCATTAGCTAGTGCCAGTAGTTAGTGCCTTTAGCTACCGCCTTCAGCTATTTCCGCTCGTTACAACCTTCAGGTACTGCCAGTGGTTATTGCCGTAGCGTTGCGCGGTGGCTCGCTTCTGAGGGCTCTGGTGCGCAAGTCGTGGCAATGCCTTTGTAACGCCTGCATGGCTTGTAATGCCTGCATGCCTTCCAATGCCTCGTACTTCCTTAAAATTCATTGTAATGGCTCGTACTACCTTTTTGCGGGTTGTGATCGGTAATGGCATTGCATTCACGGTGGCAGGTTATAATTATCTGTTTTTCTAACTGGCATATTTGGATGTCGGTCTATTCTATCTCACGTCACCAGCAGGCTGGCACCTGGCGCAACCTCTTTGTCACTTGCCCCCTATATGCCACAACGCCACGTAGCAGCCCAAACAGCCCTTTTTCCCATGTCCACTCCCCCGAGCCCCCGTCCCCCAAGACGCCATTTCCCCAACCCCCTTCCCACCCTACAATGACTTACACCTCCCAGACTACACAGGACCCTTTTGCTGTGTTGTAAGAATTTAGTCTGCCTAAGCCAAGTCAGCCGCCTGAATCAGCACATTGCGCTGGTGTTGTTTGCGCTTTGCTGGAGCCAGCGATGGAGATGGTCCATGTTCTGACTTAAGGTGCAAAGTTGGTGCTGCCTATCACATGTTGGGGTATGCCATCACCGGTTCCATCCTCGCTCTTCGTTACACTGGCCTCGTCACGAGTCCTACCCCTGCGCCCTTGCATAGACAAGAAGTACGGCGCCTACCTGCTGGTGGATGTCGTGTCAACCCCGCCTTCTTTCCTCTTCCCATCCCTCTCTCCCTTACTTTCTACTTTATTTTCGTCTCCTTACTTTCATCCTTTCTCTCGCTCTCTTGTTCTGGCCCCCTGTCCTCTGTCGCTTGTCCTCTGGCCCCCATCCCCTGCACGGCTGCGCATGCAAGAAGTATTGGTAATGGCATGTACCTCCGCCTCTGCTGGTGTATGGCACGTCACCTCCGCCTTCATTCCTCCCTCCCTTACTCTGCCTTCCTTTCTTCATCTTCTCTTCCTTCGTCGCTGCCTTCCTCCCTCCCGTCCTCTCTTCCTTTTTCTCTCCGTTGTTATTATGGCCCCCACCCCCCCACACCATTGTGTAGGCAAGAAGTACGCGCTGCTGGTGGGCGGCGTGTCACCCCCGCCTTCATTTCTCTCTCTTTGACCCTCTCCATTGCTGTTGCCCCCTCCCCCATGCACCGTTGTGTAGGCAAGAAGTATGGCGTCTACCTGCTGGTGGATGGCGTCTCGTCACAGCGGCCGGTGGACCGTGCCGTGGCGCTTCAGGTGGGTCACTGTAAGGGTTATCGTGGGGTCACTTTTGGGTTAATGAGAGGCATACAAGCGGGGTCAAAATGAGGGCTACGAGTGTGGGCATTATTATGAAATGGTATCAGTGTTGTGGAGAATCGTCACTGCAGGCATATCAGTGGAATAACGAATCTGGATTCCCATAGATTCGCAGTTTTTTTTCGCTCCATCGGCCCAGCTGTTTCCCTGAAACCAATCCGTGCCAAGCCCTGGGGCACGTTTGCCATGCAATATGCTGGTGCAAATACTCACGGTACCGGAGAGGGTTTCTACTTTTGGTTGGTTGCATCTTGACAGAGTGTAGGCGGTCATGAATGGTAAATTTGTCTTATGGTATATGAAGAATCATTTTAGTACAGTCATATTCACGCCTTGAGTTGGGTTCGAGTGTTTCGAGGGGTCACCCCAACTTTATACTATTCTGAACTACTTTAAATTTAGACTGCGGAAATCCCATGCGACCCAATTAAGGTGTGAACACAACTTAAGCCAACCCACGTCATTCACAGCGTGAATGGCTGTAATAAGTGAACTTGACCCTGTGCACCCTGGTATCCATCCTTCCATCTCCCAGCGCTGAGTGTGCCAAAGAGCAAGGGCGACGGTTTCACGTTAAAACATTCAATTAGGGCTGGAAAATTCTGTATAACTTAGCAACAGCTGACGGGATGCTGGCGGTCAAAGCTTGGTGTGCTGGCAACATGAGGAGTAGATGACAGTAACATTTTGGGGTAACCTTTTGGTAAGCTTTTGGTGTGTAGTTGTTAACCTTTTGGTAACCTTTTGTGGTTGCGAACAGGTGATAGCAGGAACGTTTCGTGTGTTGATGGTTGCTACAATGCCTTCATTGCCATCCATCCATTTTTAAATGAGGGTGCTAGTTTAACACTAAGAACAGGGCACTTTTTTTGATACCATACCAATGCATCAGAAAAAAAAACAATGATGATTGGGGACCATAACTACGATGAAAAAAAAAATTCAGCCACCCGAGGGGGGACTTCCCCCCCAGCAGGTGCCCGTTATGTGCTAAAAATAGAAAAGACGCTAGTTTAGGCCTATTTTCCCTAGGACAATGGGCACAAAATTCTTGCCCAAATCACATATTTCCATACAGTTCCCCCACTTTTTAAAAACTCTACCTAATTGGGACCAAGAAATAAGCACGGATGCACACGTTATTAAATTTCCTGCAAAACGCGAATTAATAAAGAAATAAAACAAATAATGAACACTTCAAAAAATGCCATATCATATATTTTCAAATACTAGAGAGGGGGGGACATGCAGCCCCAAAAATTGAGGTCATTCTGACAACCACAGCTTAAGTTATCAGCGTTCCTAGGTTGTCACCTGTGATGAGGCTAAGGTAGTTTTTTTGGTGTATTTTACCACATTAACACCGCTGTATCCATCTAAACCACGTGAAAACTGGCCAAACCACATGCTACCATCGGCTGCACATATGGTACATCCTGTGTTCAAGGTTTGACGCCATTCCAAGAAACACTGCCCACGTTACAACCATTCCAAGATGGCCACCCATGAAGACGCTCCAAAGAGGATTTTAGTTAGCATTTGGCCACATTAGCATCTCCTTCTTCATCAAAGACCTCTGCAAATTGACCAAAGCACATATTATTAACTCTTGCACACTGACGACAACACAAGCTCAAGGTTGGGGGTCATTGTGACAAGAACTGCTCAAGTTGATGGGTTTCCTATATGACCACCTGACAAGGCGCTAAGGCCTAAGGGCCACTCAGTGAGCAAGTAAACACAATGGCACTTCATACGCCATCCAACATGCACCAGTACCATGCTGAATATATTTACAAAGTACAAAGGGGTGGCCATGCACCTCATACACCTTCATGCGTCCCTCGAGCATGGCCAGCCTTGTAACTATGTGCATAGCAATAACGATGGTCTCTGGATCTTCCCCACCTATGACGGGCTCCCCTTAGCTGGGAGTTGCCCGAGACTCTGGGTGGTGCAGGTGCCCTAGTGCACCTAGAGCAAGTGTTGTTTACATTCCCACCCTTGCAGGAAGTAGCCTAGAATGTATTATAGGCCATCTGCCCCTTTTCAAGGGCTATGTGCTACAGATACTCCCAACGGAGTTATGTTCCTAATTAATTAATTAATTAATTAATAACGATGGTAGCACTAACATTTCTAACCAGCATTTTCTATATTTCTCCCAGGTTAGAGTGGAAGGTTGATTCCAGCCAAGCTAATCAACACAACAACACCTCATAAACCGCCACACCCGACATGGGCAACAAATAAGGACTATAGAGGGCAAGGAACCAAAAGTATAGGGTCATGGTATAAATAGCTTGTATGCAGTTAACCATGTCAACCATGGTTGGCTCAGCACATTGTAATCTTGTCACATTATCATATCAATGGAAAGCTCAAATAAACCAATGGTGGAAGCTCTCTACACACAGTCACTCAAATGCAATATCTCCAACCTCGTCATCACTATAACACTTCCTTCCCTGCACAATAAAATGGAAAGAAACCATTGGCAGCTGTTAAGCTTCTGAGCGCTGTGCTGCCGCTGCAAAAAAAAGATGGGTCATTTTCACACTACAAGAATCGTCCATACCCACAACATCCATGCCAGAACACGTTTTATGAAGTCCCTGAAACCATCCCGAGAAGCTATAGGCTGCGACCGAAGCGTCCCTAACCATGACATTAACAAAAACAATCTAAAGCTGCCAGGTATTCGACAGCACGACGGCCAGCAACGTCGAGCTATCTGCCGGAAACTGCCCACTGCCCACAAAGAGTGCAAAAAACCTCGAGCGATGAGCTCATGGAAAATATCACTGATAGCGGGTAACGTTCGCCACAGATCTATACCTCGCCCTCATAAATCCGTCGCCCAGGCGCGCAACAACGGCCGTTCTTCCATGGAAAGGTCAGAAAAGCACTGAGCAGGCCTAAATAATTACTTTCCGAGAATGGCCGAAGAATAGGCAAAAACACCAGGTCGGTTTAGAATTCATTGCTACCGATAGTAATGCCTGCTTCACGGTCAGAACCACCAAACAAATCGCGAATTCACTGGCGCTATCATGAATTT
This sequence comes from Mesostigma viride, assembly GCA_009746045.1. Lineage (NCBI taxonomy): Eukaryota > Viridiplantae > Streptophyta > Mesostigmatophyceae > Mesostigmatales > Mesostigmataceae > Mesostigma > Mesostigma viride. The sequence goes on from RPFO01000154.1 coordinate 3,565,842, forward strand.
TATTTCATTCCACACTACCAAAAAAAACGGATTTAAGATCACTAAGCTCCCAAGAAGACCAGCATTTGATTGAATACAATAGGTGGAGCCCTGCCACAAATGCAGCAGTTAACAGTGGCCTTAAGGTTTCTCAATCCGCACGCGGAAGCAAGAAGCCTCCAGGGTGGGAGGGAGGGGAAAGAAACAATTGCGGATCACTGCCTGCCTAGCTTGCTTAAGGCATGGTCCGCCGGCACACAAGCTGACATCATCCTAAATTAAGTAACACCGGCATGCGTCACACGCCGGCCTGAACAGTGCTGAAAACGCCACTACAAACAACGTGGCCACGCACCCCCAGGCTAGTGCGTTAACCGTACACGGCTAGTTTACAAGGTTCCCAAGACTGACAAACATAAAACTCGCCCATCGACCCCGTTGGGCCGGTCCGAATCCACTAAACAATACTTGATCACGACTCACTAAAGAACCCAAATCAGTCAAAGGTTCGTTAAGCAACCAGCCGACCCTACAGGTCCCCAGCTAACCTCAGCTGGTGCAACCAAATACGAATCTTTGCAAGTAAGTCGTATAAAACCTACAATTAATTCTCTCGGACCTCTAATTAATAGCCACCGACCCTTATAAACAACCGGGTCATCCAAGGAAAATTCAGGCGAACATGAAACCCTTTGTACAGATTGAATTAGTCAGCCCATGTCGCAGACAGCCTTCCACATGCAGGCCAAGGCAAAGCGGCCCTATCTTTCCCGCATGCGTTAATTAAACTATATTCAGAGAAAACCAATACCCTCCATGCCGATGGCATTTTATAACTACAGCGCTCGCTATTGTAAACCAGCTACTTTCCGCCTCAAGCCAACATCTTAAACTCATCGTCTTTAACATTCAATATTTTTTTTTCCCCATTTTGCTCGCCCTACAAGGGCAGTTTCGCCGGAACGCAGTCGCCATGGCCACTTCCGCGAGGGGTGCGCACCTTGCACCCAATTTTCACGGTACCAACGGTACCGCGGACGGTGCTGCGAATTTTTCCGCGCGTAATAATCCAGGGGTGTCCCGTCCCCTAAATAGTAGTACTAAGAATGTAAATACTAGTACTAGTAGCAGTACTACTATTTAAATAAGGACAAAGAGTGTCATGAGGAACACGGTCATGATTTGGCTCCTGCGTTTTCCGCTTATTCTCATTTGCGGCATCTGTCGGTTTTTCCGATGCGCTCATTCTTATGCCCTCAATTCTCCCCCCCCCCCCCCGCACCCCCCACCCCTCGCACACCCCCTCCCCTCTCGAAACAGAGGCTATCGCAGTGTGGCGTCACACTCGCCACCTCAGGTATCGTCATGGAGTGCCCGAGCCTCACCTGCCTGCCTTGTGCCCTGAGGTTGGCCTGGTAATGGACTTGTGACCGTTTCTCCACCGCATGACCCGGTTGCTGCTGGAAGACCATTTGTCGTTGTAGCAGGCGAATGCTGTGTTCTAGCCACTCGCTCATCCCGTCAACCTTTCGCAGGGATGGCTGGATTACGTAATTACTACCACTGGAACCCTGCTAGTTCTTGGTCAACGGTGCTCCACCAGTCAGCTTTCTCCCTATCTTCTTACCTTTCCATGGATGCAAGGTAATTGATTAACTGTGATCAAACGTCACTTCGAGCACGTTCCCCTCCTATGTGCACCCAGCTAAAAATGTGTGTTCAGCCAACATTTAGTCCAGTGTCGCTTCGAGTAACTTCCTCTGCTATGTGTACCCAGCTAAGACCTACACAGTTCATGGAGTTGGTGTCTTGCCACCCAAAGAGTGCAATAACCAATCAACTTTCCTCCTACATTGAAGGGCACAAACTACTATCACTGCTATTACTGCTATTACAGCTATTATTTTATTAATAACAACGAAGCCCAGATAGTCCTCATCACAGTTTGGTGGGTGCGCAACGCAATCATGGAATGGTTGATGTAAATGATGGTCAGCTTTTTCATGTTGTTGTTGTTGTTGTTATTATTATTATTATTATTATTATTATTATTATTATTATTATTATTATTGCCACTACTATTATTATTCAGCTTTTTGTTTGCGATGCATGCGTGCGCACTAGCCAGGCATCATGTTTGATCTGAATCGGTGGCTCATTCGGAGGCTAGTGCCGTATCAGTGTCGGATGCTAGTGGCTCGCTGGGCTGACCGTCGACGCGTGAGCTGTCCCACCAGAGCCGGTACGCTTAATGGGCTGGTTGCACAACTACTGCAGTGTGTTTTTTATGATTTGGGTTGACTGGCTACGAAGACATGGTTCATCGCGTCTTCCGCCTGTTCCCTGCTTGGGAAGTCTGTGTGCACTCGCGGCCCACCCTGCCCGAGACTGGCCCCCGGTTTCCTCCACAAAATGGCGATTTACAAGATGGTTCTCAAGATGATGGTCCTAATCAGCACCTGGTCATCGTGTGGCTTTGGGCAGGTGGGCCACAATACAGGGGGGGCCACGATCGCTTTGCAGGGGTGGCATGATCGCTCACATGCTTCTTATTATAGCCTTCATTCTTTTCTGAGTTGTGGGATCTTCCAGGCTTTGGGTACTTAGTTCGCTTAGCGCCCCGCAACCATGGCGCTTGTTTCATACGCTGCTGATTGGCCCACATTGCGTATGTTTTTCCTCATATGCCCCTCCCTTGTTCCGTTACGTTATGCCATTCGCGGCTCGCATCTCCCATTTGCTGTCCCCTTAGGCTGTTCCCTGATGCCATTTGTTTGTGCCGATTCCTTATGCCATTTTCTTGTGCTCGTTATGCAGCCTCCATGTCCTGAATTCTCTCCCTGTGGCGTTTTTGTATGGCCGTTCTCCTATGAACCTGCACCTGTTCCTGTGCGCTTCTTTGTTGTTTTTTTGATGCAGAGATGGCCTTGTTTGAAATCATGCGCAGCACCCGCTGCGCCAATTTTAAGGCAAGTGGTAATTCGTGAACAAGCGTGGGATGTAGGAAAAATAAATTACTTTTGGACATAATCAGAAACGGCACTCTATGTACGCTCCATACTGTTTGAGATGATGCACAGCACCCGCGGCACCAAGGCCATTACACGCTCACGGCTCAAACGTCGATCAATCAGACAGCCGTCACAACATTGACGTCGTGCTCACGTTGGCGCAGTCGTATCCACGCCATAATAGTTAATAGAATCCGCAGTCTTGTGACAACATTATCTCAAGCCAACCCCCTTAGGGGGTTACCTTGCAAAGCCGTAGTAATAGTTACTCATATATTGCCAATAATTGGTAGGTGCTTAGTTATCTCGTGCCTGTCTTGGACACGTAATACTCGTGAGGGCTATTTTAGACCTGTTGGGTACGGGTAAAGGCAAGCCGTATTCTAGTGACAGCTTTGTAGGCAAGCCTCGTGTTTATCGAAGCAAAGCCATTGTGTTGTGGTACTAGTCGGAAACCGGTTACTTTGTGGCATTCGTGTAACAAGCAACAGCCGTCCCTTTGTCCTATCGGCTTCCTTAGCCTGCCCGCCCTACCTAGTATGTTATATACCTCCTAAAAAACCCCGCGGGGCCTTGTGGTGTGTTGGGTTGATTGTGGATGTCTTATGTTTCCATCTTGGGAAGTTGGCGTTGCGCCTGTACAGATGTCTCGAGGGCACTAAGATGCCCTACACTCAAGGTCTAGTAGAGTGCGAGGACCAGTAGCGTGCGTACTTTACAACTCTTCATACCCCGTACTGCATCTCGTTGGCTGATTTCACAAGTGTGTTTCAGCCCCTATGCAACCTGTTACAAGTAGGAAAACCGGCTCAGCATGTCGAAGTTCTGAGCATGTCGAAGTTCGGCATCCAATGTGATCATTTAAAGGTTTTCCATCGTTGTCCCTGGTATCAAAGTGCAGGGGTTCATGCAACGTGGATATTTGCAAGACCCAGCAAGCCACATGAGCTACCTGAGATACCTCGAGGCTGACTTGTGGCCGGAGCCACACAGGGGGAACATACAATGTGACCGGAGTTATTCTGGCGGAGACTGAATAATAGTGCCGAGCGCCGGTTGTGGCGCGACGCACACACGTGTACGCAAGTTACGTAGCTAGCAACTAGTCTAGTGGACGTTGTGCGTAGTAACGTTGCTACAGGTCTAGAGGCCTCTAGAGCCTCAACACGTGGCGGACAATTGTGCGTAGTCCAGTTGTCCTAGGGAACTCGTGTGAGTGATGTGTCACGACATATAATGTGTGCCCACTTATGGAGTGAATAATGACAAGGAACGCCCGATCCCTGGCGTTACTGCATATCACAGCCTCACACTGAGTTCCACCAACGTCTACCAACGTCTCTCTATCTAACTTGGATTGCGAAATGCCTCCAAAGAATTCGGACGTGAACAACAACAATGTGCGCCCCAACCCCCAGCGGGACGGAGCAGGAAACGGTCGGGGTCGGCCTCCTGCTCGCCAGGAGCCACCCATTACCGCGAGGCAGCCGTTTACGGCACCTTAGAGGAGAACTTCTCCTCGGACTTCCCCACAGCGGCAGCGTGACAGTAATGTCACGTATCGCATGGTGGTGGCAGACCCCTCTCGCCGCCCACTGAGTGCCGTACCCCCCAATGCAACTGCTACCACCTCTGCACATACCTCATGACCATACAGTAAGTGCAGTTGCAATGCCAGCTCCTCATAACTGATGTTACTAAGAGCTTGGGTCATGACCCTGGACACCTTGGGTATCAAGGAGGTGAACCTGGGTTCACTGTCAGAGGTTTCTGTGTAATACTTCAACACTTTGCTAGCCTTGCTTACAGCCTTGACAGCTGAGCATGAAGGTGGAGAGTGAGAGGTAACAGAATTAACTTGACATCCTGTCAACACCCTCCCATCCTGTGTCTCTGCGTGGGCAGTGGAGCTGGATATTGGGTGGTGTAGGGGACACGACTCATCATGACACATGTGAGGGTGTGAGGACTTACATTTGGGGGGCTGCCACAGATCCTTGGTGCACTTGGCGGGGTCCCCGTGAGGCGGTCCCATGCACTTGTGGCAGAGCACCTCCAGGTCGCCCAAGTGTTCCCTGTGTTTGTGGCACTTGTCCTTGATGTGGCCACGACGCCCACAACGCACACATTTCAAATCCTGCCTCCTCCAAGCACACCCGGTGCAACTGCTGCACCATCTCCGCCATCGTGGCCAGATTCACCCTGATCTTCTTGCCTCGCAGCAAGGTCTGCAGGGCGGGACCTGGCACATCCTCCTGGTCATCTGCTCGAGCGAGGGTTGATCGAGCAGGTGATACATGACCGCACACAACAAGCTGGCATATTCAGCCAACTTGTCGTCCAGCCTTTCGCTGGCCACCCCTTGGATGCCCTGGGCGCAGCGCTGGACTGCATGCCAAAGCGCTGGATCACGGAGCGAGACTACGTCATCCCCAGGGATGCGTGCCTCGGCTGTCTCCATTTTCACGTCCTCCTCCCCTGGGGGAGATGGACGATCCCTTGCCACAGCCTGGGCCGTGGCAGGTCCTTTGCCCTTGCCGGGGGCTTGGGACTGCGATGGGGGTGCCGGAGCACCCGCCTTCGCGGGGGGGTGGGTGTTGATGGCGTCGGTGTTGTCGGCGGATGCCGACGATTCCGACTCAGCGGCGGGGGTGCCGTGGGGAGGGGACTGGCGCTTGACCTCCGCCCGCCCGGGAGTCGCTACCGCTGTCGCTGTCGCTGCCACTGCCGGGGTAGACGGGGCGCCCACGGGTGCCGCTGTCTTTGACGCCACGGCCGGCAGGGTGGCTGCCGATGCCGGTGGCGACGCCGTTGCTGCCGCCTGCTGCGACGCCGTCGACGTCGCTGCCGAGCCCGGGGATGCCGTAGCAGGTCCCCAGCCAACTGGCACGACACTTGGCATCCTTGGCAGCTCCTCTGCCGGCTTGGGTGGCCTAGCCACCACCGTGGCAGCTGCCACCTGGCGCGCCTCAGAATACATGTCGTGGGCAGGCACACCTTGTCGCACCGCCAAGTAGTACAGCCGGATCAAGATTGCAACCTGGACATCCGAAAGGCGGCGATGGACGTCCACCGCGAGCTCCGCTGCCACCGCCTAAACCACAAACTTGGTCACGACGATGCCGTCGGGGAGGGTGCTCTGCTGGCGCAAACGCCAGCCGTCGAAAGGCAAAAAGTCTGGTACATTGCGTACCGGGATCTTAAATGGGATCTGACCCCATCCGTTAACATATACCTCACCAGGACGCAGGGGTCGGGTCCGCGCTGAGGCTCATGCCTGCCAGCGCCCTCCCAACTGAGGTGTTACCAGACGACGACTTCGTCTGGCCGGAGGTCACCTTTCTCCTGGGAGATGGTGAAGCCTCCCCCCTCCTCCGAAGAGGAGGACTCCTCTTCCACCTGTCGCCCTGGGGCGGGTGGCATGAGGTTCGGGGCAACCTCGGACTCGTTGAGAGTCCCGGAGCCCCTGTTCCCCTGGGGGACTTACGTCTCGGCAACGACAGCTTCACGCTGCCGGCGAGAGGGGTCTGCCACCACCATGCGATACGTGACATTACTGTCATGCTGCCGCTGTGGGGAAGTCCGAGGAGAAGTTCTCCTCTGAGGTGCCGTAAACGGCTGCCTCGCGGTAATGGGTGGCTCCTGGCGAGCAGGAGGCCGACCCCGACCGTTTCCTGCCCCGTCCCGCTGGGGGTTGGGGCGCATATTGTTGTTGTTCACGTCCGAATTCTTTGGAGGCATTTCGCAATCCAAGTTAGATAGAGAGACGTTGGTAGACGTTGGTGGAACTCAGTGTGAGGCTGTGATATGCAGTAACGCCAGGGATCGGGCGTTCCTTGTCATTATTCACTCCATAAGTGGGCACACATTATATGTCGTGACACATCACTCACACGAGTCCCCTAGGACAACTGGACTACGCACAATTGTCCGCCACGTGTTGAGGCTCTAGAGGCTTCTAGACCTGTAGCAACGTTACTACGCACAACGTCCACTAGACTAGTTGCTAGCTACGTAACTTGCGTACACGTGTGTGCGTCGCGCCACAACCGGCGCTCGGCACTGTTATTCAGTCTCCGCCAGAATAACTCCGGTCACATTGTATATTCCCCCTGTGTGGCTCCGGCCACAAGTCAGCCTTGAGGTATCTCAGCTAACTACATGTCCCTGGTCTTCACCCACCCACCCAGCCAGCCAGCCAACGAGCCAGCCACCCACCCACCCACCCACCCACCCACCCACCCACCCACCCACCCACCCACCCACCCACCCACCCACCCACCCACCCACCCACCCACCCACCCACCCACCCACCCACCCACCCACCCACCCACCCACCCACCCACCCACCCACCCACGCACTTACCCACCCACCCACCCACCCACCCACCCACCCACCCACCCACCCACCCACCCACCCACCCACCCACCCACCCACCCACCCACCCACCCACCCACCCACCCACCCACCCACCCACCCAGCCAGCCAGCCAGCCAGCCAGCCAGCCAGCCAGCCAGCCAGCCAGCCAGCCAGCCAGCCAGCCAGCCAGCCAGCCAGCCAGCCAGCCAGCCAGCCAGCCAGCCAGCCAGCCAGCCAGCCAGCCAGCCAACCAACCAACCAACCAACCAACCAACCAACCAACCAACCAACCAACCAACCAACCAACCAACCAACCAGTGTTTCTGGTAAGGGTTTTTGGCACGCGTCAGTCGGCTGACGCGCCGTTGGCACACCACCGTTGGCGGCGCGTCAGCTTACATAAGTCAAGGGCAGGTCCCAGCCCCCCCCTAAAGGGAGAAATATATCCTCAAGGACCCCTAAGGAGCAGAATTACCAGGGAAGGGGGGGGGGGGCAGTTAGATTGGGGGCAGCAGGTGCAAGATGGGATTGGGGGCAGGAGCAAGATGGGACAAGAGGTTTCAAGTGTGCACGCAGGGGCAGGGCAGGTATTACAACATTGGATCTCAAACATGCTCCTTTGTTAAAATTGGCCTTATCAAGTTTCTCAAAAACATGATGGGAGAAAACTTCCATTTCACAATGTTTAAACGTCACAGATTTCTGAACGGGCATTCCGTCAAAACTTACAAGTGGTTACCAAAAAGCTTTATTGGTTGCTCTAAGGGCTTAACAAAATCAGCTTGAGATGTACATGGTAAGTGACAGGTACTTAATGCATTAAGGTCAAGCTATTTAGCTAGCATGTCTGGATGTGCATAAAACAAGCCATTCCAGCTCCTTCACGGCCTGGGTTACATCGACGTGAGCAGGACTACTTTATCCTGCCCCGTTGGCGGTTTGCATTTTGAAATATGACGCAATCGCAATCGAATGAAACCATTTACAGAATCTGCCTCTGTTTGACACCGTAGCCACACTTTTGGTGTGCCAAAAACCTCGCTGAAGATTCAGGAGTCAGGTACAAGGCAATGTAATGCAGAAAAACGAAACAGCATTTGCGTAGACCTTATATCAGCTGGGATCCACCGACGAATTCTATTTCCTACCGCCTCAACATGATACCTCAACCGATGCAGCCCGCAGGTTGCAAGAAAAGCATAAAACCCACCTACGAAATAGCAGCTGCTACTAAAATGTATCCATCGTTATTTTCTTAGGTATGCTTGGCCTGTACAATGTATTATGCATCCACTATCGCTGCAATGGCCATTGCCACGTCGCTGGCAACCTCACCAAAATAAAACGCGGCCAAATATTACTGCACATTTCAGCCAGCGAATAAAATCTAGAGTACGATTCGGTTAGGTGCAGGCCCGGGTGGGCTTACACCCTCCGCATCATTAATTTTAATTCTGTACAGCCAAAAGGCCATTTGGAATTAGACAATAGCGTTTTATTGGTTGCAAGTGCTACTGTGCCCGTTCAATCATTTAATTATAATTTTGTTTGATTGTTTACCGAACAACCGTTGAGCTGGCCACGCAGTTTAATAATTCTTTGTTTGTTTTGTATGACCCAGCCGGCTGCACAGCCTGCACTGCACTTACCGCCAATAAAAGCACATTTGTCAGCCAAAGATGTAATATTTCTTTGTTTTTTACAGCGAAAGAGGCACTCTTGGCAGTCAAAGAATATTTATTTCCACTTTCTTTGTTTGTTTGGTAGCTAGAAAAACTACACGGGAGTACACTCGGGAGTAAGTTATTTGAAAATCTTTTGTTTTATTGATCGTTTGCAGGTGGTCGGCGCCCAGCCTCAAAATTATTTAGAAAAGTAACAATGCAGAGGGTGTATACTTGATAAATCTGGTACGAAAAGGTACATATCTCTCGTAGGCGCGGCGTACCTGTGGGCTATGCATATAGAGGCATATAGTGACTTGCCTGATGCGAGAGGACTTGGTGCGCGTCAGACGACTGCCGGACACCCAAAATTTACGTGTCAGTCGCCTGACGTGCGTCCAAAATTTACGCGTCAGACGGCTGACACGCGGGGTAAAATTCCTGACGCGTCAGAGCTGGTGCATCAGCCGGCTGACGCATGCGTCACGGTACTAGAAACACTACAACCAACCAACCAACCAACCAACCAACCAACCAACCAACCAACCAACCAACCAACCAACCAACCAACCAACCAACCAACCAACCAACCAACCAACCAACCAACCAACCAACCAACCAACCAACCAACCAACCAACCAACCAACCAACCAACCAACCAACTAACCTCACCAGGTCACCCACACCATCCCATGCATTTTCTACAATCTCCATTTCATCGTCACAACACCGTGATTGGCTGATGAAATGATGACATGTGACAAGCCTGTGGTTGCCCTTTCTCTGCCGACATGCTGATGCCAAGCATGTTGCTGTGCCTTGATATGTTGGTGGCCTTGGCGATTGCAGGAAATATCAAAGTTGGTGCAGGAGGTGCGGCCGGTGACCCAGCTGGGGTTTGTCGGCGCGGAGATGGGTCCCAGCCGGCTGTAATGGGGAGCACGGCGACACTAGTACATGGAGACGGCGACACTAGTGAATCAGTGAGGAGACGTCTATTCCATGGAGGATGCGTGCTACATGATTCAACCATGGGATTCACAGAGCCACAAGAGCGCAGAACACCGGTTATTAATGACGCAGAGTACTGCTCTGGTTTATGCTGCTTGGGTGTGCCGGCGGGGTGGTACACCGCCTGCCTGAGGTGTAAGATTCTCGGGTTTAAGATCTTGAGACCCTGGATTTGACCTCTACTAGTAGTAGAAGAGTAGTAGAAAGCAGTAGAACTTAGTAGAATCGAATCACAGTAGTAAGATTCTTTAAGATCGTGAGCCTTGGATCGGAAGTACCCCTTTCTTAAACCTCGCGTCGGGGGCGTATGGGGTCGGTCGGTCGCGAATGTGTGGTGCGGGATGGTCAGTTACAGGGGGCGTGGTACTGTGGGGGGGAGATGCCGAGTTTGTCTGGCCCATACTGGTGGGCGGGGTGCATTGGTAAGTGCATGCATGGGGGTCGGGTGCGTTAGGTGTGGGGTGGCGGGTGGTGGTCAGGCAAGTATGTGGGTGCCAATTGATCAGGTACGTGGGCTACATGAGGGCAGTTGGTGGTCATGGGCTTACGGGTAGCTAGGGGCACACACACGTTGGGGCGGGGGTGGGGGTGCGAGTGGGGAGTGTTGGTTGGTGGGATGCGAGGGGACCGCAGGGCGTGTATACAACAGGCTGAGGGAGCAGTGAAAAGTAGTACACAGCATGCATTAACCCGTGTTTTTTTTTTAGAACGCGATATACTGCGTTGTAAGCTATTTATAGAACACGTCATAACATCTAGGGAAAATTTTTTTTCATAGTCATGTGTATACTTTCCTGAAAGCCCATAAATCAAAGGATTTTTTGAGCTACTCAGACCTACAAAATGCTAATTCATTTGAGAGATACACTGGTTTGAATACAGGGGGGTCTGACCATGACCGCGATTTGTTGACCCTAGGTCACAAGTCATGTGCTTATTCACAAATGGTTCATGAAAAAAATCTGGCTTCTTGCACGAGCTATGGGCAACATATGCAGGCTCTGTGAAACAAAACTCAGGCCCATTGGGCCACTGGAGCTATTTTTTATTAGCATTACAATTACAACGCAGTACAACGCAGTGGGAAAAATGAGAGCCCTTCACAACATGACCCAACGACACAAGCCCCATAAACGGGGATATCATGAGCTAGGAGGGTCAAAACGTTGAAAATAGGTGTTGTATAAGTTATACAGCATCAAACATGCATCAAACATCATGACTGGATGACATAATATGACTGAATCAGGCAGCCATAGCCAAAGCATCATCCACTCTCACAACGTGTTGAGCACATGCCTCGTGGGAAGGGAGGCACTGGGTTTTCATTCCACAACGTGTGCAATACTGAAAGAAAGAGGCATGTGTATTGCAAGGCTTGGATAGGTTGAGTGATCCATGAGCTTACATGCAGGCGAAGATGACGCTGGAATGCATGCTAGCAAATGGTGGCAAGATGCTAACAACGCATGATTATACACCATGATTATGGGCACCTAGCTGATCTTCTTGCACAATCAACGCAGTATAAACCATCAATATCCAATCCTCACGATATATTCACGGCTTGACGACGTATACAGCACCTAAATACTGCACAACTGCAACCTGCTATGGCTGACATGCAAGCAACGTCGAGTAGGATGGCGGTCTTAGAGAGGCTGGGCAGAGGTCGGTAGAAATAAGTGGAAAACTGGCAGAAACTAGGTGGAAACACGATATACTTACGCCTGCAAGCACTATTGAGCCGGTGGCAGAGGCCATTTCCAGGAAAATACAGCATTAATTAATTAATTAATTAAACTCGTGCTCCCGTTGGGGAGTCACGGAGCACCGAAGTGCTTTTAATCCCTGTGTGTGCACTACAGGAGAAAGGGCAGAGACCCCCAGTCTCCTTCATGCCAATTAAAGGCATGCCACAGCTGCAATCGGGCGCGGCTAGCTAAAAGGACAGGCTAACGATCCGGCAAACTGTGGGTGCAATAAGACCCATGTGAGCATATCATAGCAAGGAGCGTGGGCAGGTAATCTGAACATAGCCAGGGCGTAGCATGGCTGTACTAGGACTAGGCTAAGGCTATGGCTGGTTGTGTACCGTGCGTTGGCGGCACGTGACTAGGTGTGTTGGAAAAATAAAATACCCCAAATACAGCATACCGTAGCAATAGCCACAGTGGTACATATTTGTTTGCAGCTGTCACAAAAAAAATCCAAAAAATACCAGGATTTTTTCTTGAGTTCTACGGGATGTAAGGAGGCCGTCCACCGAGTTTCAGACCGAAAATCTCGTATCGACTCATATCTACTGTGCCTGCCACGTGTCAGATTACAACGCGATACATCGCGTTCTAACCCTACAACGCGATACATCGCGTTGTAAAAAAACACGGGTTAATTAATTAATTAATTAATCAATTAATAGATACGTGACTGCGTCACGTGCATGAGCCTAAGTCCTCAGTGGGAGGGGAACATGGGATGGAGTACACGTACAGCATAGTGCGGTTAGTACACAGATTATCTGGCGGAGCCAATTTTCGGAAGAACCGTTAGGTTCGCCAGAATTGGCGAAGCTTATAAGGCCGTACACGTGAGAAAACATAGGAATAGGGGATGAAAATCCGTCAATCCATCCATCCATCCATCCATACATACATACATCCACCGAATTTGTCCCGAATTTGCAAGCATAAGGGTAAGGTTCTTCCGAAAATTGGCTCCGCCGTAGAGTTTCAACGGGCAAGTTGCAAACACGCACGTTACTTGATACGGTCATATCATACTACCGGGTTGTATCGTGCTTGTGAGGACTACGTGCGTAGGATTAATTAATTAATTAATTCCACCCCGGACGGACACGCTGGGGCGCTACTGAGTGGCCTGGCCACACCTGGGTCCGCAACATCACCCTCGCCGCTGACCACCCGCTGATTGATCGCCGCGCGACCGACGTACAACACCTCTTGATGCACCGGTCCATCGGGGTCGGGGAGATCCTCCACCGGCGATTTCAACACCCTGCTACATGTTTATGTACCAACCCCACTGAAACTGTGGAACACCGATTTTTATGGTGTAACCTCCAGGGAGTTTGGACCTGGTTGATTGGTTTATGGGCAGCCTGGACGTCTGAGCCTATCATACCGGTGTCTACCCGCTCAATTATCTTTGGCATCACTGGCACCCCTGGCCTTGAGCTCACCTTTTCACAACAAGCGTGTCCAGATATGGCTCCGCACATGCATGTTATATACAATCTGGACGGTGCGAAACGATGTGGTGTTCAATAGGCGCACAGTTTTCGACAAAGCTGGGGTTCTCTCACGCTTCCTTAACCTATGGAACTCCGGCATGCGACGCTACTGGATGGTTGCAAATGAACAAAACAAAGTCTGGGACCCTGGCGCGGACCAGGATAAGCCCAGCCCACTTGAGATCTTTCATGACCTCATGGGCAAAAACAGGATCTTTACCCACATGCCCAATGACAACCCATTAGAAGTCCAGTGGCTTCCGTGGTCTAGTAGTAAGGCTCCGTTTTAGCCACTGACATCTTGATACCCTAGGCTTAGTTAGCAGGGATTACCTACTGGCTATATTTGGAATAAACGTACACCTATTTACCTGGAAATTAATTAATTAATTAATTAATTATAATAGACACGTGACTGCGTCGCGTGAGCATAAGTCCTCAGTGGGAGGGGCGTGCGTATGATGCTCGGAATCAGCAATAGCAACGGTAACACGAGCATCATCATAGTCATCAACAGTAGCCGGCCGGCATCTGTATGATCCGGCTCCTCCGCATCCGCAGCAGCAGCATCGATCAGCAGCGTTCGTGTCCGCCACCACCTCCTCCTCCTCCTCCCTCCGGCCGCAGCAGCACCAGCACCGACCGACCAACAGTAGCAGCTGCAGCGGCGGAGGCGGCAGTAGCAGTCGCCGCCGCCGCCGCAGCAGCATCCCATGGTTCATCTTTTTCGGGGAAATGGATGGGTATATTTATTATCCTCCAGCTTCGGCAGACGGCGGGGCAGAAGCCGGTCTACTGGAAGGGGGCGGACATCTACGTCGCCCACAAGCCCTGGCAGGCGACCCCTGCAACCCCAGCCACCCCAGCCTAGGGAATATATAGCAGTAGTGTAGACTAGAAAGCTTAGTGACGTGGCCATGTATGCCTACGTGATGGGCCCACACCCGCCCTTGCAATAGCCGTAGCAATGTCGAGTCATGCTTTGCCCATGCAGGGAGTTACTCCCTGCTGAGAGGCCATGTGTTCCCTAGCTATAGCCTAGCCACATACCTTCCACCCCATATGTCATGCAGGCCTTCTAGGCCCTCTCCTCAAGCCCCCCCTGGGTGCCTGTGCTTGTTTAGGAGGCATGAACCATCATGGAGGTGCAGGTGCACCTAGTGCACCCAGAGCAGGTGATAGTTGTACATCCTACACCTGCAGGTTGTCGCCCTGATTGTATTACAAACCCATAGATGCCCCTTTCTCAGGGCCCAGGTTGTAAAATACGTGTGCGGGGTATAATATGTGGAATACGCGTATTATACGTGGGGGGTATAAAATACGCGGTGGTAAAATGCGCGACAGTTTTTGTGGTCCAATTGTCAGTCACCCAATTAGCACGCTCCTTGATGATGGTCATGCAGTTATTACAACTGAAATTTGGTGTATATGCTTATTTATTAACTTCTTCCATTTATGCCCTGCAATCCTATCTGATTATGTTTTGTTAAATGCAGGGGGGAGCATGCTGCAACGGGAATAGTAAGGATTCAATTAATTAATTGATTGTAAGGAAAGCCATCCACTATATAATGCATGAGATGACATAAGACACAACTTCCGAGAAGGAGGGGTGACGTGCCCTCCTTTGTACTGGATCATGCCGGCCACCATCTGCTTGAAAGAGGCGCTCTCAGCCGCATTGAAGGCAATGCCGTTCTCGATAAAAAATTCGGCAGCCAGCAGCTGGACACCTTTCTCGTCGACGGGAACCAGCCATTTGGTGATGCTCAGCTGGCCTTTGCTGGGAACCGACGACAAGTCAGCCGGCGCAGCCCCTCCCATCTCCGCCATTGCCCTGTTCAAATTGTGCTGCTTCTTGGCGTCTGACTGCTGCGACTTGTTGTTTTACATCCTGAGAAACTTGCTCCGGATATTCGGTGGAATTTTGTCGCAGGGTAACATCCCTTCCCCTGCGATTCCGGCAAAGTGTGCACGGACTCGGAATACGCTGATTGCCCCCGCCCCGTATGAGAACTTCTTGTTGCAAAATGAGCAGAACTTATTCGACACAAACTGCGTTTTGTTACTAACAGCATCTGTGACTGCTTCTTTCTTCTCGAGAACGAAATCCCATTCAGGCCCTTTCTTCCTCATGGCTGCAAATCGAAAATGGCTGCACACTGTCGCACAGTCGCACTGGCCTCGTCGTCGCTATAATTGCATTACACCGTCAGTAGCACAGCTGGCATTTGCTGGCACACTGATATTATGCGTTACGTACCTAGTCCTAGCTGTCTCCTACCGGCCAAACATTTTGCAAGGCTTGCGCTTTATGAAAAGAACTGTACGCATCTACTTCTAGTAGTAAAAATCTCAAATGTGCAGTGAGCGCGCCGCGCCCAGAATCTGGGCACCGCGCCAGTGCCCGCTGCCCGCTGGTACCCCCGAAAAATTCTAAGTCCAAACCGCGTGGTCAGACGTAAAATACGCGTAAAATACGTCGAGGCCCATAATATGCTTTATCCCGCATTTTATCGCAAAAGTGCGGCGTACATAACAACCCGGCTCAGGGCTATGTGTTACATATGCTCCCCACGGAGCTATGATTTTAATTAATTAATTAATTAATTATATTTATTATCCAATTGTAGACCGGAGATGTAATTAATTAATTAATTAATAGACACGTGACTGCGTCACGTGAGCATAAGTCCTCAGTGGGAGAGAAACATGGGATGGAATGGATTGAATTGTAACATAACTCCGTTGGGAGTATATGTAGCACATAGCCCTTGAGAGGGGGCATATGGCCTATCATACATCCTAAGCTACTTCCTGCAAGGGTGGGGATGTAAAGGACCCTTGCTCTAGGTGCACCAGGGCACGTGCATCCCCATGATCTTCAAGCTATGCCCAGCGAAGGGGGAGCCTGTCATGGGGGGGAAGAGCAGCATAGCTATACAAAAAGCTAGGGCATGGCGTCTCAGCAGAGAGTTACTCCCTGCATGGGCACAACATAACTAAATAAAGCTAGGCATCATCTGGAGTGTGGCTCATCATAGGCACACATGTACATGATTAAATAAAGCGCGTGGCTTAGCTGGGATAGGGCCTCTAGGAGGCGTACATGTACATGGCCACGGTCTATCTATTCTACACTACTGCTGTATTCCCCTAAGCTGGGGCGCCTGGAGTCGCTGGGGCCGCGGGGGTCGCCTGCCAGGGCTTGTGGCCGACGTAGATGGCCGCCGGCCCCTTCCAGTACACCGGCTGCCCCGCCTTGGTATGCCGGAGCTGGAGGTAGGTCGGCCATAGCTCCCGTCGCCGTTGTTGCTGCGCCAGGGTCAGGTCGTCATCAAGGGTGAAGAGAGTCTTCGCGAGCCGCTTGCGGCGTCTGAGAAAAGAAATCTTGTCCGCCGGGGTCTTAAAGGTGAGAAGGAGCGGGGGCGGCCCTGCCTTACCCCGCGCGCGGGGAAGGCGGTGGGCGGCCAGCTCGATCTCACCAGTAAGGCCCATGCGATCAAGGATTTCTCTCTCAAAAGCACGCGGAAGCTTCTCGGAATTCTCACCTTCCTCCATCTTGAGATTCTTGACAATGACGTTAAGGCTGCGCTTGGCGAGCTCGGCCTCCTCGCGGAGGTCAAGCGTCTGCCGTTGGAGCTGGGCTGCGACGGCGGAGGTGGTGGAGGTGGAATGTTGCTTAAGCATGTCCGCCCAGGTCGTGATGGGAGGAGCATCGCCGGCCAGGCCAGCAGGGGCTGGCTTGGCGGCAATGTCCTTCACCGCCTGGGCGGTGAGGCCGGCGGTGTTCTGCAGGACCTCGATGGCGATTGCGTAATTGTCTTTAACACGTCGTTTGTACCGACTCAGTCCTCTGGAGAGGACTGAGTTGACCAACTTTGAGATCATGTAGCAGAAAGGGCAGGGGGGTACCCCATATGTTTGAGGTGCCTAATAGCAGTTAATATCTTGCTCTGTGTCTGGAATATGTGTAAAAAATCATACATGGACCGGATCATGTAGAATTTTACTCGGGTGTTGACCCTTACTCGCGATTTGGCACTTTTTGATGTATAGGTGTGTATTAAAAAAATAAATCAATTCCGTATGCATGCACAAAAATCTTAAACATGTGCAAAATAAAGTTCTTGAAACGTGGCAAAAAACTGGGCTCAACTTGGCCACTGCCACTGCCTGAAACACGCCAAAAACTGCCAGTCCTCTGGAGAGGACTGAGCCTTTGCTAGCAAAATGCTAGCATGTAAACTTGTGCGGTCATACTACACACCACCGTGGCCACCAACCATCCCAATCAACTCATTTCCCTTCAAGCATAACAGGACAACACACTTGCATCATCATATTGCAGTTATACTATACCTTATCATGTGTGAGAGCCTATGCCTGCGCGTAGGGAATGGGTTTGGATACCTACCAACAAAGGGTTATATTATAAGTGTCAACCACCAATATAATGGGTAGATTAAGCATATTTCATGTGTTTCTAACAAGAATAGATATGGCTAAAACTGTTTTTCTTTGCCATGGTGTGGCCAACATAGTTGCTGGCACCTGATGGCAGTGGTTTATCACCAAGACTTTTCACTCACCCGCATAAGCTTGAAGCACCCTTGATGCAACCCATGGCCACATAACCATGCAGTATAAACGAAGCATAGGAATAACTAACATCTATGAAGGTGTTCAAACCTGTACAGCTCCTAAAAACCTGCACAACTACACTGGGGTAAGGCAAACGCCTGGTAACATCATCTGAAAATGGGGTTTTAGAGAGGGGCAGGCAACGGTCAAGAAAGAGCATCAAGACTTGAACCTGACAACTCCTTGCAAGCTTAAACTCATGTACAAACATTAAGAAGCGATGAGGCGACGATATTCCAGCTTTACCAGGCACGGACGGCGTTACCTTGGCCCAGGCGGTGCCCGCAAAACTGGCACTTTGCGGTACACAAACCATGACGTGACAGAGAGGTCGAAATCATCAAATCTATGCTTGCCACTCAATTTATTCTAATACTATGCACGATAAAAGGTAGAAAGAAACCTATAAACCCTCGAACTTGCGCCGGAACGCAATCACAGTCGTCAATTCCGTCGACCTGTCTGATCGCAGTTTTTTCTAGCAAGAACAGCGCCGACACCTGCTAAATCGCATCCCCGCGAGCCAAAAGTTGAGTTGTATCATCTGTATGACATATAAAAGCTATTTACTGAGTTTGGCCAGCTAACTCTTCCGCAAACGTAAATTGCATGCATGGGCGCAAGCCGCCATGGCTAGGTCGTGCATTTCCGGAACGCACGTTTCACGGGAAAAAGTACCCTTACCACCTGTACTTTGACCGTACATTTGACCGCTCATTACCAAATCCAAAAAAATCCCAAAAATATGTCCAAGAAAGATCTTTTCACGTAGTATTTAAATAAATTTTGAGAGAATTTTTTTGACAAACATTCTGACCGGGGCGAATTTTCTACGAAACCCAAAAACTCGATCCTCTGGAGAGGACTGAGTTCAACTCAGTCCTCTCCATAGGACTGGATACAAACGACGCTGGTCGATTTCACGGAGCTGGGCGGTGATGGCGTCGGAGGTGGGGGTGATGGCGGTGGAGGAGGCGAGGAGGGTGGCGGTGGCGGTGGGGATGGTGGAGAGGAGGGGGAGCTCGGCAGCCAGCGTGCTGCCCATGGCCGCCACATCTGCAGCGATGGGGGCCACGTGCTGCTCGAGGGCCTCCTTGAGGAGTGAGCGGATGGAGGATTCGGTTAAGGTGGTGGTGAGGGGCTTTGGGGGCCAAAGCTCCTCGATGGAGCGTCCAAGGAGGGAAAAGAGGGCGAATTGCTGGAGGTGGGGGCGGCGGGCGTTGAGGACGTCTTTGCCGAAATCGCGCCTCTGGAGGCGGGCATTGACAAGGCGACCTTGGTGGAAAAGCTGCTTGCACAGTTCTAGAAGAGAGGCATGCGTCCCGAAAAACACATTGCCCAGGATGCGATCCACTACAATTCGCTTCCGCGGACACCTTTTTCAGCGGGGAAAGTGCCCCCGGGCTTCCGGGGCAAATTCAGCAAGCGCTGCGGAACTTAGATACTAAAATTTCGTTTTTGGTTCGTACCGTACAGCCAATCATTTTGCGCCCGGATCAAATTGTGATCTGGGCACTGAACACGAAAATTTCAGCGGAACGTACGAAACACCAACGCAACTACAGAAAATTTTCAGTGACGAAACTGTAGTACCGTGTACCCAAGCAAAATGTAGTAGGACTTCGCTAAATTCACGTTCGGAATTTTTCCCCGCAAGATTCCCCCGCAAGATTCCCCCGCACGATTCCCCCCGCTAGGTTCAGGCTCCAGTCGATGCTCGCCAAATGGCGCAAAAAAAGAAACATATGTTAAAATCAACGGTGCGAATCCTCGTTACCGCTCGGGTAACATTCTCACTCATTTCGCGTCTCCTACGAACCGTATTGTAGTGGGGTGTAAGCTTGTCAAAATAGCCGGGCTGGCTGGCGTCAAAGTCGTACTCATCCAGCAGCCCGTCAGAGCGACTGCGCTTGGGTTCGGGCGACGCTGCTGGCGATGCGGGCGCAGCAGGGGGCTGGACGACCACTAGAGCTTGGCTAGTGGCGCCGCTGCCTTCTGGGCCGGTGGGCGAAGCTGCAGCCGAAGCTGCAGACGTATTTTCATTGCCGAGCGCAGCCGTCAGGCTGCGTTGCGTCGATGGGCGTTTGCTCATCGTATATTGCGTAATAGCGTCGGAAAATTATATCAGCATGTGCGTCTTAGAAAGACGAAGCGATTGTGATATTCATGGAATGGAATGGATGGTATAAGCTATCTAGGTCCTAGTTACAGGGGTGTGGGCACCGCGGCCCGAATCGCTATGAATGCCATACTTGGTCACACGCGGAGCCCCCACAGGCTTGGGGGTGGTCTCCTTCATCACTACTTGCCATCTATCCTTGCGCACCATCTGCCTCCATATTACAGACAAACCAGGAGGCTGCCCGGGTGTGAGCCCGTCACGTCTAGTGTAGCACATGTCCATACTCCATGCCGAGTCTATCACGAAAAGTCCACGGGTGGCGGCCCTGCCGCGCGCGGCCGGGGGCACGCCAGGTGAGGACATATCGCCCAGGCTGGGCGGGCTTGGTGCCAACTAGTCTATCTGAGGTATCTACCTGATCTGTGCGGGCCAGGTGCCCGGCTAGGCCCAGGCGCCTGGCTAGGCCCAGGCGCCTGTGCCTAATAATGTGGAAAACATAGGGCAAATCAGCGTACAAATCCTCATTACTAATGTGCAAACCAAAGGGGATTAATTAATTAATTAATTAATAGACACGTGACTGCGTCATGTGAGCATAAGTCCTCAGTGGGAGGGGAACATGGGATGGAATGGATGGTGTAAGCTATCTAGGTCCTAGTTACAGGGGTGTGGGCACCGCGGCCCGAATCGCTATGAATGCCATACTTGGTCACACGCGGAGCCCCCACAGGCTTGGGGGTGGTCTCCTTCATCACTACTTGCCACCTATCCTTGCGCACCATCTGCCTCCATATTACAGACAAACCAGGAGGCTGCCCGGGTGTGAGCCCGTCACGTCTAGTGTAGCACATGTCCATACTCCATGCCGAGTCTATCACGAAAAGTCCACGGGTGGCGGCCCTGCCGCGCGCGGCCGGGGGCACGCCAGGTGAGGACATATCGCCTAGGCTGGGCGGGCTTGGTGCCAGCTAGTCTATCTGATGTATCTACCTGATCTGTGCGGGCCAGATGCCCGGCTAGGCCCAGGCGCCTGTGCCTAATAGTGTGGGAAACATAGGGCAAATCAGCGTACAAATCCTCATTACTAATGTGCAAACCAAAGGGGATGTTAAGGGCCTTGCGCAGCATCTGGGTGACGGCGCCGTCGAGTCGTTGCTCCGGCCAGCTCCTGCGTCAGTGTCCACGTCTCGGCGCCGTAGGTCAGGATCGTCAGAATGACGACCTTGAAGAGGTCACGCTTGACGATCCGGGGTAGGGCGGGGTTGCTCCACCAGCGGCGGTGGTCATGGAGGTGCGCCCATGCCATGCCGATCCGTGTCGTCATGTCGTCCTCGCAGTCGGGAAGCCAACTGCCGAGCAGCTTGAAGCGGCCTGAAGGAGGGTAGTTGACCTCGGCCGGAGATGTAAAATGGGGAATAAGTATCAGCAAATCTTAAATGAAGGTAGTCACACCGGTGTGAATTAATTAATTAATTAATTAATTAATTAATTAATTAATTAATTAATTAATAGACCGGTGTGAATGTGACAGGCGAAGGGGCGAATATGGCGCATCAGTTATGTGACCAGGAAAGCCATTGGACCTTGCCATATCGCCTTGGGGCATACTGGTAATTACCTGGTTACGGCTCATTACGGATCATGGAAAAGCTCCAGAGGGCTGGGTTTGTCGTTATTGGGCCCTGGGTCATCAGCATCCTTGAGCATCTTCATCTTCATCATCAGCAGAGAATCTTTAGTGGCGGAGGGTTCACAACAACAGAATTTTATTAATATGTATATTATCCAAACGTACCGCCGTCCACCGGATCGTTTCTAGCAACCAAAGCACGTATCAGCGGTCTTGAGTTGAGTTGAGTTGAGTTCAGTGCAGTCATTACCGCGTTAAGTTGCGATCGACGCCTTCAACTCGGCGTCGCAACTTTACGCGGTAACGCAACTTAACGGTAGAATTAGGCTAGCATCCCACCCCCTCGATCCTCGTCTCACGGACTTCAGTCCATATGGCACTATTTGACAGCTCTCGTCAAGCCCGATCATCCAGATGTAGCATGATCAAAGCCACCCAAAGCCCATTTTCCTGTTTTTCCATACCAGGTATCTTTTCATGATTTTTGTGAGAAAGGCGGGCCGGCTGCCGCAATACTGTACGGCAGGCGCCCGACGGAGCCCCGCCGGGTGCAGCCAGCCAGTGAGCCGCCACACACTGACTGTGTGAGCCGACACAGTCAGTGCGTGAGGGCCTGTCAGAATTCCTAATACCACAAATGTGCCGTCATGTGCGCCCTGAGTGCGTGCTACTGATGTACCACAGTCCGCAGGCTGCAAAATTGCAAATCAGTAATTGGAATCGCAAGGTGGCATTCGCGCAGATTCGCGCTTTTCAGGCGGGGACGTCCCTAGCTCTTCGCACCAGGGGAGCTTGCGTACTTTGCCGCCTAATGCCGCAATCATAGCGGGTCCCACCTTAGTCAAAGAACAGCTTATAGTAGAGGACATGGGGGGCCTCGGCCTCTCCGTGATTTGGTGTTGATGGACAAGATGATGGACAAGGCCAAGTGGGCCCAATGAGTCATAGAGGACAACGAACCCCGGCCCTCCCGGCCGGTTGGGAAGCGCCCGCGTTTGCAAACAAGCGGGAAGCACCGACGCTAGAGAGGACCCGGCCCTAGGGAAGAGAGCTTCAGTTAGAATAATAGAGTTGGCGTGGTGTTGTAGCGTTCAGTTTAGAATAGACAGGTAGGATTGTGTGAGTCCCCATCCATCCATTGATCAGGGTTAATCATGCTCCGTGACTCCCCAACGGGAGCACGAGTCTAATTAATTAACGGACCCACTATTAATTAATTAATTAATTAATTAATTAATTAATTATTTAATTAATAGCGGGTCCGGACTTGCATGGCAAAAAGTACCGTCCTGCGCGGCAAAAAATGGCCTGACACCTACAAATTGAGTCATTACCGCGTTAAGTTGCGATGGCACCAATGCGCAAGTTGCGGTCGCCGCCCAAACTTCGGCGTCGCAACTTAAAGCGGTAACGCAACCTTAAGAAACGCAACGGTACTGTATATTCAGGCGGAGCCAACTTTCGGAAGAACCGTTAGGTAATTCGCCAGAATTGGCGAAGCTTATAAGGCCGTACACGTGAGAAAGAATAGGAATAGGGGATGAAAATCCGTCAATCCATCCATGCATCCATACATCCATACATCCATACATCCATACATCCATACATCCATACATCCATACATCCATACCCCCGATTCATACATCCGTCCATACTCCCGATTTCTGGCCTGCGCTGGTTGTCTCTTTGATACATCCATACATCCACCGAATTTGTCCCGAATTTGCAACCATAAGGCGCTCTTCCGAAAATTGGCTCCGCCGTAGAGTTTCAACGGGAAAGTTGCAAACACGCGCGCTCTTCCGAAAATTGGCTCCGCCGTAGAGTTTCAACGGGAAAGTTGCAAACACGCACGTTACTTGATTTCCACCAATGTTGTCGTTGTTGTTGTTGATTCCACGCCGCATATGTTTCCCTATGTTTCCCACAAATATACCTCACTTTGATGAATCTCAGCATGCGCATTGAAGAATCTTTATGCGCTCGAGGTCAGCCCGAAGCTCCCAATTAGGCTTTCCGGACGTGTCGTCCCGTCATTGCCTAATGACGTCATTGCCTAATGAGCATCCTATCGAGCATCGAGACAGGGCAGGAGTCAACAAAAGACCGTACCGGGGCAAGTATCCTGTTCAGAACCGGCCGGAACCACCGATCCAAACTCCAAAATTCCACACTCAACACTGTCGGCAAAGGCGTCTTTTAAAATATTTTCTTTGTTATATGCAAGCACACGGTGGAAAATCCATGGTAGCACGTCGTAGTACAGAGTCACCATTTCGGTGCCTTTGGGCTCTGGCATTGCCCGCACTTTAATTTTTTTTGTCGTCCTCAATGCCTGGTATTCGGCATCCTCAACGTGGAAGGCGGCTGCGGACTCCTAGGTCGAAATCTCCTTAGGGTCCTATAGCTCCTGTTCCGGTCGAGAGTTGGAGTTAATGGAGATAATAGCTATATCTACTGATATGAAGCTGTGGTAGAGCATTGGTTGACAATGGTTCTGAATATAAACCTACTGGGGATCGGCGCGCTGATGCGGGGGTTATTTGTTGCTTTTCTATTGGCGAGATTTGTGTCATCGGACATGAGCGTCCCCTACACGCCTTACACGAACTTCCTTGGTAACGTTTACGTTGCGACTATTTTCTTAGTAGCACTGAAGTAGGTTGAGCGCGATGTCCTTGCATGTCGTCGTGGCAGTCAGAAATCTCTTATTGAATTCTTAGTTTTCCGAAAACATAAGTCTATCCAGGCCACGTCTTTCGTTTTGCCAGAGCAAATGCCCGTAGCCAAGCACTCTTTTCTGCGTGCACCGCATTGACGACCCTCAGCTATCTTTTTCCTGGTTCCGGTTGCGTGCGCTCGACGATCTCGCCGCCATGCAGGAGGAGACATGATTGCGGACGCGCCCATTATCAGAAAATTCCCGTTCACCACCGTGGGGAACACGAAGGGGTTCACGAACCAGTATTCTCCTAGGCTGTGCAACTCCCTGGTCGGAGCCAGCAACGCGCCTGACGTGGTATACTACTCGCACGCTTGGTACTGCAGGCCTCCTTGTACTCGCATTTGTAAAAGACAGCGGTTTTCCCAGTTTTTCTTTCAATTGTTGTGTATTGCCCAATGAAGGACTGTCATCTGCCACAAGCATTTCGCTTTTCTGCTGGCTTTGATAGAATCCATTGCTGGAAAGCTGTACGTACCATAAAGCTGGTCAAATTCGGTCAGGAGATTTAGTTGTCAGTCAAATCAAAAGTCCATGAAGAAGGCCTTTCATTGCAGTGCTATGTGTACCATGCAGTGCTATTAATACTCGACAGACATCTCGGAAACGTGGTGGGCAGTCAGCCAGTCTTTGTGTCGCTTACCTGGTGTCCTGTGTGTCATGTAGCCATCGCCTAAGCATGGCCCCAGGAGCTTATGTGGAGGCTCGTGTATGGGCTCATTGTAGCGGTTCAATGTAGTGGCTTATGTTGTGGCTCATGTAGTGGCTCATGCAGTGGCTCATATCTTGCTGGGAGGGGTCTGGCCAACTGACATGATAGGAGCGGCAGAGCCATCGCTGCTAATGACAGGTTCTTAACCCGAGTGTGCTTGGTTGGTACGAGAATGTCTCCATGTCCATTGGGTGTATGGCACGGCATGCGGTCAAAATATCTGCTCTCTCTGGAGGAAAAGTGGTCAAAGCGGGTTGAGTCTGCCCACCCCATGGTGTAGCAGCGCACACGTGGCCAACGTAACACATGGCTGGGCCGTGTAATAAACCTAGTCACCATTGGTAGCAGTAGATTCGGGCTAATAGGCTATTTCTAGCCCGTATCCATCCTTGCACAGAGTACAATCTGTCGCAGTCGGCCCACAAGAACCAAGAGTTGGGGCCAATTAAGGACATGGCCAGGCGCGGGCGGTGCATATTGTCCATTCCCTAAATCTATCAAGTCCACTCCCTCATTCAAGAGAGTCATCAAGTCCACATGAGCTGTCGATTGTCAGTCTTGGCCTGCTGCCCTCGTCACCTAGGCTTCTAGTATGCTTGCCAGGCGACCTGCTTTGCAGGCGATGCTTGGCAGTGTCAGGGATTGTTGTGCCACACCATGATACTTGTATTAGCTTTGAACAGTGCCCCATGATGCATCTGTACCATGTTGGATTCACACACACACACACACACACACACACACACCTATAACTTGGGAAAGCAACCCCTTATGACACCTGTCAAACTTTGAAATCACTTCCTCGGTCTCACCAGGGGTCGCCTTCGCGAAGCCTAGACTGGTAACTTTCAGCTTCACACACTGATGGCGGAATTTTCCTCCACACACTGATGGTCGTCACACACTGATGGCCATATTTTTCCTCCACACACTGATGGTCGTCACAATCACCGCGGTATTTCTCCTTCACACACTGACGGTCGTCACACACTGATGGCCATATTTCTCCTCCACACACTGACGGTCGTCACACACTGACGGTGGTATTTCTCCTCCACACACTGACGGTCGTCACACACTGACGGTGGTATTTCTCCTCCACACACTGACGGTCGTCACACACTGACGGTGGTATTTCTCCTCCACACACTGACGGTCGTCACACACTGATGGTGGTATTTCTCCTCCACACACTGACGGTGGTATTTCCCCTCCACTACCCGGCGACTACAATATATATATATATATATATGTTGTGATTTGATTTTGGCTATGATTGGGTATTTTGATTTGATTGTGGTACCTTTGAGTTGACTTTTTCTGTAAATTATTGTTTCTGTGTTTGTGTGTGTGTGTGGGGGGGGAGGGTTGTTATGCCACGCACCTGCCAGGTCTATGGCTTCCAGCCGGACGAGTCATCTCCCATCGTCATATCGCTGTGCGGGTCGCTCTTCGACACCAGTATGTCCTTTTACTGCATATTTATATATAGGACGAACGTGAAACTGAAGGGTAGCTCTTTGACTCAAGTATTTTGTCCTTTTACTGCATAGTAGTATATATATAGGATGTACCTTGAAGCCCTAAGGCCTAAGGGTCGCCCATTGACACAAGTATGCCCCTTGATATTTGATAAAGTATCTTAAATAGGTCCCTTGATTTTTGATGAATACTACGATAGGATATTGCGGTTGTTTTCTTCTTTCTAGGTGTCTGGCCCCTCCCACCTTATTACGCTTCCCTCCCTCCCTCCCTCCCTCCCTCCCTCCCTCCCTCCCTCCCTCCCTCCCTCCCTCCTTCCCTCCCTCCCTCCCTCCCTCCTCCCTCCCTCCCTCCCTCCCTCCCTCCCTCCCTCCCTCCTCCCTCCCTCCCTCCCTCCCTCCCTCCTCCCTCCCTCCCTCCTCCCTCCCTCCTCCCTCCCTCCCTCCCTCCTCCCTCCCTCCCTCCCTCCCTCCCTCCCTCCCTCCCTCCCTCCCTCCCTCCCTCCCTCCCTCCCTCCCTCCCTCCCTCCCTCCCTCCCTCCCTCCCTCCCTCCTCCCTCCCTCCCTCCCTCCCCCTCCCTCCCTCCCTCCCTCCCTCCCTCCCTCCCCCTCCCTCCCTCTCTCTCCCTCCCTCCCCCCCTCCCCCTGCAGTAATCTACCTGTTAGACGCGGACGGCCTGCCCATGATCCCCCTGAGCGAGCCGTTTGCCCTCTGCAACGACAACAGCAACCGGCTCGGCTGCCAGGGCATGGACAGTGCGCTGGAGCTCTCGGTGGAGAAGGGCCGGCTGTACTACATCGTCGTGGATGGCGTGGGGCGCGAGGAGGGCGTATTCCAGCTCACCATCCTGTACCAGGGTAGGTGTAGGGGGTAGGTGTAGTGGGTTGTGGGTGAACCCTGGGTGTGCCCCCCAAAACTCTCAGGCTCCGGGAGAGGCCTTTCTATTCTCCCAAACCGGCTGCTCTCAAAGAGTTCCAAGCCTATCTCTGGCCTCTGGATTATCGATGGGGCAGCGTGACTGCATCCGCTATGCTTTTGCTACTTCCTGTTGTATTGCACCCACAGTTGGGCCTGCAGCGTGATGCTGACGAATCCGTGGTGGCCTGCCCACGTGAGACAGTGACGGAAGCCAGGGCACAGTCCCCCCTCGTTGTGTCTAGGGGTTGAAATGTTCCTTTATTGGTACCCACGTGACGCAGTCTACGATCTTTTAATTAATCCTGAACCAAAGTGAGTGGGGGATGGCGAATCCGAACTGGGGGCTGGGATATAGTACAAAGGGTTCCGTAAAGTATGTGGGCCGATGGCTTGGGGCGCGAGGAAGGCGTGCTCCAGCTCACTATCCTGTACCAGACTGAGTGTCTGGGAAGTTGCTTGTACCAGAGTGACGAGCGTTAGATGCCACCACAGTTATGGGAACCATCCTGTAGCGGAGCGATGGGAGTCAATCTGGACCAGAGTGACTGATGGGATCAGAGGGTGCAGCTCTATCTACAGGGTCGGCGGGATGCCATGCTCGCAACCGTGTTAGTCTCCAAATAAAATTTATCGTTCCCACACAACAAAACCTAAATAGCCTTGTGATATGCCTCTTTGGCGCTGCTGTGCGCACTTGTTCTCTTATGCTAACGATCCTTCCTATGCCCCCCTTCCTCCCCTCCCCCCCCCCCCATCTCAATCATATTTCCCCTTCCCAAGGCACACCACCCAAGCTCATCCACCCACTCTCTTCGGCTCACATGTACTCGCGCACAATCTTCCCCTCTACCCTTCCCCCACCCCACCCCCACCTTTGCCCCGCCAGGTGTGCCCTATTCGCGCACGCTCACGAGCGTGCTGCAGCGCGGCAAGCTTCGCTGCGGCGTGTTCCGCGATAATGAACCGACCGTCCTCGGCGCGCCAGGCGCCAATGGGCAGCCCGCCACGGGCATGGAGCCGGACATGTGCCGTGCCATCGCTGCTGCGCTGTTTAACGACCCTTTGGCGAACGACACGCAGGTCGAGTTCATTTCGTTGACCGCCGTCGAGAGGTGCGTCACTCGGTGCTTGCGTGCTGATGCCTGTATGCTTGCTCATGTGTGTGGCACTGTTTACTAATTTGTGCGGCACTATCTGCTCATTCTGTTCGGCACAGTTTGCTCATTCTGTGCAGCACTATCTGCTCATTCTGTGCGGCACTATCTGCTCATTCTGTGCGGCACTATCTGCTCATTCTGTGCGGCACTGTTTGCTCGTTCTGTGCAGCACTATCTGCTCATTCTGTGCGGCACTATCTGCTCATCCCCTTCCCTCCCAACCGCGCCCCCCCCCCCCCCCCACCCGCCAGGACCAAAGCGATCATCACTGGCTACGTGGATCTGCTCTTCTGCGGGACGACAGCAACACTCGGCCGCGCCACCACATGGAGCGCCATCTTCTCCCCCCCCTACTTCTACGACGAGATGGTGGTGGCGGTGCTGTCCAACCCGCAGCCCGGCCAGCCGCAGCTGCGCAATCTGGCGGACGTCAATGCGACAAACGTCAAGTACTGTGTGGTGCAGGGCACGACGACCGAGCTGCACGCGCTGCACACATTCACCGCGGCCACCATCGTGCCGGTATGTAAAGATATCTGTGTATATGCAGCATCCTGTGGGGATCGGGGACCTTCAAAAGGGGCTGTTTTCCGATGCCCGTCCCAGGTCGTTTCGGCTGCCGAGGGCCTGAACAAGCTGCCAGCAAGGCATAATCCTATCTGTCTCACTTCACCGTTTCCCTGCCGTCTGGCACGCTCCCATTGCAGGTCGCGTCGGTCGCCGAGGGCCTGAGCCGGATGCAGAGCAAGGCCTGCCACGCGGTGACGGGCGACAGGCACCGCCTGGCGTCGCTGATCGCGGCGTCCAACGGGCGCAATGCCACGGCGCGCATGGAGATCCTGCCAGGTGTCGTCGCGCGGGAGCCGCTGGCGATCGCCACGCGTGCCGAGGACTTTGTGTGGCAGACGCTGGTCACGTGGGTGCTCTGGGGGAGCATGCTCGCGGAGCACTACGGCATGACACAGGTAGGGGTTGCAGGTTGCTGCATAGCACTAGTGTTAGTGTAAGTACCGTCCTTGTCCTTGTAATTGGTACACGGGGGGAGCATGCTCGCGGAGCATTGCGGCATGATCCCAAGTGGGTTCGATTCCCTAGCCCTCGGCGCAGGTAACGGCCGTTGCACTCTTAGGTTAGTGTAGGTAGAACCTTTGTTGCTGTGATAGGCACGCGGACGCAGTGTGGGTGCATGCTTGCACATTTGAACGATGCGGGTAGGGACGGGTAGGGGCCGTCCGTATGGCGTATGCATATAGTAGCTGTCTGGGTGGCTGGTGTGTGGTGGTGGGCATGAATGGGATGCACTTCTGCATGGCAGAGGCACAATACATCGCAGTCATTCCTATAAGAATATTGTACGCGGTAATTTTGGAATGGCTAAGAATGCTCATGGGTTGTTATGATATGAACCTAACCCACGCAGGGGGGGGGGGGCGGGGGGGCGGGGGGCAGGGGGGGCGCCGAATATATCTGAGAAGAGTAGCCATGTAAATCCCCGGTCAACGCCCCGGTTTAATGATCTTAGTCGCTCTCTAGTCAGCAAGCCAAGCATCCCTTCTCGATTCCTGTCCCGGGCGAGGCCCCCTTTCACCTGAGTAACAGTGATTCTTGAGGCTATACTCCCAGGTACTAGGAGGCCACCTGCTGCTGCTGCCTCAAGCCACTGTTACCCACCAGCTTGGTCTGCCCCTGATACCCACCGCTACATTGTCGTCAGAAAGCAACAAACGTGAAAACGCTAGCTGCCCAAATCTGAGATTCCGCGGAACACAGACAGTAAGAAAGCCTAGAAGCTACCAGCAAGGAATCGAACATAGGACCTTTGGCATGATTTCGCGGCTGTGTGAGTCTCCTGATCCGAAGGCGTCTCACTTAACGTTTCGAAACAGCCCAACTGCAAAAAACCTCTTTACCGGAGAGGGATGCCAATATGTCCGATATTGCTGAATCTATAGAAGATGACTCACCACTAGACCTAAGTGCGCATGAGTACTACGCACGGACCTACGCAATATTCTAGTTTTGCCGAAGTAGGCAGGTTGACCACGGCTGGAATCTGGTTGTAGTACCACCGCTACATGTTGCTTTATTCTATCCACCGCAACGTATTACTTTGTTGTACCCATCGCTACCTATTGCTGGGTGTCTTACCCACTGCTGCACGTTACGTTGTTCATCATCATCTATTTATCTTTCATTTTAAAACATTCTTTCCGTTGTATAATGTGGGTATGGATCATCCATGATTCCCTGCCTATGGCACCCGTCACCGTGCCTTGCTGCCGCCTCCATCTGCCATGACCCGGTGCCGTAATCCAATACTAATCTGTTTCTTATCCCATCCGATGCCATTCTGTTTCTCATCCCATCCGATGCCATCCTGTTTCTCATCCCATCCGATGCCATCCTGTTTCTCATCCCATCCGATACCATCCTGTTTCTCATCCCATCCGATACCATCCTGTTTCTCATCCCATCCGATACCATCCTGTTTCTCATCCCATCCGATGCCATTCTGTTTCTCATCCCATCCGATACCATTCTGTTTCTCATCCCATCCGATGCCATCCTGTTTCTCATCCCATCCGATGCCATTCTGTTTCTCATCCCATCCGATGCCATCCTGTTTCTCATCCCATCCGATGCCATCCTGTTTCTCATCCCATCCGATACCATCCTGTTTCTCATCCCATCCGATGCCATTCTGTTTCTCATCCCATCCGATACCATTCTGTTTCTCATCCCATCCGATGCCATCCTGTTTCTCATCCCATCCGATGCCATCCTGTTTCTCATCCCGTCCGATACCACGATCCCCTCGCCGCCTACCACGTGCCGCCACCTGGCAGGCCAACATGCGCGACAACACGTTCAGCAACAAGGTGGCAATCGACGTGGGTCTCTTGGCGGACATCCCGCTCGATGTCTTCCTAAAGATGATCGCGCTGTACCCTCCAGGGACGCCCATCCAGCTGACCAACCTGCTGCCCGTGGACATCAAGTTCGAGATCCGCAGCATCAAGCGCTCGGGCAACTATGGTGCGTG
This sequence comes from Mesostigma viride, assembly GCA_009746045.1. Classification (NCBI taxonomy): domain Eukaryota; kingdom Viridiplantae; phylum Streptophyta; class Mesostigmatophyceae; order Mesostigmatales; family Mesostigmataceae; genus Mesostigma; species Mesostigma viride. Next base: position 3,597,553 of record RPFO01000154.1, read on the forward strand.
GGCAAGTCTTCACGGTGGGCACGAATACCGCTAGGTAGAGAAGACTAGTGTAGCGCTAGGTGTGCCAGTAGCAGGCGGTCGGGCAACTATCGTGGGTGAGCAAGTGCAATCCCTTGGTATAATAGATTATCAGTATACTAGTAGTGTGCCTGGGTATATATATAGTGGTAGTAGTATATATTTAGCCTGTGCTGCCCGTGGACGTTTATGTTGATTGCCGCAGCAGCTCGCGGTTGGGAAACTGGGGTAGGTGGGTCTTCCATGGGCAAGAGCTGTTCTATTTATATAGTGGGAATCAGTATATGTACAGTGGGATCAGCACGTGTGCAAGTACGGCGTGCTAGGTGGCGGCAAGTACTCTTGCGCTGTAGGTGGTGCCATCGTAAATGGTGGCACGTATGCTTGCGTTCTAGGTACCCTACCAACAAATGCCTTGATACCCCGTACCATTCGTTGTGTGAAGAAGGCGTGTTTACGTCTGCCTTGGAACCCATGTATGGGTGCAGGCTGTTGTTATTCTTGTTATATTTATTACACTTGTTATATCTCTTGTTATTATGTGGCATACCAGTGGCTGCATAGTCCGCTGGCCCCCGCTGCACACCACGCGCATTATGTAATAAGTCTATTATTTTTTTATCTTCAAAAATCTTTTGATCCACTACAGCCCGGTATGTGGACCACTGGCTCCCCGTGTTCATCAAGCCTATAAATTCCCTGCAAATATCTACTACTATGTGAAAAATATATATCCTCGAGGGTCAACTATTAATCTCGAGGATAATTGTGTATCCTTGGGGGTCAAATTGCCCCGTGGTCTGCCCAGACATAGTCCTCGTACTGACGGCAGCGCCTGTCTCTTAGCACTCACCCATACGGTGGCGGACGTGTTGTTGCGCCGCATCCGGGCCGACTTTAGCGCGGCCCAGGGGGGTTAATTCTACTCAGGGCCCTCTAGTGGGCCGGCAGCGCTGATGCCTGCCCGTAAATACTTGTTCTATTGGCTAATGACTGTTTATTTGCTTGTTCCTGTCCCGCGCTTGATTGTGTTGCCTGTCCCATGCCCACAATTTATCATTTCCCATGAATATATATCAATAAGTATAAATGTATCAAAATAAATTATGTAGATCGTCAGGTCAGTGCATGGAAAATGGACTATCAGAAGAAACGTGGTAAACAAGAATACATAGATAAGTTTTATCAAGTAACGTGAGTTCTAGCTTGCCCGTTAAGACCATAGTGGCGGAGCCCATTTCGCAGGCCACCCTTCTGCTTGCGAATATGTGCAAATGCGGTGGATAGATGGGTTACAGTTTGACATGCGGTTTCCCCAAAATCCTTCAACCCTGTTTTCGTGGCACCATCCTAGCCGCAGAGTCAGGTGTTTTGCGCCAAGATCCACCGCCCATCTAGTAGAAGCCAATGGAAATGCTCGAATTGCGTCCCCTCTTCACACGCTGTCCAAATAAATTGGCATTGCAAATTCTTCGAAATGTGCTCCGCCAGAATAATGTACAATGGTCTTGCATACACTTGGCTCTGTGGGCCGCTGCCCCCCGCTGTGCGCCCCCAGGGGAGATCTACGCCCGCAACGTGGAGGCGCTGATCCCCCGCGCCAACACCTCGAATGGCCTGTGGACGCAGCGCAACGGCCTGCACTTCCCCGGGCAACTCACGGGCGAGGTCGGCAGGGGCCCCATCTCTCGTGAGTGGTAACCACTCTTTTGTGCTCTTCAAATGGGCTACGGCTTCGCAAGGCAACTGGATTAGGAAAATGTTGGGTCCACAGTTGGGTTTTCGAGAGGTCACAACATGGATTTAAGAAAGGGTTACAAATGGTCTTGAACGTGGCCTTCAAGAAGGGTCTTCACACGGGGCTTGGAGCGGTCTTCAAATGGGTCCCGTAAATGGTCTTCAAATGGTCGTCAAATGGTCTTTCAATGGCTGCTCCAATGTCCAAACCACTCGAGAGGTCTGTGGCTTTGCAAGGCAGCCACCCCCCACCCCCTTAATAGGTGGAATTCTAGTTTCATAGTTACGATCCTGGGAAGGATGTCATTATCGGGTTGTTTCCTTGTATGAAGCCGCCTTGCATGCTAGGGTATTATCCTGTCATGCACTCCCTCCCTCTCCCCCTCCCTCCTTTATGTGCTTACTAATATTCTGAGTGCATTCTGAGCGACTTACCGACTTAGCTTGTCGGTAAG
>RPFO01000154.1:3604762-3651825 GCA_009746045.1 Mesostigma viride
TAGATAGCCGTCTTTCTTTAAGCATGAAACACCCCTCTTTCTTGCTGCATTGAACATCAGGCTCTACACTCGCGCGCACCGCCACCACACACATACAGCAGTCCAAGGTGGACACCGTCCAGTTTGTGCTCGCATTGTAATATGAGTACATAACCCTCTTTCCACCTGTCAAATTCGATGCTTTACTGCTGCCTCCCCTTGCAAACAAGCAGTCCAACGTGGACACCATCCAGTTTGTGCTCGCATTGTAATATGAGTAGATAACCCTCTTTCCACCTGTCAAATTCGATGCTTTACTGCTGCCTCCCCTTGCACACACGCAGTCCAACGTGGACACCATCCAGTTTGTGCTCGCATGAGTAGATAACCCTCTTTCCACCTGTCAAATTCGATGCTTTACTGCTGCCTCCCCTTGCACACAAGCAGTCCAACGTGGACACCATCCAGTTTGTGCCGGGCTCTGAGGCCTATCGCCTGCTGAGCCGAGACCCGGCCGATAACCCGATCAAGGGCCTGGTGCCTGGATTCATGCGCGCGGTCATCAAGGCGGTGGGCAACTATGGTGAGTTTCCTAGTTTTGAGGCAACGTGACTCAGTAGTTTCGTGAGTTTAGCAAGTGCAACGGGCTACCTGGGCGATTTTTCATAGTCAAGGCAGTAGATTGTGGATTCAAGGAAGTAGAAACAAATCAAGAATAATGACAGCCTCAAAACTAGGTTGAGATTGGACAGCCGTGGCGGGCACGTAATGTTTTTACTTCCAGATGGAGAGATGCCTTCCTATTTCCCACTAAGAACACTTTGGGTGCCCCCCGCTCGGTCTCATCCAGCACGCCGTCCGACTGCCAGTGTTTTCTCGCCCACCCCATGCCTGCCCACCCATTGGTTGCATACTGTTTTCTTGCCCACATTCGATCCCGTCGCAACACCCAGCGTCGTGCGTCCAGCCTGCACGCCACTGCCCTGTCAAGCGAGTATTGACTAAAATAGGAATAGACGATAAAGTGCCCATGAAGTAGTGCTATTTGTACATAAAGTAAGCCATGCTCAAACTTTCTTTCTAAAGAAATAAAAACATACGATATAGGCTTGTGTCTTGTATTTTTTTAGTGACCTACGTGTGTCAACACCACTGCCGCCTATGCCACCTCACGTTTGCAAACCATTTCTGTAAACCACCTCGTGTTTGTTACTCACACCAATTATTTGTACTTGTTATTTAACTATATTGTTGTTATTTAATAAGACTTGTTATTTAACTTCGTTTTACCGCAGGGGACATCTACGCGCGCAACGTGGAGGCCGTCATTCCGCGCCAGGGTACCCACAATAACCTCTGGACACACGAGGGGAAGCTCACGCCCTCCATCTGGCTCACCGATTCCGGTGAGTGCGTGTTGGCAGGGCAGCCAGGATTGAGCCAGTTTCAAGCCTTAGCCATTCTCTGAAGCCGGAGCTTCGTGCCATTTGAAAGCCAAGCCTGAGCCATTTTAAAGCCAGAGTTTCAGGCCAGTGTGATGCCGGTTGAGCCAGAGTGCAGCCATCAAAGAGCCCGGTGTGTGATCCTCTCCTTTCTCTTTGCTGACCGCCTCGTTCTTCCCACCCCCTTTGGACGCATCCACTCTTTTCCCTTTCTTTTTCGCCCCCCTCCCCCACATACATCCTCTCTTTGGATGCATCCACTCTTTCTCTGTCTTCTTGCCCCCACCCACACCCCCCACACCCCCTCGTACCAGATCATGGGATCAACCCCCCCCAAATCTACGCGCCCCCAAGGGGAGGCGAGGGTGGCGGCGGGACCAACGACTCCACCGCCATCGGTCTCGGTATCGGGCTGGGCGTGGGCCTGGGCCTCTTCGTGCTGATCATCATCCTCGTCCTCGTCTTCCTTCGCAAGAAGAAATCGGAGGACAAGCCCGCGCTTGCGGGCAAGTACGCGGTGCCGAACACCGGTCTGCCCCCCCGCGCGCCCTCGGTGGGCGCCAAGCACAACGGGCCCAAGTCTTCAGCAGCAGCGAGCAGCGTGGCCAGCGGGTCGCTGCGCGAAGATGCGATGCTGAAGAAGGATCGGTCGCTCACGCCCATCCCCTTCCTCTCCGACGAGCTTTAAACCGCCCTCTACCACTCTACCAGAAGCCGGTTTCTTATGCTTGAAGCCGCTGATAGGCGCTCGCTCGCTCGGATTTCGTTCCTGTCGGTCGAGCTATAAATAGGCCATGGATATAAAGGTATTTTTGTCATGGAAGCCTGTCATAGGGGCTGCCGTGCGAAACGTTCATGCGCACCCATCGCGTTCCTCTGGGATGGTCTCTTGCTCTCGGATGAGTTCGGGATGAGCCTTTGATGAGACTTGAAGACAGCGTTCAGAAGTTTTGGAAAACACTTTGAGAATCCTGTGAAATGCCTTTGAGAGGCTTTTCTCAGGGGTAGTTGTAGACGAGCTCGGAGCGACCGCTTTGCAGGGCCACACCACAGGTTGCCTTGCTGTGAGCTATGCAAGGCAGTCAGATGCCCCCCCCACGAGGCAACCCTTTAAAAAATGTGGTGGGATTCCAGGTTTTTTAGAGGGGTTTGTGTGGGCGGAGTGTTGAGGCGGTTGATCGAACGAGCTTTGGATGAGCCTTTGATGCGCCTTTTCGAAGAAGGGACAGGGAATGGACTGTAGACCAGCTCGGAGCGCCTGGTGTGGGCGGGTCTTGAGATGTATCAGATGAGTTCCTTAAGTGCCTTTCCAGGGCTGGTTAATAATGAGCTCTCAGGTTAGCCTGCGATGTGGACGAGCTCGGAGTTTTGGTGTGCTTCCTAACGTTGCATAGGAGGCGGTGTTATTAAATGAGTCGAACCCAGTAGGATTGGGAGGCGTGCCCAACCAAGTTCACGCTGTGGCGTGATGGTACCCTACTCACATTGCCATTGGGTTTATTGCCTGCCTGCCTGCCTTCTTGCCAGCGGGCAGGTTACTGCTCTCAGCAGTACATGTTCCTGCTCCCATTGTGGGATAATTAGCGACTTCGACATTTCCTCTGGTAGGTGCATGCACACAACCAGTAAGTGGGTACATGATAATGGCATGAAGGTCCCAGGAACCTGTATAGCATGGGGCCTCATGTCAATTGATATATGCCCTGCATATACGCAGTTTTCTGCCTTACCCAGTGCCTGGTTACGAGCTCATGGATATCTATCGTTAATTAATTAATTTATTTATTTACACGTAACTGCGTCACGTGAGCATAAGTCCTCAGGGAAATGAATATGGGATGGGGTGGATCATGGAGCTATCTATAGTTCCTTCGGCCCCACCGTCTAGGTCATCTAGTCGCTCTACACGTAAGCCAGCCATAATTTCAATGCACAAGGCTACGCATTTCCATCACCATTCATCTTCATCATCCTGAACGACTCGAACACGCGGACAAGATAACGGCAGGCTCGAGCTACCATGGTCCGGATTCTCCCGATTTCTGGCCTGCACTGGTTGTCACCTTGATCTATAGTTCCTTGCAGGGTTGCGGGCACCACCCGGCCCGAATTGCTGTGCATGCCAAACTTGGTCACATGCGGGGCCCCCACTGATTAATTAATTTACACGTAACTGCGTCACGAGCCACGAGATAACCATGGCTGACGGCGGAGCTCATAACTTTCACGTTTGGGCACCAAAATCAGCCGTGTGTATTACAATCGCTTCATCTTTCTAAGACGCACACGCTGATATATTTTCCCGAAGCCATCACGCAAATATTATGACGAGCAAACACTCCTCTACGCAACGCAGCCTGGCGGCTGCGCTAAGGCCTGAAAATACGTCTGCAGCTCCGGCTCACAGCTTCGCCCTCAGGCCCTGAATTGGCAGCGGTGCCACTAGTCAGGCACTGCATGGTGGTTGCCCAGGACCCTTCTGGTCGGCCGGGCTCGCCTCGCCATCGGCATCGCCTGAGCCCAAACGCAGCCGCCCTGACGGACAACGGCCTCGCTGGACCAAGGTCGCCTTGACGTCAACCGCCTATGCATGCATGGCTACCGGGGTCAGCAGCAGAACCCTTCTTGTACAGCATGACTCGGATGGCGGAGGCTCATCAGAGAGCAGAACATGCACGGTACGTTGCAGAACGCCAGCAGAAGCTCCCGCACCGCCAGGTTGAGGGGTCTTGAGCAGATCGGCCGAAAGGCGGTCGGCACCGACCGCCGCATCGTACCGCCAAGCAAGCAAGGGCACCATCCAAGTCCTCCCAACTGGTGAAGGGGTGGACGGCGTCGATCGTTGGTGGCAAGGCAGCCCAGCTTCAAGGCGGGGACTTGGTAGTCCGCGGCCAAGGAGGGCGTCGCGGGCGGCGGGGGGTCCAGCAACACCAACATGGGCGCCCGTCGAGATCGACGGGCGCTGTCAGAAGCCGCCGGTGGGGGGGGGGGAGGCGCGAGCCCCCGCCCCGCCGCCCGTCAAGGAAACATTCATGGGCCAACCATGCAGCGGTCAAGGCTGACCGGGGCCGCGCCGTCCCCCGCGTGCTCCCGACCGGGGCGCGCTGCCGCCGGCCGGCGAGCCGGTCCGGATCACTTGAGGTGGTAGGTACACATTTCCTTGCCCTTCCTTGCCCTTCCTTGCCCTTCCTTGCCCTTCCTTGCCCTTCCTTGCCCTTCCCCACTCACGGGACAAGGCGGCTCCCCCACCAGTCCTGCTCACCTTCCCCTCCCCTGAGGACAAGCAGCGCCTTAGTAAGGAAGTTCCTCTCTCGTCGCATGAGGTTGCACGACCTCACCTCAGTGGACGCTGGACGACGACCTGACCCCCGCTCAGCAGCAGCAGCGACGCAACCTGTGGCCTGAATACCTCCGCCACAAGCAGGACCCCCAGAAGCCCAAGGTGTACTGGAGGGGCGGGGCCGACCTGACGATCAACCACAAGATGTGGTCGCCCCCTGCGGGCTAGAATAGCCATAGCTTGAATCATTGGTAGTCACTGCCGCCATGGCCTGAGCCATGCCTAGAATGTTTGCCTAGCCGAGCCACCATACCTAGTCACGTGCCCCGCTAACGCACGGTACACAACCAGCCATAGCCTTAGCTTAGCCTTTGTACACATATGCATGCAGCCATGCTACGTCCTGGCTATGATCAGATTACTTGCCCACTGCTCCTTGTTATGATATGCTCACATGGGTCTTATGAAGTGAGACAACTATTGCACCCACGTACAGAACTTGCCGGATCGTCTATCGTGTCCGATTGCTGCTGTGGCATGCCTCTGCATGGCATGAAGGAGAAAGGGGGTCTCTGCCCTTTCTTCCTGCTGTGCAGTCACGTGTGTATTAATTAATTAATTAATTCCTGACTTGTGCACACACAGGGATTAAAAGCACTGCGGTGCTCCGTGACTCCCCAACGGGAGCACAAGTTTAATTAATTAATTAATTCCTTGCCCTGGTTTAGGGTTTGGGCCATCCTAGCTCTGCATGGATTGGGTACCACCAGCGTTTATTGCTGCCATTCGTCGACTGTATGAGGGCTCACGTACAGGCAGAAGTGCGGACTGCGGAAGGCACCACCCCACCATTCCCCCTTCACCACGGAGTAATATGGCAAGGTTGTGTCCTGTCCCCATACCTGTTCATTATTGTCGTGGATCATGTCATGCGCCGGGCACGTGCGTGCTTTACTGCTCTTGAGGGTTTCCAGCCCGGCCGTTGGACATCCTAACGCGCGCGAACACGGCGGGGTTGACCCGGGCTACCGCCTGTCCGACCTGATTTATGCGGATGACACCATGCACGGGCTCATCGCGCGCCCCGAGCACATTCATGCAGACCTCAGTGGCTGGACTGTCTGGGCTTGGATCGAGGCGAGGGCGGTGGGGCTGGAGATTAACTAGTGTTAAAACTGAGGCGATGGTGATTGGGGCTTCCAGTCGCCCGCCGCTCAGTGCCGCGGCTGCTAGACGCGACGGAGGTCCCGTTTCGTGATCGCTTCAAACTGCTGGGGAGCATGCTCCCTGACACCGCCGACGATGCCCGCATCGGCCTGCGGGCCTGGGCTACCAAGGCATCGCTCGCTCAAAACCTACTGGCACTCGAAGGCCCTCGGCGAGCACCGCAAGCGCGTGCTCGATCCTCAAGGTCCTGGTCCTCACGGTGCTCACCTATGGCGCCGAGGCATGGACGCTCACGGACACGCTGGCGGCCAAGCTAGACGGCACGGTAACCAGGATATGCTCCGTCAGGCCCTGAATGTAGGGTTTTCCCAGCATAGGTCTTTAGAATCTTTGTACCAGGGCATGCCTCGCATTTCGGACGAGATTAGACAGCGTAGGATAGCATTCGTATAGGATATCTTGCTCGCACCAGCCAGAGTAGACACCGACCTCGGTCTGGCCGGCCCCCAGTGGCTTGGCCAGCCAGGGCGGCATATCCTGACCTGGCCTGGCCCCAAGGACATACCTAAGAAGGTAGGCAAACATGCCACGACCTACCCACAGCAGTTGCTGCATGGCCGACCTAGTGGTCCCAGCCCCGTTTGAACATCGAATTCACTCCCTCTCTCTTGCTTGAACTGCTGTGCAGGACAAGAAGAGGTGGAAGACCATTGTCCAGGCTCATGCATACGCCCGCCCCTGTGGGCAAGCCCCCTCCCGGCCCAAGCGGAAGGGGCGGTTTGCTGAGTAGAATAGGTAGGGTTTTCTAGATTAGATTAGCTTAGAGTTAGATTAGTTCGGTTTCGCGGCTCTGCCCATCTCCATCCATCCAGCATGCAAGGGAATATGTGCTATGTACATGAACGGAGTCATGTTATAATTTTTTACCCTGGTTGCGAGCTTGGCAGGCAGGCGTGCGGCATGACTAGCTTAATATCCACACAAGCCAAAATGTTGATCGACACGAAATTATTGACAGATCTCAATGTACATACACTACTAGCTTGAAAGGGGCCTAGAGGCCCACAGTATCTAGAGGACAGCTCGGATGAGGATTATATGCCCATCTAGTGGTTGGGGCATGATGCAGACGATATATTTGTCTGTTTGTCTAATTATTTTTCTATTGAGATTAGCATAGTACTCTGTGCCATGCCTATGCACATGGCACGCAAGTACTTACTTAGATGCCAAGTGTTGGCCCTCCCCCCCAATTCTGTCAATTTCGGGGTGCATGACGGTTCCGCAGTGCTTATGTATGGTGCCGAGGCGTGGACACTCACGGACACACGACGGCACGGTTTACAGGATTCTCCGACAGGTCCTGAATGTAGGGTTTTCCAAGCGTAGGTCATTAGAGTCTTTGTACCAGGGCATGCCTCGTATTTCGGACGAGATTAGGCAGCGTAGGATAGCATTTGTAGGACATCTTGCTCGCACCAGCCAGGTCGACACCGCCCTTGGTCTGGCCGGCCCCCAGCGGCTTGGTCAACCAGGGCGGCATATTTTGACGTGGCCTGGCCCCAAGGACATTCCCAGGAAGCTAGGGAAACCTGCCATGAACTACGTCCAGATGTTGCTGGCCGACCTAGTGGTCCCAGCTCAGTTTGAACACCGCATCCACTCCCTTTTCTAAGACGCACATGCTGATATAATTTTCCGACGCTATTACGCAATATATGGCGAATAAACGCGCCTCGACGCAACGCAGCCTGGCGGCTGCGCTCGGCAATGAAATTAATACGTCTGCAGCTCAGGCTGCAGCTCCGCCATCAGGTCCGGCAGGCAGCGGTGACACTAGTCGTGCACTGGTGGTCGTCCAGCAACCTCCCGGGCTTAACGCCTCGCCATCTGCATCGCCTGACCCCAAGCGCACCCGCTCAGCCGACAACACAGGAGGGTCTTCACGCCCCTCAGAACCGAGCTTTCGGCTCCGGCCTTTCAAGGTCGAAGAGTACGACTGGGCCCACCCGTCTCCGACCGATGCTCTGCGATGCATCTTCTACGGCCGGGGACTACGCTTCCCTTTACGACCTGTGCCTCCATCTCCACGACAACAATCGCCTCATCCTCCCGGACGGCCGCCTCTGGCGACACCTCACCCTGCTGCCCGGGTGCACCCGCCCCGAACTCCAGCACGCCATCCTCAACTCCCTTCTCCAGCGCTCCGACGGCGAGATCTGGGCTCCATCCATCACCGCCCCCACACTCCGTTCCATCCTGACGGAAGCCTTCCAGCAGCACGTGACCCCCCTTGCTGCCGACATTTCAGCAATCGGCGGCACGCTGACTGCTGAACTTCCTCACATTTCCACCGCCGCCGCCTCCACCTCCACCGCCGTTTCCGCCTTCACTGCCGACATCAAAGCCCAGCTCCTCGACCTCGACCAACGCCTTCAAGCCACCGCCATGCACCGCCCTTGAGAGCTTGCATGACACCGCTGGCCTCACCGCCCAAGCGGTGCAGGAAATCGCTGCCCAGCCGGCACCTGCTGGCCCGGCCAGCGATGTTCCCTCCACCTGGGCGGACTTGCTTAACCCTTAGTCGGGAAACTACCCGACCTGTCGGGTAGTTTGACTAACGGTCAAATTTCGCGCCGCGCCGAGAGCGCCGCGCCACTTGTGACGGATGACAGTTGTCCGGTGGGTCTGGGGACACTTAGGGACGAAGGTGATGCATTGGTTTGGGGGTAATATCCGCCATAGCCGTGAAATTATAGGGCTGTTATCACAGGGGGTCACGTGACTTTGGCGGGAAAATTTCGACCGAACGCGCGCGCGCGGATATGGCGGATGCGCTAAAAAAAACTTGGCTAGGGCGAGTTTTGCGCGTCGACGGAAAGGAATTTAACACTACGGACACTTACGCAGGCTGTGTGACCGATATCGTGTACTCAGGAGGCAAGGCTAGGTATAAATTCTGCCTCCATTTCGATGATGATGGCAAGGATATCTGGTACGCTCTTGACCAGGTTGAAAAGTGGTGGGCAGAGCAGGGCAGCCGAAGCTTTCGCGAGGCAGGCGATGGTTCCGATTCCTGCCAGTCAGATTCGTCTGCAGGCAGTGACGAACTCTCGGATGCGAGTGCTGCAGACAGTAATGCGCAAGGCAGCGGTGGTGATGAAGACGATGGTGTCGAGGACGGGGATGGTGAGCCACGACCAAAGCGTGGCCGGCCTGCTGGGTCTCGCGGCCGGGGTAGGGGGCGGTCCCGTGGCCGGGGCAGGCCTGCACAGGGCCGGGGCAACCAAGAAGCCTCCGAGTTCGCCTGGGAATCGGAAGATATCGAGACAACTGAGGCAGGGAACATCGGCGCTGCAAGAATGTGGAAGGATTACGCCAAGCTCTCTGTAGCAGGCTTTTTCTTCTTGCTGCTCGAGATGTCTTTCATCACCAAGATCGCCGAGTGGACCAACCTCAAGGCTCAGCAGCGCTTTGACAAGCTCGCTGCGCAGGGCAAGGCTGGGCGTGCATGGACCAAGACCTATGCAAGTGATATCCTTCGCTTTTTTGCATGCCTCATCATCATGTCCATTCACTGGCAAAATGGAGCCTTTGCACCCTTCTGGAGTGCTGATCCTTACGTGGGCCTTTCAGCCATCAGTGCAATTATGACTTTCACCAGATTTCAAGACATTCTTCGCAACCTGTCAGTTAGGGACCCCACGGAGAGCAGGCCAGCCAAGGGGGAGGAGGGCTATGATCCATTGTGGTATGCTAGGGTCATGATTGAGCGCGTGCAGAAGCGGCTGCTAGTGGTGTTTCGGCCCAGCGGGGTGGTCACAGTCGATGAGTCAATGCAGTTTCAAAAGTCCAAGTGCGAGATCAGGCAGTACTGCAAGGATAAGCCATCACGGAGTCGCTGGGGGGTGAAGCATTGGGCTCTAGCCTGTGGCAGCACTGGCATTCTTGTTTACTTCATCCCGTACCTCGGTGGTGGCGTATGGCCGATAGGCTGCCCAACCCAGGAGGAGCTGGATTTCTTTGCTGCTGCTAGTGGTATCGGGTCCTGCTGGGTGGCTGCCCTAGTTCACGCTTGCAAGGGTGTCTTGCAGCCTGCCTCCACCATTGTCGCTGACAACCTCTTTAGTTCTGTAAAGCTAGTCGAGTGGCTGGGCTCGAAGGGTTACACCTTTGTGGGCACTGTGAGGAAGAGCAGGACATGCTACCCTCGTGACATAAACATTACTGAACAGGAGGCAAAAGCACAAGGGCTGAGGCGTGGCAACACCTTGCATCGCATGCTAGCATTGCCAGGTGGCAAAGTGGTGACTGCCCTTACGTACATCGACAGCAAGGTCGTCCGGTTCTACTCATCACGACACGCGAGCCCTGCCCAGGACCCCTCCAACAAGAAGAAGCGCTGGAACAAGGCAACGGGTGCTTACGAGGACGTGCACATTCCCAAGATCAAGCACTTCTATGATCAACATAAAAGCGGTGTGGACAGATTTGATCAAGTGGCTTCGTACTACCACATGGAACTCGTTACCAGGCGCCCATGGCAGCGTACATTTTTCTGGTTGCTGAACCTCGTGGTGGTGACAGCCTACAAGTATCAGCAGCTAGTAAGGGGGAAAAATGCTTTCTTTAGCCAACTTGAATTCAGGGCACAACTGGCCAGGGAGTTGTTAGAAAAGGCAGATGCCCTGGACCAGCAGGCTCGGCGCGGGCCAGTTCGCGAGGCCGGTACCTGGAGAAGGCCTGCAGCCACGTTCCCTGAGGCTGCCACACATGCTCCCGGTCTTAGTGCTGTGACAAACAGATGTGCTGCATGCAAACAAAAGAGCAACATCACTAGAATTTGTGTTGGATGCAACGTGCACCTGCATCCCGAGCCTGGCTGCTGGGCGCACTGGCACAACCAGGTCCAGGGCAACTTTTGCCGGTCCTAGGGTGATGTTTGAGCCACCACCGGCTTGTGTTATTGCACATCATGTTTATTTGACAGTGACAACATGTTTATGGCACTAGAACATATGTAAAACATCATGCAAGCCATGCAAGGGTTGACATACCAATTTCCCTGTTTTTGGCTGCTCGTAGTCATCTGCCAATATGAACGTGATATAAGCATTATAATGCAATTCTGAGTGCACCCCCCCCAGTTGGGGACCTTTGGACTACCTGTCTACACTATCCAGCCATGCATTTGTGGTTCAGAACCATCCTAAAGATTTGAGGTGGGGGTTAACTTTTTCTTGCGCGAAAAAGTTCGTCTTTTGTCCAACTTTGACAGTAAATATCTTGCAAACCACTTTATGTACTCAAGATATTATTGCATATTCTGAAAGCCCTTGAAGTGTAGATGTTCCTAGCACCTGGGTTGAGGGTATTTGGAGTTGTGGTCTGTGAGTTATGATTTTTTTTATTTTCAGGGGTCTGGAAGTGCCAAAAATGGTCCTCCCGACTAAGGGTTAAGCATCATACCACCTCCACCACCTCCACCATCGCGGCACAACTCAAGCAACAAGCCCTCGACCTTCGCGAGGCGGCCGAGCTCGACAAGCGCAGCCACAATGTCATCGTCAAGCACTTCGACCAGCCGGCAGGTGAGACCTCCACGAGTCTCCTTGAGGCAGTTAAGCGCGCCATTCTTGCCCCCATGCAACTCACTGGTGAGCTGCAGATGTCGGCTGGCCCGGCACCCGTGCTCCTCACCTTTAAGTCCATGGGCGACAAGCTGGCGTTCCTTAAATGCCGCAAGAAGCTCTCGGAGACTCGCTTCACGCTGGACGACGACTTGACCTTGGCCCAGCAACAGCGGCGACGCGAGCTATGGCCGACCTACCTTCAGCTCCGGCAGCGTGCAGGGGGGAAGCCGGTATACTGGAGGGGGGCGGTCATCCACGTTGACCACAAGCCCTGGCAGGCCCCTCCTGCCACCCCAGACTAGGGAATATACCCGTAGTGTAGATTAGATAGGCTTAGCCTTTGCAAGTGGCCCACGCGCATGTGCGCCCACAATGGCCCCCATGGATGATGCTTTCAGTATTTAGCCGTGCCCAGCCTACAATGGGACCTCCCATGGATGATGCATTAAGAATTTAGCCATGCGATGCCTATGCAGGGAGTTACTCTCTGCTGAGATGCCATGTGTACACCAGCTATAGCCTAGCCACATACCCTCCACCCCATATGTCATGCAGGCCTTCTAGGCCCTCTCCTCAAGCCCCCCCTGGGTGCCTGTGCTTGTTAAGGAGGCATGAACCATCATGGCGGTGCAGGTGCACCTTGTGCACCCAGAGCAGGTGACAGTTGTACATCCTCCACCTGCAGGTTGTAGCCCTGATTGTATTACAAACCCATAGATGCCCCTTTCTCAGGGCTATGTGTTACATATGCTCCCAACGGAGCTATGATTTTAATTAATTAATTAATTAATCTACTCCCTCTCCCTTCTTTGGACTGCCATGCAGAACAAGCAGCGGTGGCAGAAGATTGTCCAGGCTCACACACCAGCCCCTGTGGGCAAGCCTCCCCCCCCCAAGAGGAAGGGGCGTTTCGCTGAGTAGTGTAATTAGGATTTTATAGACTAGATCGCTTAGAGTTAGGTTAGTTCGATTACGCAGCTTCCTCAACCTCCACCCCCCATCAAGGAATATGTGCTACATGATCTCCCCACGGAGGCATTAATTAATTAATTAATTAATAGACACGTGACTGCGTCACGTGAGCGAAAGTCCTCAGTGGGAGGGGAACATGGGATGGAATGGATGGTGTAAGCAATCTAGGTCCTACACGGAGGCATGTTATAATTTAGTTGTAATTTTTAATGATGGTTCCTACTTCCAGTTTGTACACCATGCTGGCACGGTTTGTACGGGTCCTGTGTTTCAGCTTATTTGCTTTCTCTGAATTATTGCAGAAGTTACAAAAATAAGTTACAAAAATAATACTACACATTTCATGAAGTATTAATTAGACGGGGCGGGCTCACGCCCGGGGTACCCCCTGGTTCGTCTGTAAAATGGAGGCAGATGACTCGTAGATAGGTGCAGACAGTAATGAAGGACACCACCCCTAAGTCGGTGGGGGCTCCGCGAGTGACCAAGTTTGGCAGGCATAGCGATTTGGGCCCTCCTGGCCGCAACCCTGTCACTAGGAACTAGATCGCTCCACTATCCACCCCATCCCATCTTCATTTCCCTGAGGACGTACGCTCACCTGGCGCAGACACGCAGTTACGTGTACATGAAGTAATTAATTATTTTACACGTAGACTGCGTCACGTGAGCATGAGCTCCTCAGTATAAAGTATGGAAGGCAAGGAATTCACCAGCAAGGACAAAATCAATAAATAGCTGTAATGCGCATTTCTACGCAGCTGGAAGGTATTCACCCGTCTCTTGCACATATTTGTACCTGAAAAATTTGGCAGACATGCACAACAATGGAAGACCGAGTGAAAACATAGGAAGGCACTATTGAGCAACCTTATTACAAGGTAGACCATATGACAAAACACCGCGCAATGCTAGTTAGCATGCATGCAATGTGCTTGCCTCACTTGATCCATGCAGGCCTGATCTGCTGAGAAGGATGGGCAGACTGGCCATGCAATGCATGCACTCCAGACTTTTCATTAGACCGTGGAAAGCCAGTGGTGAGAAACAAGCTGAACCAACTTGGTAACGATGCAACGACCCAGCAGATGCTTAAGATGGCAACATGCAAAGGCTGACTTCACAAGCATGCACCTGTCCATACCTTGAACAAATGACACATATAAAATGAATTATAATGCATGAAAATATATAATGATGTTTTCCTTCATAGACCATGCTGTTCCTGCTCATGATGCTGTCAAGATTTCAAGTAGGGCGGCTGGCGGCACTCACCACGTCTGGCTGCCAGCATTATAGAACAGCCCCGAGTTGCTGTCGTAGTAGTAGCCAGTCTCCGCGTTGTAGTAGTAGCTGGACAAATAACATAAACCGCGGGGCCCAACACCAGAAAAAGGAAAAATGAAAATAAACAGAGCAGACAATTAGGTGAGGAGCCCTCACAGGCGATGAAGTTAATAACTAACAAAGTTGGGTATCCTTTTTCAGATCTATCTTTTATTCGGTGAAAAAAAAACTCATCCCTTTCTTATCCTATTAGAAGCCTTCTATAATACTTAATACACCACTACAATCATGTTGGGGCCACGCTGTTCACATCCATGCGTGCTGCTCTCAACAAATACATGATTTCACAAATATACCATCAAGAAAGCCGGTGCAAAAGCATGAAAGCACGCTTATCAAGGCACCCACTTATGAACAAGCAAAAGCTCACCCACCAACAACTTTCGGTCCTATCTGCTGAAATTAGTGCGCTACCAGGAACCGAACGCAGGACCTCTGGCAGACTGTCCACGACTTTATGGGCCTTCTGATCTGAAGGCATCCCAATTTCAGCCCAACTGCGAGAAAGCTCTTTACCGGAGAGCAGTGCCGGTGCGTATGATATAACAAGTGTCAACCCCTCCTAATAAGTGCCTAGCAAGCGCCTAAAATAAGTAGCTATGAAGTAATGCATCCATCAACCGTAGCCCCTACTTCCTGCCCTAAATGCAAAATCCCTCTTTCTTGTGGGGCACAAGCCAATTACCCTATGCCTCTGACACAACTATATCAGTCAATCACCATTCCATGGAAGCTATACCCAAGGCACGTAAGTTCCTTCCATGGTTCAATTTCTTCAACATCAACCCGCGCTCCCGTGAGTCCAAAATAACAAAGGCTAACCCCCACTGTTTCAGTACGTCAATGTCCGAATTGAACCCAGGACCAAGAGCCTGCCCGCCTGCCCAGAGAATACGCAATACCAGGGACTCACCCAGATGCATCATCATACACGTAGCCACTGCCCTCCTGCAGGGGATTGCCGGCACCTGAGCGCAGCACCAGCTCGCGCATGAGGAAAGCAAACACAACACTTACGGCATTAGCAAGCATCCAATGATAGTTGGGGTGAAGGCAGGCCAAAGAAGGGAGAAAGAAGAGACGTAATGCTTGGGTACAGGCCTAACTTTCAGACTTTTCGAGGCAGCACCGCAGCCCTGCTCAGGCTGCAGGGCAACACCCCTGCCTATCGTCCGCCCGACATTCCGAAACACGCATCACGATTGCGAACATTGTCAACTCACTACTAGATACTACCATTATGACTGCTGCTGACGCTGCAGCTACTACTGAAACTGCTACCATGACGACGGCGAGGACGACAGCGATGAGGAGGAGGAGGAAGAGGAGGAAGAGGAGGAGGGGGAGGAGGAGGAGGAGGAGGAGGAGGAGGAGGAGGAGGAGGAGGAGGAGGAGGAGGAGGAGGAGGAGGAGGAGGGGAGGAGGAGGAGGAGGAGGAGGAGGAGGAGGAGGAGGAGGAGGAGGAGGAGGAGGAGGAGGAGGAGGAGGAGGAGGAGGAGGAGGAGGAGGAGGAGGAGGAGGAGGAGGAGGAGGAGGAGGAGGAGGAGGAGGAGGAGGAGGAGGAGGAGGAGGAGGAGGAGGAGGAGGAGGGGAGCCTGCTCGTTTTCCTGGACACGAGGCGATCCTGGATGAGAAAGCCAGCCACCTGAAGGTAGAAACATCCAGCCACCTTGACAAGCTGCACACTACCCACAGCTCACCCGCTACATATGCAATTGCCCTATATACTACCATTTTAGACAGCGAAAAGTAGCGTTCCGCGGCAACCGCGATTGGGGGGTCGACCGTAGGGGTTCCCTTACATGCGTGCAGTTGGCTTGGTTGCGTCCACTGGTTGCGCGCCAAAGTTTGGCCCTTGTGTGCCACCATTGCCGCCAAACTCTTCTCAGACAGCAAAGTGCGCGATTTTGGCTGGCTTGGCCAAAGTTGTTTGCCCAAACTCTTGCCCAAAGTGTTGCGCAAACTCTTCCGTATTCGAGTAGCGTGGCGTATCGACCACAGAATTGCGGCATTGCGACCGATCCAAGCGGTATGTGTGTAACAAACGTGGTGGGGTTGTTGCCCGGTTATATTGGCTGTCTCATTCAGTTGTAACCCACGCCCCTCGAGTAAGGAACCAATAAATGATGAGTTTGAAACTGACCACGGCTTTTTATTAGGCGATAGTCTACGTGTTTGATCCCAAGGTTTATTACGGGTCGAAACATCACTTTTGTTAAAAACGACTACACGTTGGCACTTGGTTGTCTCATTCAGTTGTAACCCACGCCCCTCGAGTAAGGAACCAATAAATGATCGGATTGAAACTGACCACGGCTTTTCATTAGGCGTTAGTCTACGTGTTTGATCCTAAGGTTTATTACTGGTCGAAACATCACTTTTGTTAAAAACGACTACACGATCGCACTTGGCTGTCTCATTCAGTTGTAGCCTTACGTATTAATAAACGTTTGTCGCGTGCATGACAGTGCCCGTGGAGTCGTGGACGAGCAATTGCGGCGATAGCTACCATCCGCTTCTTCATTTCAGGTTAAAAGGAGGCGCTGGCCCTAAAACGCTCTTTTGGGCGTTGAGGATGTAGGCACAATTCTTATGTCGGTAAACTTTTGGGAGTCTAGCTATGCCATCATGGCGGCCTTGCATCATGGCGGCCTTGCATCATTGTGAACGACATCGTTGCAACGTTAATGAATGTATGATCATGATTGCGGCATTGTGGAGTACACGACTTTGCTGCAACGTTGTCATGCCCGACTGGTTGAGCATGATGTTGTGATACAACCAGCGATGCCGTCTCAAAAATCGTAGTTCGAAATTTGGGTTTATGAGGCTTAGCTGTTCTTGTGATACTGTCAACGAGATGATTGCAGCGTTGAGGACTTTACGCTCGCGACTCGTGTTGATGACATAGAGCCTGAATTTAACTTGAAGTTTGACGTGCATGCTTTGATTACATCGCTTGAATATTTAATTCCAACTATTTGTTAACTGGGTTTTTATTTGTTGCATGGTCAACCACACAATTGCCACGTGTAGTTAGAGTGTAACGTAGAATATTTCTAATATTCGTTGTACACTAAATGATATGGCAATGGTCCGGGCATGCATAATTGCAATTTGGCATTGTGAGTGTTTTTCAATTTGCAAAATTAAGTTTTTCATTTAACTGACCTAGCATAAGTGTAAACCAAATAGGTATAGTTTTACCATGGGCGTTGTAGTTTGTCATGGCGAGGGAACCTTATTTTGCAATTGTTGCTTTGTGTTTGAATGGATCTTCAGATAAACCCAAACAACAATACTGGTGCCCCTATGGCCAAGCGACCGAAAGGCATCACGTTGCCGACACACCAGGTCACTGGGTGCATTAAGCACGTTGGAGTGTACACTCCACGCACGGGAACTTTGAAAGCATACAACGTGCTGTTAGTTGACAAAAGTGGAAAAGACCACGTCGTTACTGCGTCGGTCGACGAAACCAAGAAGGAGAAGGGGTTCAACGTGAACGAGACCACATTTCCACTAGGCCGCATCATGGCGTTGCGGACTACCATGACGCAGCAAGCTGATTGGTGCAACACGGACGGGTATGTGTTCAAATTTTAGCATGCGTGATAACTGAAAGGTTTTGTGATCAAACTTGATATAAGTACATTAGAAGCTTGATGGCACTTTAAGTAGTATGTACAAAACAATAATAACTTGCTTTATTCACATACAAGTCTAATAAAACCAAAGTTGTGTACACGGTGTCAGGTATGACACGCACACACATGCATATAAAGCAAAGCCTTACTATGTTGTTTTGGTCTCTCACTCTAAAGTGCGTTGGATGTCTGTTTGATGTTGCCACTTGCACATGGCGAAATTCCTACAATCACGTAGCCCACTTGCTTGCCTTCTTGATGTCCTTCATGCATTAAAATTTGTGTCTCTCCGTATGTTGCATATGCCTTGCGATACTTATGTTTTGGATACGTTGTGCTACAGGTTTGCGTACATGCTCACCAATGAGAAGAACATGCAGCTGCATGCCACCATGAAAGGGGATGATGTTTCCCACCCCATCCCGTTCTACTTTACGTATTTGAAGGCGTTGCCCGCTAAGTTGACGGCCGGACCACGTGCCAAGGCGTACGTGGATGTATGCGGCATTGTGAAGACCATGTACACGTCGACAAGGGAGTCAGCCACAGCGCGCACACGCGTCACGATCGTGGACTCTGCTGTCCCCGGCACTGCCAACGCCGTAAGCATGGTCCTATTTGATGACGCTAGGAGCGCGTTGTTGGAGGTCGCCAAGGCGGGGGAAGTCATTGTGCTGGCTGTGAAGACAGCAAAGGCGTCCAATTATCAGGGTAACGTCACCATGATGGCTGGGAACACGTCATATGTGACTGTCAAGCCTGTCCCAGGTGCGCCAACGGCGTTGCACGAGGAGGCCGAGAACGCGATGAAGGAGAAGGAGAAGGCGTTTGCGGGGTTAGAAATTGTGGACGAAAGTCCCTTGCAAGACATTGCCAAGGTGGTCAAGGATGCCACACCCATGCGTGATGAGAAAACTTCATACTACGTCACGATGGAGCTTCAGCTGCTGCCCACGAAGAATTTCGCTGATCCTCGCAAAATTGCGTACTTGGGGTGTACGCAAAAGGCGCGGAATGCTACGCGCACGTGCCGGAAGGCATTGCAGGATGGTGCGTGTCCGGACAATGCCTCTGTCACGCAGGCCGGGCAGTACTTCTTTTGGGGTGGGTGCATCGGGCAGGACCAGTGCAACATCATCGATCTCGGGTTTGTCCCGGACACGATGCCTGCGATGTTGTGCCAGCCTCCCATTTCCGCGGCCGAGTGGGTGAAGCTGGACGTGAAGGACATGTGGCCGCGGTGGAACGCCTTTTTGTCTTCAAACCGGTGGACGATAGCCCACGTGCGCGTGCGACCGCGTCAGCCGGGATTCGACGCGGCAAAGTTTGTCCCCGTGTCCAAGGACTACTATTGGCCCGAGCTGGACAAGGAGGATGCGGCGATTGAGTGGGCGGACTTTGATTGGGACAACGTTTGAACGTGCACGTGACCGCGTCAGCCGGGACTTGACGCGCCAACATTTGAACGTGCAGGTGGTAGTTGTGCAATGCGGGGACCTAGTTTGGTTCACGATGGCGATGCCATTGAGTGGGCGGACTTTGATTGGGACAACGTTTGAACGTGCAGGTGGTAGTTGTGCAATGGGGTGACCTAGTTTGGTTCACGATGGCGGTCTATGCCATTGAGTGGGCGGGCTTTGATTGGGACAAAGTTTGAACGTGCACGTGGTAGTTGTGCAATGCGGTGACCTAGTTTGGTTGGTAGTTGTGCAATGCGGTGACCTAGCTAGTTTGGTTCACGATGGCGTTCTATGCCATTACAGTAGGCACGCGGTTTGCACTTTCAAGGAATAGCTAGTACAGGACATGGGGGGCACAGGCCTGAATGTGATTTGGGCAAGATTGAGTTTACTAATAGCATTTGCTATACAACACACCAAATTGCTTCGTATTTAGCGAAAATAGAGAGTTCGGAAATAAAGTTATGTAATTTGAGAATGCAATAGTAAAAGAAGTTCAGCCTGCTAGCACAAAGAATTATGAAACACTCACGATTACAATTGCAAACAAATAATTTATTAATCAGACAAAATAGCATTAGTTTGCAATCAATAAATGTCGCGCCGACCTATGTGCTATTACTTGTAGTAGTGCAGCATACTACCAGAAATTTAATTGAATTCATTAATAAATTGGAAATTCATAAGCACTATTTTTTCTTGATTGCAAAGCTATAACATGTGCCCCAATGGGGGCATAATTTTCATCAAATAAATATATAAATTTAAACACAAAAATCAATGAATATATATACATTAAAAAAGGGTAGTTATATACACATATATCAACACGACACCCAACGCCGGAATCGAATATATATTCACTAAAATCAATGAATATTATATACATAAAAAATGAATATATATACAGTCATATAAATATAAATATATACAAGTATCACGCATCAATCGTCACGCGGTACAAGATGCCACTGTGCTCTTTGCCAAGCTCACTAGGTCCATATTTCGACCATATGGATATTGTTTGGGATGGTTGGGGTGGGTCACCGCCTTGTAGGGGTAAACCTCCTCCCAATCATCGTCACCATTAAACCTACGGAGATACACAAAGTGCTTGGGACGATGCTCAACAACCCCGTACAAGTGTGCTACGATTGTGACTGATCGGCAAGCCCGACCCACCGAAATGGACATTCGGAAGGTGGTCGGTAGCCCTTCACCGGCGTAATTATGAAAAGGCAAGGGGGTATTGCCATGTGCCTCCTTGTGCAACGCCGTTGGCGCACCTGGGACAGGCTTGACAGTCACATATGACGTGTTCCCAGCCATCACGGTGACGTTACCCTGATAATTGGACGCCTTTGCTGTCTTCACAGCCAGCACAATGACTTCCCCCGCCTTCCAACAACGCTCGACCTCCAACAACGCTCTCCTAGCGTCATCAAATAGGACCATGCTTACGGCGTTGGCAGTGCCGGGGACAGCAGAGTCCACGATCGTGACGCGTGTGCGCGTTGTGGCCGACTCCCTTGTCGACGTGTACATGGTCTTCACAATGCCGCATACATCCACGTACGCCTTGGCACGTGGTCCGGCCGTCAACTTAGCGGGCAACGCCTTCGAATACGTGAAGTAGAACGGGATGGGGTGGGAAACATCATCCCCTTTCATGGTGGCATGCAGCTGCATGTTCTTCTCACTGGTGGATCTCATAGGTGAGCAAAGAGTACCCTATTACGTGAGACAACTATGACTAGACATTGTTGATAGATCAAGGAGACAACCAGCGCAGGCCACAAACCCGGAGAATCCGGACCATGGTAGCTCGAGCCTGCCGTTATCTTGAGTCTAATTCATTCATTAATTAATGGACAAACTAAGATATCTATATGGGAGCAAAGATGCGACATTTCGGTTACGCCAATACAAATTCGCGGTCAAACATATATCTCGATAGAGGCATGGGTCTTTATTAACTTCAAGGCACGTCATATTAAATCAATCATTAAAGTCATAAATACCATATACCTGAAAAGGAGCCAATTTTACCGCGATCCATACAAGCAAAATCATTGTGCAAAATTTTCCCCCTTTCTTATGTGTACTTGTGACCTCTTTATAATTAATCTCGGCCCCCGCCCCTCGCTAATTTGCTAATTTGCTAATTTGCTAAAAAGGAGCCAATTTTTACCTCGTTCCATACAAGCATAATCATTGTGCAAAATTTTTTCCCTTTTTTTTAATAATGTGTACTTGTGACCTTGTAGTGTACTTGTGACCTTGTCTTTTAGTTTGTTTGTGTATGTGTGTTTGTGTACCCATTTTACCTACATGAGCAGGGGGGGTGTCCAAAAACAAGAAAAATTACACAACATTGGATTCGAGTAGATCTCGCGAAAACAAGCATGTTTGCCACTGGTCGCAACCCCAGGGGGTCTCTAGGTTAGAAGTTACAGAGCCTCAAAAACCGTTAAGGGTAGGTAGGTAGGGTGCCGCGCCAATATGGGTTTTGTACAACAAAACACTTGGATTTCTGCTAGCTCCCCGTATGGTCGGAATTTTGAAACGGTTTGACGGACAAACTGATAGCACTTGGCGAGCTGAACCCAAATCAGCAGTCAGAATTTTGGCAGGTACCATAAAAGGGGTGGGGGTTGTCCGCAAGATGGTGCTGCCCCTAGGCACGGAAGTATGCTGCCGTCTGCCACCACTACAAGGCTTCGGCTATCCATCGCCGTGCCGTGCCAGTATCGCGTCGCGCCGGCCAACGACCCATTTTAGAAAACCGGAATTTTCCCATACACCAATATGCTCAAACGGTAGAGCTCGCGGAGCTGATCATTTTGCTCCCTAGGTCGACCCCTATAACCCTTGGGACCTCAGGGTTTTGCTAGGTATAGCGCCTACGTGCTAGGTAGGTAGGGTCCAAGGGCAAACTTTTGGAAAATTTCAGCGTTAGTGTCTGATATTTTTGTTTCGGACACCCCCTGACATGAGTGTGTTTTTTAAAAATAAACTTTTTGTGTTACCCATTCTCTTATTCCAAGTGCAAGTATACGGAAAGTATTGAAGTCGCGGTAGTGTCGCGGATACGTTTCTACTTTCTAGATCGATGGCGCAGGCGACGGTTATAATGCAGAGAAGCGGTGTTACCCCCACGGTTACAAATGCTAACGACCTCAGTCGCACATCTCAGTAGCGCCATGGGAAGGGCAAATGTCTGCAAAATCTCCGATTGGCCGGGAACTAGCGTACGATTTTCACAGATTTTCACTCAAGTTGGTCGCCCGGACTGGAATATTTGCTCGCCTTCAGTGGGCCCTAAATGTGCAAACGTTCCGTAGACGGTTGTAGTAGAGTACGTGACGTGTCCGGCCGGAGAGGCACAATATTGGTTACTACCGGGGGCCCGGGGGCGAAGCCCCCGCTCTTGTAATGCAATAATAAAAACTTACGCAAATCAGCACAACGATGCATGGAAAGCATACCGACATTAAAAAACGATTAAGTCCAGGCGAACCAGGGGAAGGGAAAACAACAAAATTACAAGCTACGGGATTGAACTAGGTACCCTACCAAAAGCGCGGCAGTGGGCCAGCACCAGACCTAGATATCTTTGGAAGTCGGTATCCAAAACATCGTACTATATATACATCCCAACGCTAGTAGTTGTGTATATATAATACTAATATAATTTATATAATATACATCCCTACACCCCACTCTCCGCCTACATCACCACCATGGTCGCTCACCCACCTGTCGCCGCTCCCCCCGCACCATCCGCCCCAGGGCCCGCGCCCCCATTCCCCCTGGCATCCGCCCCCCCTCCGGCCTGCCCCCCTTCCCCTCCCCCCCACCCCCCGCAGGCCTTGCAGGCATGGGGTCGTCTGCAAACATGTCTTCCTCAAAGCTGCTCTGCTGGAGGGACTCGGCCAGCGTGCCTCCGCCCTTGCCCACCGGCACGCCCGGACCCCCATTGGCGGCTCCCTTGTTGGTGCCGGCACTGGCCATGGCCGTGGTGCTGCTGCCGACGTCTCGCCGTTCCTTGCTGGCGTTCATGGCGAGAATAGCCTCGTACCCGGACGCCTCGCGGTCAAACGACTCCTTGGTGTCCGAGTAGACGTCTGTGGGGTGATGGGTGCGCGTGTGTGTGGGAGGGGTGGGGAAATAGATAGTAAATCTTTGATACTAGTCATGTGAACTACTAGTTCACGAAACTCCTGGCCGGGTAGACTCCTGTGGGATGATTATTGGAATGGGAAGGAAGATAGGCGACTTTGAGGACATTGGCTCAGTTCTAAACCTACCATACTCCCCCACAAACGTGCGAAATGCTGAATGCAGGCTATTGTGCGGCATAACTAATTACAGTCCTGAGAGCCCTACGGGCTAAAGCGCCTACTACTTCTGAAGTATCCCGCAGCTACCAACGCCTAGTCATTAAACACAGCCCAATGGACTAGGTAGGCTGAAGACCAAGCACCAAACCATAGCCCCCCCAAACAAGCCCCGTGTTGTCGATATGCACATGGTGCTTGACTCGCTAGAACAGCTTACACTTCTAAGGCCTTTTGTGGTCCCCTCCAACACATGATGCTAATGAAACACAGGCAAGTTAAATACTTGATGAACAGCCCACCAATACCCACCATATTCACTGACACGCGTCACCAGCAATGCTTGTGGTTGAACACATCGTCCTGAAGCAGCTAGCACAGGCTTACACCCGAGCAGCACAGGCCCCAACAGCACAGGCCCTAACAGCGCAGCCCCTAACAGGCTTGCACCCAAGCAGCACAGGCCCCAACAGCACAGGCCCTAACAGCGCAGCCCCTAACAGCACAGGGCCCAACAGCACAGGCCCCAACAGCACAGGCCCCAACAGCACAGCCCCCAACAGCACAGCCCCCAACAGCACAGGCCCAAACAGCCTGGCCCGAACAGTACAGGCTCGAACAGCACCGGCCCTGACAGCACAGGCCCCAACAGCACAGGCCCTAACAGCACAGGCCCCAACAACACAGGCCCTAACAGCAGAGGCCCCAACAGCATAGGCCCTAACAGCACAGGCCCAAGTAGCCTACCATATTCCCCCGCCACCAGCAATGCGTTGGCATCCTCCGTCAACCGGTTAAAGGCGTCCATGTCCGGGCCTCCGCCATCCCCCGGTAGGTGCCCGCTGCCAACCACCTCTGTTGCGGGCGCCCCCTTGCCCCCCTTGGCTGCTTTACCACCCTGCCCGGGTTTCTTGGCCGGGCGGTGGCCCCCCAGCCGTTTCAGCG
Organism: Mesostigma viride; assembly: GCA_009746045.1. Classification (NCBI taxonomy): domain Eukaryota; kingdom Viridiplantae; phylum Streptophyta; class Mesostigmatophyceae; order Mesostigmatales; family Mesostigmataceae; genus Mesostigma; species Mesostigma viride. The sequence continues at coordinate 3,628,975 of RPFO01000154.1, forward strand.
CACGCAGCACCTGGGAGGGCACCCGGTAGTACATGGCATCAGATAACGTTGCAAGTGGCGTCAGACAGCATGATGGAAAGCTGATGCCTTGCAAAGCCATAGCACGTGGGCACATCGCGGGCACTGTAATGGGCACATCGTGGTCACTATGGGTAGTGAGCACATCACGGTCACCATAGTGGGCACATCGCGGTCACTATAGCGGGCACCCACATACTATAGCGGTCGCCTTGCGAAGCCGTAGCAAGTCGGCACATCGCGGTCACTATAGCGGGCACCCACATACTATAGCGGTCGCCTTGCGAAACCGTAGCAAGTGGGCACATCGCGGTCACTATAGTGGGCACCCACATACTATAGCGGTCGCCTTGCGAAGCCGTACGAGTCCGCACATATATTTCATTCAGCCTAACATCTTTCAGCGCATGCAGCACCTGGGAGGGCACCTGCCACAGGGTAGCAAGCAGGGCACCAAGCAGGGTAGCAAGCAGAACGCCTTTAATGCACGATCAAAAAACGACTCATGCCTTGAATTGACTATCGAGACACCACCCACGCCTTGAATGCATTATCGAGAAACCACCCACCATCTTCCCCTCTCTACACCCAAAACGAGGATAACCAGCCACCCGCACTCCCCAACCACAATCTCCGATTACTTAACCATTGCCATCTATAAATAACTACATTGCTGTCTACAGATACTACGTATAAGATTCCATCTATAGATAGCCCACCGTCTCCCCAGTCTGATAACCACCACCACCACCCACCGTTTCCCCCTCGTGCAGCGTGTCGGCTTGTAGTACGCAACTGTTCCCATGCCCCCCAAATCGTCTCTTATCAGCTGGCGATATCCCTCTATTCATTGTCCGCCCTCTCTTGTTACTAAAACTTAAAGACAGCCAGCAATAAATAGCCCGCCTGCCCCCTCCAAGCAGGATGTTGGCGATGCGGCCTATATATAAACACGCCCCACCCACTGTCTCCCCCCATCTCCCATACATACACACATGTAGTTGCCTTGCAAAGCCCGGGGACATATCAAGGTGCACTTCTACACTGGTGCCATCTATTCATCGCCCACCCTCTCTTTACTCCCTAACGATAAACCATCAATAGATAGCCCACCGTCTCCCCCTCAAGCAGCGTTTTCGGCGAATACCACTCACTAGCCACCCTTCCTTGGCCCATCGCCATCTGTTCCTTCTGGGGCAACCACCCACCCTCTCCCCCTCGAGCAGCGTGTCGGCGAATACCACTCACTAGCCACCCTTCCTTGGCCCATCGCCATCTGTTCCTTCTGGGGCAACCACCCACCGTCTCCCCCTCGAGCAGCGTGTCAGCAATGCGGCGCTTGATGGCCGCCATCTCTGCGCGCGACAGCTCCTCCCTCTCCGTGGCCAGCGCCGCGTTCTCACGCTCCGCTTTCTCCGCGAGGGAGGGGTCCACCTCCGCCGAGTCCAGCCACGCGTCCTGAGAGGGTATATGGGAATCGATAGATATGGAATGCGAGGGGACAAATCGGGGCAAGCAATGAGGGGTCCACTGGTGGATAAGATTCCACCGCCGCCGAGCCCAGCCATGCGTCCTGAGAGGACCAGGGCGGGGAGGAGGAAAAGAAGAAAGGTAAAAAGAGGAGACAAAGGAGGAGGATGGATAGGGGTCAACCCTTCAATGCTGAATCCAATATGACACATGAATGCAGGGGTCAACCTTGGCTGAATCCAGCTTCGCGTCCTGAGAGGACCAGGCAGGGGACAAGGGGAAGAGGAAGAAAGGAAGAAAGGAGGAAAGGAGGAAAGGAAGAAAGGAAGAAAGGAAGAAAGGAGGAAAGGAAGAAAGGAGGAAAGGAAGAAAGGAAGAAAGGAAGAAAGGAAGAAAGGAAGAAAGGAAGAAAGGAAGAAAGGAAGAAAGGAAGAAAGGAAGAAAGGAAGAAAGGAAGAAAGGAAGAAAGGAAGAAAGGAAGAAAGGAAGAAAGGAAGAAAGGAAGAAAGGAAGAAAGGAAGAAAGGAAGAAAAGAAGAAAGGAAGAAAGGAAGAAAGGAAGAAAGGAAGAAAGGAAGAAAGGAAGAAAGGAAGAAAGGAAGAAAGGAAGAAAGGAAGAAAGGAAGAGAGGAAGTGAGGAAGTGAGGAAGTGAGGAAGTGAGGAAGAAAGGAAGAGGGGAAGAGGGGAAGAGGGGAAGAGAGGAAGAGAGGAAGAGAGGAAGAGAGGAAGAGAGGAAGAGAGGAAGAGAGGAAGAGAGGAAGAGAGGAAGAGAGGAAGAGAGGAAGAGAGGAAGAGAGGAAGAGAGGAAGCGAGGAAGCGAGGAAGCGAGGAAGCGAGGAAGCGAGGAAGCGAGGAAGCGAGGAAGCGAGGAAGCGAGGAAGCGAGGAAGCGAGGAAGCGAGGAAGCGAGGAAGCGAGGAAGCGAGGAAGCGAGGAAGCGAGGAAGCGAGGAAGCGAGGAAGCGAGGAAGCGAGGAAGCGAGGAAGCGAGGAAGCGAGGAAGCGAGGAAGCGAGGAAGCGAGGAAGAGAGGAAGAGAGGAAGAGAGGAAGAGAGGAAGAGAGGAAGAGAGGAAGAGAGGAAGAGAGGAAGAGAGGAAGAGAGGAAGAGAGGAAGAGAGGAAGAGAGGAAGAGAGGAAGAGAGGAAGAGAGGAAGAGAGGAAGAGAGGAAGAGAGGAAGAGAGGAAGAGAGGAAGAGAGGAAGAGAGGAAGAGAGGAAGAGAGGAAGAGAGGAAGAGAGGAAGAGAGGAAGAGAGGAAGAGAGGAAGAGAGGAAGAGAGGAAGAGAGGAAGAGAGGAAGAGAGGAAGAGAGGAAGAGAGGAAGAGAGGAAGAGAGGAAGAGAGGAAGAGAGGAAGAGAGGAAGAGAGGAAGAGAGGAAGAGAGGAAGAGAGGAAGAGAGGAAGAGAGGAAGAGAGGAAGAGAGGAAGAGAGGAAGAGAGGAAGAGAGGAAGAGAGGAAGAGAGGAAGAGAGGAAGAGAGGAAGAGAGGAAGAGAGGAAGAGAGGAAGAGAGGAAGAGAGGAAGAGAGGAAGAGAGGAAGAGAGGAAGAGAGGAAGAGAGGAAGAGAGGAAGAGAGGAAGAGAGGAAGAGAGGAAGAGAGGAAGAGAGGAAGAGAGGAAGAGAGGAAGAGAGGAAGAGAGGAAGAGAGGAAGAGAGGAAGAGAGGAAGAGAGGAAGAGAGGAAGAGAGGAAGAGAGGAAGAGAGGAAGAGAGGAAGAGAGGAAGAGAGGAAGAGAGGAAGAGAGGAAGAGAGGAAGAGAGGAAGAAAGTAAGTAAGAAAGAAAGGAAGAAAGGAAGAAAGATAGAAGAACTGACCAAGAAAGGGCAACAGAGAGAAGGAAGGGGGCCGAAACATACTCCCACTTTGGCCGATTCCAGCCAGGCAAACTGTTGCCCCCCCCCCGCCCCAAATGATGGCATCAATACCCGAGCCACATCAACGCATCACCTTCCTTTACGTCTCCCATCCTGTCTCGTGCCACCACAGCACTGCTAAAAGAAACTCTCCCAGAGTCTTTAAGATAAGGTCCTTCCTACGGCTCTCGTCACCCCACCCACACCTATTCCAGGTCCTCGAAAAAAAATCATAATAATGAAAATATATGGTCCTAGAAAATCCCACCACTTGTCGTAAGGGTTACCGTGCGAGGCAAGTGACGCAGGTTGAGACTGCTCACTCAGCTTAATGCCATCATTTGGGTGCTAGTGAGCAAACCTTGGATGCTAGTGAGCAAACCTTGGATGCTAGTGAGCAAACCTGGGATGCTAGTGAGCAAACCTTGGATGCTAGTGAGCACACCTTGGATGCTAGTGAGCAAACCTTGGATGCTAGTGAGCACACCTTGGATGCTAGTGAGCACACCTTGGATGCTAGTGAGCACACCTTGGATGCTAGTGAGCACACCTTGGATGCTAGTGAGCACACCTTGGATGCTAGTGAGCACACCTTGGATGCTAGTGAGCACACCTTGGATGCTAGTGAGCACACCTTGGATGCTAGTGAGCAAACCTGGGATGCTAGTGAGCAAACCTGGGATGCTAGTGAGCAAACCTTGGATGCTAGTGGGCAAAGCTGATTCGCTATTCGCACAGCTTCTTCCATCAACTCCCGGCTCTCGCTCACCCGCCCAACAGCCCCCCGCTTTAACATCACCAATACTCCTGGCTACCATCACATGGCGCCTTGCGTCACCCACCTGGAGGGACCCAACCACCCCCGCTCAGCCTTTCATAATCATCCCGCCCCCCCCCCCCACCTTGACGCCCCCTCCTTCCCGCCCACCTTGAGGTCGTTCTCCAAGCGGTACTCCACGTAGTTGCCGTCGGCGTCAAAGTAGCCGTCCTTGCGCTCCTGCCGCAAGTTGAACGGCTCGATGGGGATCTCACTCTCCTCAGCCTCCTGCGCGCCACCCTGGGGGGCACATGAAAGGGGAATCAAGAAGAGAGGAATCAAGCAACACGGAACTTTAGTCAGGGGGTGCCAAGAAAAGGGGTCCCAAGAACGGGCGTGCCAAGAAAGGGAAATCAAGTTAAGGGGGTATTTGATCAGGGGGTGCCAAGAAAGGGGTTGCCAAGAAGGGGGGACCAAGGGAAGGGGGACTCGGAGCAGGGGAGAGGTGTTTTCCAACTCTGGTAGAAGGATACACACACACAGGCCTGGTAGATGGGCACGCACACGGGTTTAAGGACGGGACGAAGTAAAGGGGTGCAACACAAATGAAGGGGTGGTTTCAAGCCAACAAGAAAGGACAGGGCGCATGTGGGGGATAAGGGACGGTGCCAAGCAATGAGGTACGAGAGAGGCACTACGCAGCAATAAAAATCACTATTATCCCACATCAACATAGGAACGTCATCAGAGAGCATCAACACAGGAACGTCATCAGGGAGGCGCGGCAGACAGGCCTGGTGAGCCAATAAAGTGACTACCAAACCGGCCTATACCCAATATATGTACATACTTCTTTTTTTTTTTTTTTTTTAAGCAGTCCCCCAAACCTCACAAACCATGCTTTTATAAACCCCGAATTCGTGGTATGGTAGGAAGACAAGGGTCCTGGACGGTGCTTGTCTTACCAATATGTACACCCTGGTTACTATACATTACTATACGTTAGTACACCATAGTTACTTGCAACGAACCGTCACCATCCAACGGCTGCACATGCTGCACATGAAAACCGATCCTCTACTGTAACCCCCGCCTGCAACTGTCAACCGTGTAACCCTCACGAACATGGGACAGCACACTGCTCTCACCCAAGGACTAAAAGTGTGGTGACAGACTATGGGAAACCCATCATTTCCATTTACAAGAAGACCATGTTAGAGTCAGAGGAATGCTGGAGTCAACAGGACACCCATACTATCCTATTTACAGTCGATAAACGGCTGATCCTTGATATAAGCATGAATGATGAGCATGCATGGCAGGGGCACGGGCGGACGTGCACTTACTGTACCCCCGTAATTCCAGACAAAAGCATAATTGGAGATTCAGCACAATGTGGACAAAAACATAAGTTCCGTGGCCCTTACTATCCCCCCCCCCCCCCCCCCCACCCCCTTTATACCCCCATGCACACATATTGTGAATCGTCATTGTCATTGACGCTGGCTAAAAATGCATGCGAGGTGGGAGGGATGGGAGTGGCCTGTGAAGTGTGAACAAGATACCTACTAAAGAGGCAGTATCTTTACACCACGGTATCCAAACACAGAGCGTCATGCGCACACATTGAAACGGTAGCTAACATATCTTTGAGACTCGCCTCATACTCTTCCTCCGCATCTGCAATTTCGTCAAAGGGAAGTAAACCTTCATCGTCATCTTTCAGCTTGCGCATGCTCTTTCTTTCCAACGCCGCTACTCTGGGGTCCAGCGATTTTATGGGCCCTTCCTCGTTCTCGCCCTCCACCATTTCGTCATCAACCATGGCGGTCGCGTCCCCCTTCTTTTGTTTCTTGCGAAGGGGAAGCACCGTCTTTCGTGGCCTGTCAAGCGAAGAAGATATTATTGCACAACATGTCAGCTAAATACCACCTTGGAAACCAAGGTGCGGCATTACATATAAAAACAAGAAAATTGCAAACCTACCTGTCGTCGTCGTCATCGTCTTCACCTTCATCGTCGTCGGCTTCAGGCACCTGTTCAAACATGACTTTCTTGCCTTTGGGGTCGTCCATGGCAAGAGCTGATCTGGGTACGCCCGCCTGCTTGCGGGTTTCGGGTTCAGGCTCAAACCGAACTTTCTTGCCTTTCGGGTCATCCATGGCAACGGAAAGTATTCTTATCCTCTCAGTTTGGTTTATCGATAACAAATTAGAAAATTTACGAATTACGCTCTAAGCTTGCTACAAAATTCCCACGCTGCAACCTACGAATCACGGCTATGCGAATAAAAGTGCAACAAGCTTTGAAATTGGGATTCTCCGTGAGTCCATTTTCGTAATAAACGCAGCACGATGTACACACTACAGTACACACTGCACAGCCCAAAAATCTGCCTCCGAACTGCTCTTCAAGTCGGAACTCGGATTCGGAGCCCTGCAGTCCCACGCTGACACTGCGCCTGACGTCGATCCCTGTTAATTCTGGAAGCCGGCACGCAGCCAGGGAGCAGACTACGGACGTGCTGCGACTAGGTACAGGTTATAATAATTACCGCTTTAAGTTGCGATCGACCCCTAAAATTCGGCGTCGCAACTTGAGGCGGTAACGCAACCTTAAAAATCGCAATTAGTGATGACGTACATACTGTATGTATCCTGTGCTTTTAACCTCTATGGAGACATCAGACAGCGGTCTGCGGCCTGCGCACAAACGCGCGGAGTCCGGGCTCCCGCGGTCCCGCCACATGCGCCGTGCCCCCTACCGCATCGCCGAGTCGGCACGCTTGGCCCTTCTGCGTCGAAAAGGCCGCCAGCAGTTAACAAGTAAGATTCTACATACCGAATCCACCCGAACGCCTGCCCGACGGCCAAAGCCCGCGCCCGCGTGGAGCAACGACCGGGCACTCATCATGAGCACTGGGAAGAACGAAATAATTTGTCTCGGCGATTTTCCTTTTGGCCTAATGTGCCCGTTTGACCATCGTTAATGACCAGCAACAAGAAAGCCACGTGATTGAGACGTGCCGGCTTTGGATTAGGGCACCCATTCCCGTTTGCAGCGGCAGGGTCAACCATGGAGCCTGCCCAGAAGAGACAGAGGCGGAATCCTAGCGACCACCCCAGCTTCAAGACCATGCTGTGCCACTCGCACCAGTTATATAACATGGACCCAATACGGAACTCGCCGTGCCCGTTCGGCGCTACATGCACGTACGCACACGGGGAGCACGAGCTTCGGCAGCCGGGAGCCGTCGCAGCCGCCACGCCAAGCGTCGCGGCAACGTCCAACTACAAGACGAAACTGTGCACCCGGTTCACGCAAACAGGCTCCTGCGTCCGCGGCGCCGCCTGCCAATTCGCGCACGGAGCCCACGACTTGGCCACCTCTGCCGGGCGCGCTGCCGCCGCCCCCGCAAACTCTTCATCATTTTATAAGACGAGGCTGTGCAAGGCCTTCGCTCGGGGCGCGTGCACGCGGGGTGCGAGCTGCAGCTACGCGCACGGGCCGGCCGAGCTACGGCCCGAGGCGAGTCCCGCCGACGATCTGGCCACCCGTGCTTCCAGCCTCTCGGATTACGCGGCCACGCCGGCCAGCTACGCAGGGTTGGAAGGCTACAGCTACGACCTGTACGGTGCCGGCCTGAACGGAGGCTACGCCGCCCTGTCCTCCTTGGGCGGCTACGCCGACCCGTACCCCAGCTCACTCTCGGCCCGTGATGGCCTGTCCTCCTTTTCCTCCCGTCTTTCCGCCAGCAGCGCCCCGGGCTCGGCCGGCACGTTCGCGATTGGCTCTGGAGGCACACTCCCATTGGTCGACACCCTGGCCGCCCAGCTGGGCATTCAGCAGCTCCCCCCGCCCGCGGGCGGCGCGTCGGACCTCAGCACAAAGACCTCGGTCACCGTCCAGCAGCGCATCGTCGCGTGCCTGATCGGCCGCAAGGGCGCGAACGTGCACCGCATCAAGCAGCTCGCGCGCGTGCAAGTGAACCTGGTGCCCGCGCCTGAGGGGTCGACCAACCGGGTGTTCGAGATCAGCGGCACGATCGACGGGACAGCTGTCGCGCTCCAGCTAATGCGCGCGCTCACCGAGCGCCTCTCACCGCCACCGGGAGCACGTCACTGCGTCTGCGGCGCCCAGCACTTGCTGCACCGCACACTTGGATCCCAACACCCGGCCTACAAGACCAAGATGTGCCCCAAGGTCATCGTCCCGGGGGGCGTGTGCGAGTATGGGCCCGAGCGGTGCCACTTTGCGCACACGGAGGATGAGCTGAGGCATGCGTGAGGTGGGCCAGAAGATAACACGGGTATGGGCAGGACGTTCAGCATGAGGGCGTAAGGGGGGCCAGAAGTCAGCGTGGCCGAGGTGCTGAGGCACACGTGAGGGGTGGCCCTTTGAAGAGCAGAGTCCAACCCCTTGTCGGCAGCCCGCACGGGTACTGGGATGGTACTGGGATGGTAATGGGATGGTACTGGGAGGGTACTGGGATGGTATATGGCAGAAGTCTGCAACGGGCATGGGTCGGAAGTCTGCATGAGGTCATGAAGGCGGACAACCAGACGTCTGCGCGGGTATGAGGTATGGGGGAAGACAGAAGTCTGTACGATGGGCATGAGGCGGGGTAGCAAAACTCAGCGCGGGGGTGGCCACAAGTGTCCGATATGGGCGTGAGGGGGGCCAGCTGAAGTCAGCAGGAGGGCGGGCACAGCAGGGGCGTTTCCCTTCCTGCGTGTGCACATTATTGCATTTTAAGTGCATGAGCAAAGAGGACGAAATCACTTCTTTGACCTGGGAGGGGGAGGGGGGGATGACAGCATAATTGCGGGCAATCCCCCGCAGTAAGGGCAGTCACAACCCAGCAGCTGTGGAAGCACAACTCCTGTGTGCTCCTTTGCGCTGTGAACACACGGCATGAGTGCACGGGAGCAGGGGGTGCACATATCAAGGAGGCAACCAGCGCAGGCCAGAAATCATATGCATGTATCTATTTGTGGGCTACTTGCAGCAAGGTGGCAGCCTCATGGAGGCTGCCGCATTCACCGCCGTCTAGAAAAATGGGATCTAAGCAGCCACTCTTAAGAAGGGCTGCCTCGCACAGCAGTAGTCCAGCGTGTGACGCCTTCAGACCAGGCCTCAAGATCACAACGCGGGGGTGGGGGTGGGGGGTGGGGGGTGTATCGTACTCTACGCCGGAGGGCCAGCCACCCGCCCGCACGTCAGGGCTCCCAGCTACACAATCTCGATCGATCATCATGATGTGTCGGCATGTTGGCATGTCGGCATCGTTGGCATCGTCATGACCGTTGTCAGCATTTCAGTGGATGCTGGTGGATTGATTGGTGGGTTCGATTGCCCACCATCCACCCCGGTAGGCGTCCAAGCGCCCCCTCCTCCAACCCCCAGCCCTCAAAACATTACTTGGAAGCCAACCCGTCTAGGGGTTGCCTTCCCAGCTCGTGGCAGGGTCCCAGGGCAGCTGCTGAGGGGTGCCGTTGTTGCTCTTGCTTGCATGGGTGCGCGGTAAGGCCAGGTGGGCGGGCATGCCTGTTGAGGGGGGGTAGAGGGCAGTCCCAGAGTCCCACGCCCCCATCTTGTGCGAAAGCAGCGCAAGGGCGTGCGTTCGTCGGGTGAGACGGGGAGGCTTGCCACGCGCGCATATCGCTTCTATGCGTGCGGCTTCTTCATGCAACGCGACACGCACGCGCCACCTGTCCACGCGCGCCCTTAGCTTACAATCGCAGGTGCCTTTCCAGATGATGAGGGGGAGGCTTTCTAGGCCGCGGCAAGTGATGGCTGGCGTGGTCTCAAGCGCCATACGTGTGGGTGGCGCCGGCTGTGGTTGCTGCTGCTTGGTCAATCATGACCCTCATACCAGATCGTCGGCCCTGCGTTGCCACATCCATCATCCTTCCTGCTGCGTCACATCAACCATCACCGTCCCTGCCGTGAGGAGGGTTGCACGTGGCGGAAGAGTAGTAGGAACAGGCTGGGTGAAGAGTGCACGGAGGTAGGATAAGGACGATCGCGCATGTGTCCGCCACAGGGGGTCGTCTGCGCCGGGCGGGTGGGACACTTGCTGCTGGCGCGCGGCAGCATGTTGGCTACTGGCGCGCGCAGGGTATAACGTGTGTGTATACTGACGCACGGTGGCATGGGGAACCATCCATGCGTAAGCACGGTCGGCGTTCACGTTCGACTGTGTGGTAATGCCTGCGCACCGGCGTTGACCCTGCCCCTGGATGTGGTGGTTCAAGCCGCGGTGGCTTAAATTTGGCCCCCCAGTGCTTCCTACCCACCCTGCTCTTTCCACGAGGCCCCTTCCCTCTCGGGCTTGTCTTCTCTGCATCTGCTCGCATTCTCTGGTCTCCTTCCACCAGCATGCCTTCCAACTCTGCCACCTGTCCCCTCTGCGCTCGCATTTCTTGCCAGACCTGCCTGTTCACAGTCAGCTGCATGTGGCTTTCCCCAGTAGGCTCTGTGTGACGGTTTTGCTGCGGCGTATGCCTATTAAGCCTTGCGATTTCCCGGCTTTCCGTACAGATGGGCCCAACCAATGCCCTTTTTGGTGCGTTTGCACGAAAACAATTCGCTAGGTAGTGCCCGCCCGTGACGAAACGGCATCCGCTGGCGTTTTCTACGGGGATTTTTTACAAGCTTCCGGTTTTGAATGCCAGGGAGAAACCAGCGATGGTGGCGTGCAGCCTTGGTTTTGGTCAATCCGACATCGTCCGGGTTTCCCCTGGGGAAGGGGAGGTGGCCTCGTGATTTATCATTCGGAAAGGGTTTCCGCATGCCGTTACTGGCTACGGCCAGCGTTGGGCACTTGCAGCATTTGGATTTTTTACCATGTCAATACATCCATCATGTTTGGGGGGCGATATCCATCTGGTTCGGCGCGCCGTTGGGGGGTCTGTCAATTTCATGAGCGTTTTTCTTGGCGTTGCAGCGCTTAGCCGACGTGTACCGTAGTACTGACGGATGATGGTCGCTCGCTTTGGGTCTCTAGGATGGGAGCTGCCGGTGCCCTCACAGAGGTACCGCTTTTGTGTTAGATTTTTCTTACTATTGCATCTCAGTAATATGGCGATGGTGCTGCTACAAAACCTTGGGCTTTCGCTTGGCAGTGTAGGCAAAATGTATATGTAGCTATGTTCTTATGTGAATTACGAGTTTATTCCTTGTTCACTGTACGATTTCATCAGAAGTTCTTCAATTTTGTAAAAGGCCTTTTTATTGATTTTGTGGTGTCCAACATCCTGTTTGTGTATTTTTTGCGTGCTTCGACGACATTATAGGGAACAATGATCTTCATATGTAAGCAGCAAAGACTACTAGTATTCACTTTTGATGAAAAAAAAGAAGAAGATTTAGGTGAGTATTGTAGGAAGCAACGGTCTGTAAGAAAGCCTTTGGGTTTTATACTATATGAAGCCTTTGGGTTTTATACTTTTCCATGTTAGATTTTGCTAATGTTTTCTACGTGTTCCAAGGTAGTAATACCATCACTGGACGATATCCTAAGCTCTGTGTGAGATTTTGTTTCCAATTCCATTGCATGACACCATGGTTACTAATAATTTCAGGGTCCGACTCTACAAGTTATCAAGTTTTTCTTAATATTTTGGTGCACATTATTTGTTACATCAATAGTTGTCTCACTTCATCGAGAATCGCACTGTCATTATTATACACTTTCTAGTCATGATATCTGCCTCGTCAGGCAAGTGGCGTGTTTGTTGGTTCTGAACACGCCACGGATATAATGCCTGGCAGATGTTCACTGCCATTCGTTGCAATGCTTGTCAAATTACTTTGCTGATATTGCTGTCCAGTATGCAGCGTGTTCTGTGCGATCTGAATACATGTGATACGACTATCTACAACCAAGTTTCAATTTGCCATACCCAGTCACGGGCGCATTTCCCATGGTTTTTCTTTCTGTGCCTTAGCTGGTCTGCGTCATATACTATGGCTAGCGCCACGTGTATGTGTGGCCAGGGCCGGCAGGGCACACCAGGGGGTATGCCAATGTCGCTTCAGGTGTTGGTTGCCAGATGCTGCTGCAAAGCATTGTTAAAAATTTAATCACTGGCAGATCCTGCAGGCAGTGGTGGGGCCAGCATAACTCCACTTGGCCTCGTTGTGCGCCACAGTTACTAGGGCGTGTAATTAATTAAGGTTACTAGAGCTCTGATGATCAATGTGCAGACTTGCCCCTTTCGTTAGGTTCCGCCATGGACCAACTTTATGCATGGGTTTTCTCCCAGTATCCATGGCCCCAGGAGCTTTGTGCTCCATGATGGTTTGACATGTCCATTTTCAGTGTAGGATATGCAGTGCCATACATGCATAGCCATTAATTAGACTCGTGCTCCCGTTGGGGAGTCACGGAGCATTAACCCCGATGGATGGATGGATGGGTGCAAACAGTCCTACCGGTCTAGTCTATCTACATCGGCTACATACTACACCTATCTAACAACATTCTAACTACAACATCTATCTAGGCAGCCGCACGCTGCTCTAGGGGGCTATCTGGCGTGCCTCCCACGAGATTGCACACGCGGGCGCTTCCCCACTGGGGGGGCTCGTTATCCTCTATGACCTGGGCCCATGCACTTGGCCTTGTCCATCATCTTCTTCCAAATCACGGAGAGGCCTAGGCCCCCCATGTCCTCTACTAGCTGTTCTTTGAAGGTGCGGGCCTTGCGGCGTCTAACATCACTGGGCCCAGCCCACGTCAGGAGGTGCCGGCCAGGCTGGGCTGGTCGCAGTCCTGCGGGGGGGCCACGTGAGGTGTCTACCTGGTTGGTGCGAGCTAGGTGCCCTACTAGCTGCAGGCGGCGTTGCTTAATGGTGCTGGTGATATAGGGCATGCCCTGGTACAGGTCCTCATTGCGGACATGAGCAGCATATCCTACTCTGTAAATGGATCGCAGCATGCTGGTGACCGCGCCGTCCAGCTTGCGGGCCAGGTCGGCGGTGAGGGTCCACGTCTCGGCTCCATACGTGAGAACAGGAAGCACGAGGACCTTGAACAGGTCCTGTTTCTCGATCTTGCCCAGGGGCTTGCGCCACAGGGCCCGGTACTGGCGTAAAGCGTGCCAGGCGAGGGAGATGCGGTGGTCCACATCAACCTCGCAGCTGGGGAGCAGGCTGCCCAGCAGCTTAACGCGGTCCCGATACAGGACTCGAGAGCCGTCTAGGAGAAAGAGGGGCGGCGGTGGGTTGGTGAGCCCAACCGCCAGGGCCTCTGTCTTCTTGCTGACCTCAAGCCCCACTGCACGGGCCTCGAGAGCCAGGCAGTCAAGCCATGTCTGCACATGCTCAGTGTCCTCGAAGAGGGTGGTGTCGTCTGCGTAGATGATGTCTGCCAGCCGAATCTCCGTGTCCGCACCGCCATGCCAGAATTTGTTAGCAACCTGCACTCCTGGTTCCCTGCCCACGATGCGGGCAAATCGCTTGCGCGCCTGAATCATTACGTATTCGACAACAATAATGAACAGGTAGGGCGAGAGCACGCAGCCCTGCCACACCCCCTTCTGTAAAGGGCATGGGGGCGTGGTCCCGTAAGAAGTGCGCACCGAAGTGGTGGACCCTTCATACAGGTTGCGGATGACAGCAATCAGGGGGCGGGGGATCCGGAACAACTTTCCCGCGGGGGAAGGCTGGCCCGGCACCCGTGCTCCTCACCTTTAAGTACATGACGGACAAGCTGGCGTTCCTTAAATGCCGCAAGAAGCTCTCGGAGACTCGCTTCACGCTGGACGACGACTTGACCTTGGCCCAGCAACAGCGGCGACGCGAGCTATGGCCGACCTACCTTCAGCTCCGGCAGCGTGCAGGGGGAAGCCGGTATACTGGAGGGGGGCGGTCATCCACGTTGACCACAAGGGCGTCCCCAACATCTACTGCTCCAATTTTGGTACTTTTGAAATTCCATGCCTGGAGCGCAAAGTTTGCAATATATGTGCCGTTTGTAGCTCTAGCTCTATAATAACCTGACCAACCCCGCATTCCTCAAAGTACTTAGCACTTGTTGCCTATTCTCATTATGCGAATCACATGATTAGGATGTGCTTCATGATTGCTATTGCTCGAGATTCAATTAAGAATGATTGACATCAATAAATGATGAACCAAATAAACCAAATTAGGCCACTTGACAAGTTCATGATCCATTTAAATTGTACAATTAAGCGATTAATTAATTCATAAATCATACATTACATGGGATACCCCCGTCGACGAGCTAGTGGTACGTACAATGAAACATTTGAGTTTGTAACATGTCTCCATGGATATATACATGTATGCTGGACCTCGCGCATCTCAGCCCTCTAAGAAATGTTATTTGAACTCAGGTCTAGATCTAAATATATACATGATCTGGATAATATTATACACTTCCTTAAAAGAGCATGAATCGAGCTTTACAATTCAGGACAAGGAACTCGTTTGCAAATCACGGCTGAAAGGCAAGTGCTCACAACGAAGCACGTGCTCTCAAGGCTGTCCACCTCGTCCAACCAAGCCCGGGCGAGCTGGCCTACTCAACAGGTCTCTTCTTGGCCAAGTTCGTGAGCCGTTTCTCGACGTCTGTCGGAATGGTCAAGATGGCCTGGCGATTGTTAGCTGGGTTGACAACAATGGTGTGTTCGAACCCCGCGTCCATGCACAGGTAGCAATTGACCAAGTTTGGCTGTTCAGCTTGCGCATCGGCGTCCATTTTGAACATCGTCGCCATACCCGGAAATCTGTCCCAGTAGCGCACCCCCACCACCCATTGTCCCTTACGGAACAACTCCCTATCGACCTTGCCGTTTCTGTCGGCCACTCGCCTCACGAAAGTAGCGGCCACCTGATAAGGCTCCTGCAAGACTTCCGCTAGCCAATATGGATGATCTGGATCGTGGGACTCATCACCAGAGTAGGACTCGACGGCAAAAATGTCTCGCAGCTTCAGTCTCCTTCCCATCATCGTCCTCTCTGCCTGTAGTCTGTTCAGTCGCGTCCCTGCGTGCCCCCCTTGTCCGTTTGGGTTCCTTTGCACTGGCTCCCCCAGTTTGTGGAGCTTCATCCGAGCACCTCCCACATTCCAGCCGTCCATGTCGGTCCACTCCTTTCGACAATCCCACCACCTTTCCTCGGCGCACGCACCGCCACAATAGCAGGAATACTGGCGCAGCATTAAGCGCGTCACATTCGACTTGTCCATGCGCCACCAGTGCGCCTTCTTCACTCCTTTGATTTCGCCGCGCCCTGGGCTGTAAGGAAGCACCTGCGCGTCGAAGACAAGATTTGCACAAGGGAAAGTTGAAGTTACGAGACCATCGAGCTAGTTGTGTTTTATTAAGCACTCCTGATCGCCAGGACTCCAAGAACGCCCTAGAAACGACGGCCGGCGTAACTATTCCCTGAACGAGGACTGTACACTTAATTACCTCGGGGAACTCGAAGAAGTTACGCCTGGTCGTTGTGGTCCCGCCCACCGCCCCCGACGCCAGATTCTCCACCAACTGGGCGGCCGTCTGTTTGTCCTGGTTCTCTTCCCTGATGTGCCACCTCCTCAACATGCACTTCACAGTCCCACCAGCTCCATCCACCTCCCCCTTTCCGTGCTGCTCCCCAAAGTAATTCCACTCAAATGACTCCAGGTGCGGATCCTCCGTCAGCAGCCGGGCCACTTCCGCGATCACATTCCTTGACTTGAACTGCATGGAGCAATTGTCCGACCACCCAATGAAGCGCTTCACCTCTACCCCTTCTGACCGTAGTGTCGCCAGGATTTTGAGGATAGCAAAACGGAGGGCCCGCCCGTCCCTTTTCATTCCGCCCTGTCCGATGAAGTGAAACTCCCTTCTCACGACCTTTCCCGACGCTGGATCCAAGTAGCGCACGATCCAGGGCATAAGGACGAATGTGACTGGATGCCAATACTGTGCTTGGAGATTGTGATAGGTGTAAGACTGGTAGTTCTCGGCGTAATCTGTGTGGCATACAAGGTCCCCCACCCGCATCCTTGAGAGACATTCCTTGGAGGCGTCCGCTTGCCACCACGCGTTGAAGCAATGCTGGATGAAGTCCGGCCACTTGTCCACAATTGCCTCCTTTAGCTCCGTTGGTGTGGACTTGACGTCGACTTGCGTCAATCGCTGCCCACCAGCCTTTGCGATCTCGTCACAGTCGTCCTGCATATGCGCAGTGTGCACATACAGAAAAGACATCAACTTCGACCCACCAATGACCTGTAGAAAGAAAAAAGACAGGACCTCAGGAAAAATTGAAAAAGAAACGCCTTGGGGCGCAACCACTCCACTAAAAATTACCTCTGGCCCAAGAACTTCAGGAAACATTGCAAAAGAAACGCCTTGGGGCGCAACCACTCCACTAAAAATTACCTCTGGCCCAAGAACCGCACCCGGCGGCACATCCTGCATCTCGTATCTGGTCCATGAAATCAGGTGGTTGGAAGCCTCCTCCCGTTCGCATAACATGAAGTTCCGAATTCCACACTTGGGAGCCAGGCAAGTGCCCAACACACAAGCCTTACGCCGGATCGAGCAAACCCCCAACTCCTCGCCCAGGTCATGATCGGGCACCCCTTCCTCGTCGTCCAGCACCCTCCCATGCATGGGCAGATCCTCAAGTTCGCCCTGAAAAGGCTGAACCTGCGGCCGCGACGACCCCACAGACGACCTCGAACCTCCCCCCTCCCTCATCCCCTCCACCTCACAAGTAAACTTGTTCACCCACTCTGTCGTGTGAGTGGCTTTGAAAATGGAACATGTGGGCACGGACGACCCCACGTCGAGCTGGCTACCATGATCGCACGCGTGGCATTCAGGTCCGCACTCGCATCTGGCATGAAAAGTTGCACGAAATTTGGCCAACCCCCCAACCATGGACTGCATGGTAGTGTGGTGCTGGCATGCGCACAAGTTCCGCATTTTCCACCGCCCCTTGACGCATGCGGGCATATGCTTGCAAAAAGTAGTGTATCCCACATGAACTGTGCTCTTCTGATTCGTGCGTAGCATTGACATCCCTGCCTCCGTCTCCAAAATCACCTGATTTCCCCCCCTCACACCCTCCTCTCCCTCCCCCCCCCCCCTCCCTACTGTCCATCCGCCGCGGTGGCTTCAACTCCGGATGGCGGGAAATGAACACTTCGTAAATCTTCGACTTGGAGACAGTATAGTAGCGCGCACCCTCCGAAAACGCTAGTGTATGTTTGTAATCCTTTCTGGTCCATTCACAATGAACATCCTTCATGTTCGGAGACGCCCGCGTCAAGTTATCATCCCTCCAGCACGCTTGTATCAGGGCAATGACTTCCGTCGGAAGCTCGTCTTTCCTCCTCCTCCTCTCTGGCGCACTCATCAAAAGGTCGTCCTCCCCTTCTTCCATTCCATCCCTGTGACCCCGAACAGTTGCGACAAAGCGCCTGTCAATCCCGAACGCGCGCTCCACAATCCTGTCCGGGACGCCCTCCATTGCCTTCGTAACAAGTCCACACAAGGCCCACCTAAGCCCACGATCCTTCTCAGATGTTCCCAAGTCGCCAAAAGCCTTCTTGATGTTATCCCGAAGAGATTCCGCCCAATTTTCAGGAAGCCCGCCGTCACAGTTCTTCCTCTTCTTAATGCCGTTGCTCTCCGCCACCATGGCATTTAGTCTTGAAGCTGCGCAAGACAGAACCTCCGCGCTCATCTCTGGCGTCCTGTGGTTGTTTGCTTTCACGCGTTCCGCCATGATAGGAAAGATGTCATTGGCAATTTTGTACCCCTTGTTCTCGATGTACTTGTCGCTCCAGAGACCGCGAAGTGCAGGCTCCCGGTCGTCATTGGACAAGGGACGCGAACCGTCGGAAACGGCCCCCCGCCCCGATCGCGCCATCAGACTTTGGTCAGACGGCAGCTGATTTTTTTCGCCTCTTAATCCCGCGGCACCGAAAGCCCTGAGGATGAGTAATGATAAATAATCACCATTAAAGACACGACGAAAACGATGGGCATCAAACAAGAACGACAAGCGTCATTAATAACGCCGGCCGGCGCAACTGGATACATGTAAACCATACAAAAGTGATTTTATGAAACACATACAGTTTGTCATTAATAACGACGGCCGGCGTAACTCGGGCGCAATTAAAAACCATTAAGAAGCAACTCAGGATATGCAGGCAGAAATCCTTCAGGTGTAAAAAAGATGTACAAACACACTTTTGGTAATGGGGCCTGATTGCGCAACTGCAAGATACCATTGGAAACGCCGGCCGGCGCAACTGGATGCATGTACATAAACCATACAAAAGTGATTTGCACAAAACCCCTACAATTTGTCATGAGTAACGACGGCCGGCGTAACTCGGTTGCATTTGAAAACCACAAAGAAGCAACTCAGGTAGTGAAGGCGGAAATCCCAGAGGTGATAAAATGTTTACCAACACAAAATGTTGATAAGCGTGCAAGCTTTTGCAAGTGCGCGCAAGATACCATTGGAAACGCCGGCCGGCGCAACTGGAACACCAAAACAAAAAACTTGATTTGCACGAAACCCATTCAGTTCGTCATGGATAACGACGGCCGGCGCAACTTCATGGCACTCACCACTTTCACCAAATGCCATGTCGCCATTATATTGAGGAAAGCGAAGTATGCCCACTTGAAGCTGTGGTCTGCAGAACATTGACACAAAATATGCATGGTATTTCAAGCAATGAATGCTATGTGTCAGGCATCAATGTCTTTATTGTATCCAAATGTGGTTAGGACGGAGGTTTACATTGGTTGCTATTTTAAGACAATGGCGTATAACCAAACATTGCACACACTCAAGAGTGTACTTATGCTGAACTGGAAAGGAACATTAAACCCCAATAAGGTAGATATTTTTCTTTTACATTTTAATTTTTTATATACTACTTTATATAATATTATATTATATTATATTATATTATGCTATATTATGTTATATGAAATAACATTAAAATTAACATAAAATTAAAATTATATATTAATTATAGTATATTATATAATTTATATTATATATTATATTCACGATGCTCTGTGTATTAATGACATATCAGACACACCTACATCACATCGCCTTGATGTTTCCGTTGTATGGGTCCGGTCGGGCGTTGGTAGCTGGTCGACAACAATTCTACATTTCCTAAAAAAAAATGCGACCGTGCCTACATTCGAAGGCGCGCTGTGGCTGACCTGAACTATCGGTGAACACCTCGGCGTCACTTGACCGGCCTAGGTTGACATTTCGGCAGAGTAACGCTGCTTAAAGGATCCTTGCGTAGTTCGCGCGATTTGGCTCTTTATATATGTTTTTGGAGACGACGAGCAAGCATCCGATTGGTCAGCCAATTCCTGTCCAGTCCTCGGACAGTGTCCAATCCGGTGCTTGGGATCCAGAAAACGTGCTCGAGCCTGGCCACTCTGTCGCGGGCGCCGCGCTAGTGGCGTCGCGCCCAAACCTGACCAGGCCATAGGAAAGGGCGGGGGCGAATGCAAGAATTATTGTTATATCCTGACCTGTCCTGGGGAAGGTCCGGGGCGAATGCAAGAATTAATATACCTGCGTATGCAACCAACACGGCCGATCCACATACATAATCCGACTGAGCTGGACGGTACGGACCAAATTTCGGTGCAAATTGAGGCCCAAAAGCTATGTCGGCATGGTGCGCGCACCCCTTGCGGTAGGGGCCATGGCGACTGCCTTTAGACGAAACGTGACAAATCTGGCACGCGGAAAGCAGAAATGCTCGATTGTTGGAGAAAATTAGTTACTGATTCTAATTTATGGCGGGATGGTTGCGATCTATAATGTCGCGGGCTTTTTTTCTTTGCCATCGGCAGGGGGGGTCCGGCCTGAATTTCTGTCGGGATGAATAAAGTATATTGGATGCCTGCCGGGTTGATTGTCGATTGTTGCCAGTTTTGATGGTCGTAAGGAAAGCTAGTTTAATGATGTTTCTAAAGCCGTAAAAATTCCCGCTGCTATCTTTACCTTTCCCGTCATTTTGCGGTAAGATAACATTAGCCCTGCGCGATGCGTACTGCCCAACCACTCCATGAAAGGGTGGACTTTCTTGTGCGCCTGGGCACGAATAAATGCCCGTTATGGTACGTTCTTGTGTTAAACGTCTTAAGCTTGCGTTTTCCTGCTTTCTTACCTCGTTGAGCGTAAGCTTTTTGCCTTCTTTCCGGCCAGATGCAGCCAGAAAGTTGCGGGTCCTGGCGCTGCATCGCTGGATTCCTGGGTGTCTTTTAGCTAGTTAATCGTCTGTGACGTGGCTGGCTTTCTGCAGCGCGTGGCCCGCAACCTGTCGGGAAGGTGTAATGCTTTTATTTCCATGCTTCTCTGAAATTTCTTTTGCTTTATAGACAGTTGTGTTCGAGGAAATTCACGCGGTCTTCCTAAGCAGCGGCATCATTTTCCCCAGACACTGACGAGCTGGCACCTGTCTCCTAAAGAGAGCGGCTCGTGCTTGTTAGAAAGGAGGCAGTGTGCATTTTGCGGGACACAATGCTTTGGTGGCACATGCGTCAGGTAGGCTGTTCCAATGGTCTCTTCACCTTTCCCACTGAGTAAATGTTAGCATTTGTCATGCTAACCAGAGCAGCTAGCCACAGGTTGGCTGGATAAAAAGTCAGCTTATTTTCTCTTTATATACTGCGTGTGTGGTCCTCCACGTGTCCGGCTTGTTGGGCATTTTGGAAGAGGGTTTATAATGTGTTGTTGGGTGGAACAACTTGGTTGTTGGCACAAAATCACACATTATTAGCCTGAGATAGGCATGACATATGCTGCTCAGGCGTGTCGTCCTACCAGCCTTGTTGTTAAGGGTAGACTCACAAGGCTGGCTGTGCCGATGGAGGGGTGGGGCGTGCTAGCCCCCCCCACACCCACGCATGCATGCTAGCCCACCCCCACACCCACGCATGCATGCTAGCCCCGGCCCCGGCCCCCCCACACCCACGCATGCATGCTAGCCCCCCCCACACCCACGCATGCATGCTAGCCCACACTCACACCCACGCATGCATGCTAGCCCACCCCCACACCCACGCATGCATGCTAGCCCCCCACACACCCACGCATGCATGCCAGCCCCCCCACACCCACGCATGCATGACCGCCCCCCCCACACCCACGCATGCATGCTAGCCCACCCCCACACCCACGCATGCATGCTAGCCCCCCCACACACCCACGCATGGATGCCAGCCCCCACACACACCCACGCATGCATGACAGCCCCCCCACACACCCACGCATGCATGCTAGCCCCCCACACACACCCACGCATGCATGCCAGCCCCCATACACACCCACGCATGCATGCCAGCCCCCCCCACACTTACGCATGCATGCTAGCCCCCCACACACACCCACGCATGCATGCCAGCCCCCCCCACACCCACGCATGCATGCCAGCCCCCCCCACACTTACGCATGCATGCTAGCCCCCCACACACACCCACGCATGCATGCCAGCCCCCCCCACACCCACGCATGCAGGCTAGCCCAACCCCACACCCACGCATGCATGCCAGCCCACCCCCACACCCACACGTGCATGCCAGCCCACCCCCACACCCACGCATGCATGCCAGCCCACCCCCACACCCACGCGTGCATGCCAGCCCACCCCTAGCTTGAGCGTGCTTGTAAAGTTTTTGCATGGTTTATTAAAATGAGTGGAATATGTATTTATTGCATTAAATGTTAATTTTATTGATCATGAATGAAAATGGTCAACATTGCCGAAGTGCCCCTAAATTGCTCAATATTGTGTGCTCAAGAATTCAATGAGGATTGTCATCATGGAAACCCGCACAAATTCACGATTCCGGGCATGCATGTGAAAGTATCAAGAACAATTTTCAATTAAGAATGGTATCTCATTGTTCCATGAATCAATATGACTCCATGTACGTAGACAAGCCATGATGACCCCATGGGAGCCTGAATCCTCATCATTAAATACATAAATGCCACCCATGTACGTAGACGGGCCATGATGACACCAATGGAGCCTGAATCCTCATCATTAATTACATAAATGCCAACCATGTACATACACGGGCAATGATGACACCATGGGAGCCTGAATCCTCATCATTAATTACATAAATGCCAACCATGTACGTAGGCCAGCCATGATGACACTGTGGGAGCCTGAATCCTCATCATTAATTTCATACATGCCAACAACACGTAGACGGGCCATAATGACACCACGGGAGCCTGAATCCTGATCATTTTTTTTTCTTTGACATCCATGTACGTAGGCCAGCCATGATGACACCATGGGAGCCTGAATCCTCATCATTTTTTTTCTGAGACATCCATGTACGTAGGCCAGCCATGATGACACCATGGGAGCCTGAATCCTCATCATTTTTTTTCTGAGACATCCATGTACGTAGGCCAGCCATGATGACACCATGGGAGCCTGAATCCTCATCATTAAATACATACATGCCATCCATGTACGTAGACAGGCCATGACATCTGACACCATGGGAGCCTGAATCCTCATCATTTTTTATGACATCCATGTACGTACGGGCCATGATGACACCATGGGAGCCTGAATCCTCATCATTAATTACATACATAAATGCCATGACCAATGACACCATGGGAGCCTGAATCCTCATCATTAATTACATAATGCCACTCATGTACGTAGACGGGCCATGATGACACCACGGAGCCTGAATC
>RPFO01000154.1:3681280-3746280 GCA_009746045.1 Mesostigma viride
GATGGATGGATGGATGGATGGATGGATGGATGGATGGATGGATGGATGGATGGATGGATGGATGGATGGATGGATGGATGGATGGATGGATGGATAGGATGGATGGATGGATGGATGGATGGTGATGGATGGATGGATGGATGGATGGATGGATGGATGGATGGATGGATGGATGGATGGATGGATGGATGGATGGATGGATGGATGGATGGATGGATGGATGATGATGGATGGATGGATGGATGGATGGATGATGGATGGATGGATGGATGGATGGATGGATGGATGGATGGATGGATGGATGGATGGATGGATGGATGGATGGATGGATGGATGGATGGATGGATGGATGGATGGGATGGATGGATGGATGGATGGATGGATGGATGGATGGATGGATGGATGGATGGATGGATGGATGGATGGATGGATGGATGGATGGATGGATGGATGGATGGATGGATGGATGGATGATGGATGGATGGATGATGGATGGATGGATGGATGGATGGATGGATGGATGGATGGATGGATGGATGGATGGATGGATGGATGGATGGATGGATGGATATGGATGGATGGATGGATGGATGGATGGATGGATGGATGGATGGATGGATGGATGGATGGATGGATGGATGGATGGATGGATGGATGGATGGATGATGGATGGATGGATGGATGGATGGATGGATGGATGATGGATGGATGGATGGATGGATGGATGGATGGATGGATGGATGGATGGATGGATGGATGGATGGATGGATGGATGGATGGATGGATGGATGGATGGATGGATGGATGATGGATGGATGGATGGATGGATGGATGGATGGATGGATGGATGGATGGCGGATGGATGGATGGACAAACAATCCTACCGGTCTATTGTATCTAGCTAATGCCGCATTAACTAACAAACCAAGGGACATTCCACGCAGCAGGTCGTGTCAAGCTCTAGTGGTCACGCCGGGCGTTCTTTCCACGGTGCCAGGTGACGTGCCTCTTAACCCACTGGAGGGGGATCGTTGTCCTCTACCACCTGGGCCCAGATGGCCTTGTTTTGCACCTTTCTCCACATCACGGAGAGGCCTGCTCAACCCCCACATGTCCTCTACTAGCTGCTCCTTGTACATGCGGGCAGCCTGGCGTGTCAGATCGCTGGGCCCGTACAACGTAAGGATGTGCCTACCTGGCTGTGCGGGCCGCAGCCCTGCGATTGGGCCCCGCGACGTGTCTAGCTGGTTGGCGCGAGCCAAGTGCCCGACTAGCTGTAATCTACGCTGTTTGATAGTGCTAGTGATAAGTGGCATGCCCAAGTAGATGCCGTAAGTATCCTACATAAATGACACTTTCATGAAACCTCTTCCCTTTTACTGCTCCTTTTCTTGATATTAATGTTCCCAAGCTCGTCATCCTCATCTAGATCTGCATGCCAGTAGTACGCGGGTTTCTACCATAATTTGCACCTTGGCACACCAACAGCCAACTGGACTACGTACTGTAAGGGGTTTGGCATGCATGCAAGCGCACTGTCAGTGTCTCATGTAAAGTTAACTTGCATTATTTACCTTACAGCAAAACCAAAACGGCCATTGAAATCACTTCGGAATCATTTGATTCGGGTGATCCAGCACATCCACTTAGGGGCTCATTCCCGTAAAATTCTGACTCCAGGAGGCCCGACGGCAGTAAATTAATTGAGCGTATATTCCCATCATGTCTCAGAGGCAACTGGCGTTTGAACGTCAGCTATTCTAACGAGCGAAACGAGAGACTGGGCACTCACCTAGTAGTAAGGATGTAAGTTGTGACGGCCATGTACTTTAAGATTAGGCAGTAGCCAGAGGCACTCTTGACTTGCCAAGCCAGCTTATTTGCGATTTCTTATTACTGAACCCCTAACTTCACCTCCGATCTGTGATGATCTCTTTCCTTTGGAAATATTTTCGTGTAAATGAGTGTATTCATAACCCACCTAAAGACAGAGATGTAAAATGGGGAATGAGGGTAGCAGCTCTTCTTTTGGAAATATCCCTTCGGCGATGTGACATCCGACGTTACTTTTACGACTTCCGCCAGGCTTTCGCCAGTTGTTGTTGTTGTTGTTGTTGTTGTGTCCCACGCCAGTACTTTCTGCTTGACTGGCGACTTGTGGCGAGTGGCGACTGGCGAGTGGCGGTCACTTGCGGACATGCCAAAAAAATGCAAGCGGGCAGCCGGTGACGCACGCCAGCATTCCGAATCCACATCCGCCCGGAGTGTGCCTGTGGCTCACTGGCCACCATCGCCGTGCTGCGCCGGGAGGCTTTCGGCGGCCGCGGCGGCTGGGCCCGGCCGGCCGAGGCGCGTGTACCTGCAGGTACCTGCGTGTTTTCTCGGTTTGGGCTCGAGCTCGGAAACGGTCGCGCGGGGCTCATGACAGCCCCCAGAACATCTCGCTCAACCGATCGGCTGGCCAACCAGTGCAGGCCGCTTTGTTGGAGCTTCTAATTTGGGTGGGCACTGGTCAGTGGGGGATGACGGGCACCTCGTGGGCACAGTGAACTCCTGGGCTGCTTTTGCTGACTCCTGTAGCAGTCTGTCGCGGCGTAGCCGCGCGAGCACACTTGCGGCGGTTCGCACGCCGACAACACTAACTGCAGACGGACAATTCGATACGGCGGCGCGGTATATCTGCGTTTGTCGTCTACTTGGCGATATGCCAACAATACTTGTCGCGTCCGGGCTGGCATATGCCTTTTCGGTCGGAACATCCGCCTGACTGATACGGACATGCTTTTCGTATGAGAGGGTGTAGGCTAGATTTTTCTAAGTTGTGCAGGGTCGACGGCGCGACGCGACGTGAAATGACGCAAAAGTGGCAACTTGGCGGGGAAACGTCGCCCTCGGCGATGAAAGCTGGGGTTTTCTCAACGCCTCGTCTACGTGCACGCCTGTCGGCAGCATCGGTATAGAGAAAATGGCTATGGCTGCTGCTGCTTTGAGCTCATTTGTCGCATTTCCGGCCCAGTCTAGCAGCTTGTCTAGTACGAAGTCAGTGCGCGTGTGTTCGAGCGGCGTTTCGCAAAGAAATAGCCGGTCATCCTGTCCACGCCCACAGTTTCTGGGGCGGCAATTAGAATTCAAAATCAGAGCAGATGCTGATAAGCATTTACATTACACCTCACTACGAAGACGGACATTGAGCGTCACTGCCAGTGCAGCCAGTGCAGCCAGTGCAGCTGCAGCTGGCGACGCTGGCCACTCGTCTTCGACCTTGAAAACGGCACATGATGTTCCAGGGTTTACGGGGAAGAGGTTGCTCGTTTTCGCCAGCATTATCTTGGGGTGAGTCTTCATTAAGTGACAATACATCTGGTTGAATTTTTCGTGGCACTGGTTCCGTGCTCAGGGTAGCCTTCTTTTTTATGCCTGCACCGTAGGGAGAGTGGAGGGCTTGTTTACGGCAAAATTCAAGCAGCCGACGGGCACGCGCCTGCAGGCGGACGCAGTGCACATGAAGTAGGTTGAACCAACAGTCACGCGTCTTCCACACGGCGCAGTAAGCACATACTGGCATACAACAGCATTTCCCTGCCGGCCTCATTATTCGTGCCCGGGACGCGACTCGCGTCGGGTCGTGCAGGTATTCGAGCTACTACATCACCCGCAACAGTCTGACCTTCACGGCTCCGGTCATGGTGGCGACGGAGAGCCTCGGCATCAAAATGACGGACATCGGCGTCATCACGTCCATCTTCCCGATGTGCTACGGCTTCAGCAAGTTCTTTAGCGGTGTCGTCTCCCAGAAATTGTCCCCGAAGCTCATGCTGGCGGGCGGCCTCATGGTGACCGGCCTCCTGAACATCATCTTCTCGATGGGCAACACCCTGCCGTGGTTCAGCGCCTCGTGGGGTGAGTGTTGTTCAAAAGCTTAGTGGTGTGCCTCTTGCCCCCAGCCTAGGCACTGCATTACCACATTTCTGTTTTATTCTATACTTCTCTAGTATCCCGGTCTGTATGTCTTGCAGCACATTTTGTTTTGGTAACATGCAAGAGTGCTAGCCTTCAGTGGATTATCTGACCACTGCCAGGGGGGTGCCTTGCTCAAATAGCCATGTCACTGACTTCTAAGTCACTGCAGCAAGGGGTGGGGCTGGGGCTGGGGCTGGGGCTGGGGCTGGGGCTGGGGCTGGGGCTGGGGCTGGGGCTGGGGCTGGGGCTGGGGCTGGGGCTGGGGCTGGGGCTGGGGCTGGGGCTGGGGCTGGGGCTGGGGCTGGGGCTGGGGGGGGGGGGGGGGGGCTTTTCTACACTTGGCATCAAAAAGCATCTGGAGAGGCGGTCTTGCCTTTGCCGCATGAACATGTGTGTGTGGTCACTATATATAGTGGTATACTATACTGTCGTGCAGTGCTGTGTGTGTTCGTGCGTGCATGACTGCATGTTTTCATTACTTTGCTGGGTCTGTGCTGCATTTGGAATGGGGACACCGTAGTTTTATTTGGAATGAGAAGGTGGTAGTTTCGTACCTGCTCTTGGCAGCTGATCTTGGTGAAGCAGCCAACGGCTTTTGTGCAGGCAAGGAGGAGGCGGTCATCCGACTTGTGTTAGTGGACAAGGACACATTGGTTTCCACCTCTAGTCACGATGTTGTGGATGGAACGGTCAGCTGCTCATGTCATAGCAACATCGTCATATCAATCTGTTTCGTGAAGAAAAAGGAGCATGCACTCTATAGATCATTTTAGAAGTAACTTGATTTGTTTTGGCTTGCCTGTGTAATACCCTTCAGCCTGTTATGTTACTGGAAAAGCATGGTATGTGCTCTCGCACACGATGAGCGATGCATAGGCCATATTATATTCTTATTCAAGTTAAATAAGAAGCTAGTATAGCAAGTTCACTGCAAAGCATTTTTTGTATCATCCTTTCTGCCCCTCGTTCGCTGTCGCATCTCCAATTGCTGTTGTCCCTCTCCCTCCCTTTCCTTCTCATCCTTTCCCCTCTCCCCCACTGCCACAAATGACCTCTCCCTTCCCCGCCCTCTTCCCACAATCCTGCAAAAACAATATTTATGGTAAGCACGGTCCCCCATTCAGCCATAATGTTTTTTTATGAATATCGGTGATCATCCCCCCCTTCTTTCCCCCTCGCTCAGACATCACCGCGCGCCCGTTACGTCCCTTCCTGTTTGTGCAGCCACGAACAACACACTGACATTGTTGTGGTAGCTTTACAGCATGTTTACACTCGCAACTAATTCCGCTGAATTGTTTTGGGGGTTCGGGCTAAAAGCCCAGATATTTGGTGCGTTTTGGGAGTGACGCAGGAGTGACCCGCGTTGTCCCTTTTAGGGTCATCAAATGTCCCTGATAAGGATCGGCGCGGCACGGCAACAGGGGGCCGTACTACATCGCTAGGATTCAATAAATTCATTTTTCAGGCCGCCCTAATGTTCAGGAATGGAGAAGGAAATGGACGGAGCAAATTATTTTTCAGGGCACAAATCGGGGCTTTTGGAGTGGGAGTGGACGAGTCTGCTCCGGTCCGGCTCATGGTCCAGTCCAGCCACTCCCATTGTAATTCAGGAGAATTTCGGTCGGGAGTGAGGTCACTGGGGGTCACTAGACAAAATTGGCCGGGTTTGCTGTTCAGGTGGGAGTACCCGGTGTGAATGCCATTCGGGGGTTTAGAAACCGGTCTGGATCCTAAATCTACGGTATTAGTGGCGAGTGTGAACATGCTGTTATCCCCTGGCGGATTGCACGTGCATTAGATCAGATAAAGCCTTGGTGTATATTTGGTCGGTGATGTGCTGGCACAGTCACACAGAGCCTCCCATTCTCCCTCGATCCCTCCCGGTGTTTATCATTCTGGGATACCCCCACCCCCCTTTGTTCTCTCCGCTTCGTCCTGCAGCCATGAACGGAATGCTGCAGGGCTTCGGCGCGGTCAGCTGCGCCAAGATCATCACCTCCTGGTTCGCGACCAAGGAGCGGGGCACCTATTGGGGCATGTGGAACATCGCCCACAACATCGGGGGCTTCTCTGCGCCCATCATCGCAGGGACGGCGGCGCGCATGTACGGCTGGAAGTACGGCCTGCTCATCCCCGGGGCGGTGCGTTGGGTAGTTTTAGGGATGGATCATTATATCATTCGGCTAATTAAGGGATCTTTGTAGAGCTGGAAGTCCAGCCTGCCCATCCTGGGGGTGGTGCGTTTTGGTTATCTATTCGTAATTTATTTGTCTACTAATAGTTTTGTGGCAATATTAAACGCACGGCCTGGAAAGCATGCACCCAGGAGCAGTGCACCGTGTAGTTTGTATGTGGTTCTCATGATATCTGCCTACGGTTCCTGCGGATTCATTGGATGGTAACTTCTTGTAATGTGGTTTTCCGAATTGGCTATTGATTTATTAGCTGATGTTGTGTATTCATAAATACCCCTGTACCGAAAATATTGCCACCTCAAATGCATTCCAGGGACAGGCTTTGGATGCTTTTGTTGGTACCGCCCTCACCGAATCATCTAATCAATGATTCAATCAATCGTAACATTGATTGGCCCCTAGTCATTGGGTGAGCTAAAAAAATTTGCCCAATTGAATGCCCCTCTTTTTATTAAGCGTGGCCTGTTCCTTGCGGGGGGTGTTACCTTCTGCCTGTTCCTTGCGGGGGTGTTACCTTCTGCCTGTTCCTTGCGGGGGGTGTTACCTTCTGCCTGTTCCTTGCGGGGGGTGTTACCTTCTGCCTGTTCCTTGCGGGGGTGTTACCTTCTGCTTGTTCCTTGCGGGGGGTGTTACCTTCTGCCTGTTCCTTGCGGGGGGTGTTACCTTCTGCTTGTTCCTTGCGGGGGTGTTACCTTCTGCCTGTTCCTTGCGGGGGTGTTACCTTCGGCCTGTTCCTTGCGGGGGCGTTACCTTGTGCCTGTTCCTTGCGGGGGTGTTACCTTCGGCCTGTTCCTTGCGGGGGGTGTTACCTTCGGCCTGTTCCTTGCGGGGGGTGTTACCTTCTGCCTGTTCCTTGCGGGGGGTGTTACCTTCTGCCTGTTCCTTGCGGGGGGTGTTACCTTCTGCCTGTTCCTTGCGGGGGGTGTTACCTTCGGCCTGTTCCTTGCGGGGGGCGTTACCTTGTGCCTGTTCCTTGCGGGGGTGTTACCTTCGGCCTGTTCCTTGCGGGGGGTGTTACCTTCGGCCTGTTCCTTGCGGGGGGTGTTACCTTCTGCCTGTTCCTTGCGGGGGTGTTACCTTCTGCCTGTTCCTTGCGGGGGGTGTTACCTTCTGCCTGTTCCTTGCGGGGGGTGTTACCTTCTGCCTGTTCCTTGCGGGGGGTGTTACCTTCGGCCTGTTCCTTGCGGGGGTGTTACCTTCTGCCTGTTCCTTGCGGGGGGTGTTACCTTCTGCCTGTTCCTTGCGGGGGGTGTTACCTTCGGCCTGTTCCTTGCGGGGGGTGTTACCTTCTGCCTGTTCCTTGCGGGGGGTGTTACCTTCGGCCTGTTCCTTGCGGGGGGTGTTACCTTCGGCCTGTTCCTTGCGGGGGGTGTTACCTTCTGCCTGTTCCTTGCGGGGGGTGTTACCTTCGGCCTGTTCCTTGCGGGGGGTGTTACCCTCTGCCTGTTCCTTGCGGGGGGTGTTACCTTCGGCCTGTTCCTTGCGGGGGGTGTTACCTTCTGCCTGTTCCTTGCGGGGGGTGTTACCTTCTGCCTGTTCCTTGCGGGGGGTGTTACCTTCTGCCTGTTCCTTGCGGGGGGTGTTACCTTCTGCCTGTTCCTTGCGGGGGGTGTTACCCTCTGCCTGTTCCTTGCGGGGGGTAGGATACTGTCACGAGTTTGCTTATCCGGCTCAACAAGTAGAAGTGACCATCAATGCACCCATTCTTCTCGTTTGCATGGAGTAAGTAAGTTCGTTTGCAAAGGCAAACGCCCTGGACCATGCGGCTTGCGACTGCATTGCGTGCTGACCGCCCAGACAGTGCCCTTTTTTGCAGTCTTCCTGGAAATCATCACGTGCCACCCCCCACCCCCCTCTGGTTGCTTTCACCGGTCACAAGATCAGCGTGGTCGTCTCCCGCATGCATGCTTACGTCCATGCTCACGAGTCGCAGTCTACGGGTAAAATAAATTAATTAGCTAACTGTCTAATGAATCCATCCCCGCATGCATGCTGACCCTGCACACACACACACACATACACACATACACACACCATGGGTGCCTTCGTGGGGCATGCCCTTGGTCGCTGCCTGTCTGTGCATTCAGCACTTGTGTGCATTCGGAACCAGTGTGCACACGGTGCTTGTGTGCACAGGGCACTGTCTGCCCCCCTTAAACCATTCGCTGTGGAGCCGCACACGCCCTGTTCTTTCCCGTGCCCCCAGAGCGGTATGGTCATCCTAGGCTCCAGCATCCATCCACGCATCATGCGTGCTGACCGCGCGTATGATGCCCCTGTTTCGCTGCCTGCCTGTGCATACTGTAATTTCTGCCCCCCTTTCCTACGCGATGCCCCCAGATCGGTGTGGTTGTCTCCAGCATCCTCTTCCTCATCTGCAAGGACTCCCCCGAGACCAGCGGGTACCCACCCGTCGAGTACACCCTGGCTGAGGAGGCGGCCGCCGCCAAGGGCGAGGCGGTCGAGAAGAAGAAGGAGCTGACGCTGATGGAGAACCTGATGCAGAACGTGCTGTCAAACCCCTTCATCTGGGGGCTCGCGCTCACCTACTTCTGCGTGTACCTCATCCGCCAGGCCGTCACCTCCTGGGCCGTCTTCTACCTCATGAACGTCAAGGTACAGTGGCCCCAACACTTGAATAGGCAGGTAGGGTCTTTTTCCGTCAGGTGGTCACTATCGTGGCCATTCCTTAACCACATGAACGTCAAGCTGATTATCTTTATTTATGTCTGTCTTCTTTATTTATGTCAAGGTAAATAAAGAATAGTCACGTAAGGGTCGATAATAAGAAAGGGTCCCTTGTATCAGGCACCCGCCTAGTCCACTGGTAGTGCCTACTATGAGCAGGCTGGCACTGGCACTGACATGGTCCATGAGGTAGAAGTACCTAATGAATGTCAGGGTGTGGTGAGTAGATGAGGTGGGTGGGTGGGTGGGTGGGTGGGTGGGTGGGTGGGTGGGTGGGTGGGTGGGTGGGTGGGTGGGTGGGTGGGTGGGTGGGTGGGTGGGTGGGTGGGTGGGTGGGTGGGTGGGTGGGTGGGTGGTGGTGGGTGGGTGGGTGGGTGGGTGGGTGGGTGGGTGGGTGGGTGGGTGGGTGAGTGTGTATGTGTGTGTGTCAGGTAGGGGCTGGCGGTACAGTCATCCACTGCGTGCGAGTATCAAGGCAGGCATCCCGGATGCGTGTTTTTAAGTACCTAGTAGCCTGGTTTTGCCGGCGTACCCGCCTCCCTCTAGTTTTTGTTCACCAACCGTCAGCGATTGCTCTTTCCCCAACGCCCCGAGCAGCACGTACCCCGACCCCCCCCCCTCTGCCCCCTGTAATTACTTCCCACCCCTCGTCCATCAATAAACCACCTTCCCCCCCAGCCGCCATGAACACACCCGCGCACACACATAAATGCACGAGCGCACCCTAATTCTTTCTTCCCTTCCCCCCTCATTCTTTCCACCTCCCCTCCCCCCTTCCCCCCTCTCCCCTCCCCCATCCCCCATCCCCATCCCCCATCCCCCATCCCCCATCCCCCCTTCCCCCCTCAGTCTCTCCCCCTCCTGCCTCCCCCACTGAATCTTTGCCCCATCCCCGCCCCCCATCCTTCTCCCCCTCCCTTTATTTCCCGCCACTCTGCATGCAATGATGGCACGCAGGGCGTGACTGATGCGGCCCAGGCCGCTATCCGCGTCTCGGGCCTAGAGCTGGGTGGCCTCTGCGGTAGCCTCGTCGCCGGCGTGCTCTCCGACAAGCTGGCCGCCAGCGCAAAGGGCGCCGGCACGGTCGGCCGGCGCGTGCGCGTCGTCATGGCTTATCTGGTGGGCGTCGCCGCCGCCCTCGTGGGTGAGTGCCTGCGATATATGGTCGTGTTAGTTTCTGGTCCCTGAATAGAATGTTGCTGGATCGTTGTCGTTCCAACGTATTTCTTATTGATGATATCCAACACATGTGCTATCTCAGCAATGTATTTCTTATTGATGATATCCAACACATGTGCTATCTCAGCAATGTATTTCTTATTGATGATATCCAACACATGTGCTAACTCGTATGCCTGTACATACGCGGGTGTACGCAGCATCGGCCGAGCTTGTGGGCTCATGGCCTACTCAAATGATGCATTGGATTGTAACATGCGCTCGTACTATCTGGGCATGTCGAATTATAACATATCGAGTCGAGGAGTCAGCCAGCGCAGGCCAGAAATCTGGAAGAATCCGGACCACATTCTATATAGTTAATGGAATCATTTAATGAGCGTGTGGAATAGCGCTTGGGCGCATGAGGTAAGCAGGTACCATATGGTGAACGTTCACACACTCAATTCTGGACGGAATTAAGAGCTTTAAGGTCTACATCGTAATAAAGAACATTGAAGAGTGTACTGTGTGGCGACGATGGTCACCAAGGTGCACCTGTGTGACGACCCTACCAGTCCTGCATGCCAGTTGCTGCAGACCAGTGCTGCTGCTGTTGCTGCTCGCCCGTCTTACGTCGCTACATCCAGGTCTATATATATTATAACCACATGCGTGGTACCTGCTCCTGCTGCTGCTGTTGCTGCCCCCGCCCCCCCCTTCCCCCACGCCTGGGTGTTGCGGCTGCCAGGTTTCTGGAATGTGCCGCAGATCTGGTGGATGCAGGCCGCCTCCATCTTCTCCATCGGCTTCTTCCTCTACGGGCCCCAGATGCTCATCGGGCTGTGCGGAGCCGAGATCGTGGGGCGCGACTCGGTGGGTGCGAGCGAGGGCTTCCTTGGCTGGGTCGCCTACCTGGGCGCCGCCAACGCGGGCGTGCCCCTCTCCATGATCGTCTCGAAGATGGGCTGGGACGTCTTCTTCTTCACGCTACTGGGCGCATGCGGCATCGCGCTCCTTCTGCTCTCCCCCATGGTCAACGCCAAGTCCTTTGTGAGTGTCTGATGCAAAGTCCTTTGTGGGTGAAAGCCAAGTCCTTTGTGAGTGCAGTGTTTGATGCCCCAGTGAACTTTGTTGGGGTTGTTTCTACTTCTTCTCGCCCGTGGCTCCAGTTAAGCCCTTAGTGAGTCCCCTTGGTTGGCAGTCGTTGGTGAGTGGACGGGCACATCCGCATTCAAGGTTGTTATGTGGTTGGTGAACGCCACCTGTTGCATGCTGCTTTTTGTAGGCGGCAGGTTCCTCCCATCTACAAGCAGTTTCATGACACATCCTGTGAGCAAGCGCCAAGCCACCACCAAGTTTTAGTATCGCTAACAACGTAGGTGGTTAAGCAGTGGATTGCCTTCCAGACCATGTGAGAAGGCTGTGGTATGCCTGGCCGCTTCTTGCTGTGTATCCAGTAGGGATGAAAGGAGATGCCATGCCCTAGCTATTGCCTAGCCACAATCATCTTCCACCCCATGCCAGGCCTTTTAGGTATGATACATCATGGTGGTGCAGGTGCACCTTGTGCACCCAGAGTAGGTGGCGGTTTACATCCCCCCACCTGCAGGTTGTAGCTCAGAATGTATTACAAACCATATGCCCCCTCTCAGGGCTATGTGTTACATAAGCTCCCAACGGTTATGTTCTTAATTAATAAATTTATGAAAGGAACTTCAGCAAACAGTTTGTACCCCGTGATACCGACGGAGGCAGGTGAGTGAATAGTTTAGTTTATTTTTGCTGCGTATGATGTGATTATTGTGTTTGCACTGGCTGACTCTCTGACTCTCTCTCTCTCTCTCTGTGCGCTGGTATCCATGGCTGGAATGGTGTGGGGCTGCCTTTGCAGGTGGAGCGGGAAGCTGCCACGGCCGCCGCCTAAAGTTGCTTCGTCCTTGGACAGATGGCTTACAGGCTTCAATTTTTTTCCTTTCTCAACGGTGCCTGGTTTCTGACGGCCTTTTTGCAAACCCTGCGGCTTGAAGACCCCTGCCAGCTGTCCTGGCTTTCATCACATGCATGGGATCGGTGCCATTTTGCCAAATCTGCTGGAAGCATCACATGCAGCATACCCCCTTGAACCTGCCATCCAGCCACACATTGCACAGCCATAGCTGTAATCGCACATGGAGCTGCTATGTACCAAAGAGATGCAACGTATGTTCTGACCGGATCTAGCACGCATCAAGCGATGCGGCAGATGCAGGTTACTCGCTATGGTGTGGCATGATTTCAGTGTTATGTAGAGATGATAGTTGTCTCACTTCAGATGAGGAAGGTTTTCCCTCACACTGTGATATATCACTTGGGTAGCCAAGTCTTTTAGAATTTGTTTAAATAAAAGTCTCATTGGTGCATAATCAAAGATACTAATCATAGTCATCATCCTGAACGACTCGAAAACGCGGAAAAGATAACGGCAGGCTCGAGCTACCATGGTCTGGATTCTCCCGATTTATTACACTCGTGCTCCCGTTGGGGAGTCACGGGGCAGAGGACATGCAAAGGGGTGTTGGCATTGCCTAGAAAACAACACACGTGGCGCCACCCACCAAGCACCAAGTAGACTTCGATCGTGGCTACGGCCCTGCGTGAGCTCGTTATACGGTCCATACGTGAGTGATAGCGAGTAAGGCCTACGTGCTCTGGACACCACCTGGCCCCCAATTAACTAATTAATCGTGCTCCCATTGGGGAGTCACATTAATTAACCCGTGTTTTTTTACAACGCGATACATCGCGTTGTAGGGGTAGAACGCAATGTATCGCGTTGTAATCTGACACGTGGCAAACCTATTAAACATGCGATTTTTGGTCTGAAACTTTCAACATAGGTTAAAAAACATCTCATAGAATTCAAGAAAAAATCCTGGTATTTTTGGTATTTTTTTTTTTATCGACAGCTGCAAACAAATATTAAATTAAATTAAATTAAATAAAGGGGAGGGGACACCCCTAAAGGGCACTTTTCTGGAAACCATACCTATGCATGTGCTAAAAATCCAATGATGATTGGGGACCATAAATATGAATAAAAAAAAAATTTCCAGCCACTTGGGGGGGGTACTAGCCCCCACCATACACCGGTAACATGCTAAAAATAGAAAAAGACGCTATTTTAGTCACATTTTTCCTAGGGCAGTGGGCAAACATATTGGGACCAAATCACATATTCCCATATAGTTCCCTGACTTTTGAGAAAGTCTGCCTAATTTTGAGCACAGAATCATCATGTTTAGACACATTGATGGATTTTCCCGCAAAAAGGGTACTTTTTTCCACCAAAAAAAATAAATCAAATCATACACACATGGAATAGTGCCAAATCATATATTCCCAAATACTAGAGGTTGGGGGACATGCAGCCCCAAATTTTCAGGTCATTCTGACAAGCGCAGCCCTAGTTGATGGATATTCCTAGTTTGCCGCCTGTGATGACGCTGATGGAGGTTTTAGCTAGTATTTAACCACACTAACACCCCTTTATACATCCAAGCCAGGTGAAAACTGGCCAAACCACATACTACCATCCTCTGCACATATGGTACCTCCTATGTTCAAGGTTTGACGACGTTCTGACAAGAACTGCCCAAGTTACAACCATTCCAAGACGGCCACCCATGTAGACACTGCAAGGAAATTAGAGTAACCATTCAGCCACACTAGCACCTCCTTCTCCATCAAAGACACCTGCAAACTGACCAAATCACACATAATTAACTCTTGCACGCTGACGGCAACGCATGCTCAATGTGGGGGGTCATTGTGACAAGAACTACCCAAGTTGATGGGTTTCCGATATGACCACCTGACAAGGCGCTAAGGACCACTCAGTAAGTTAGTAACCCCACAGTGCCACTTCATATGCCATCCAACATGCACCAAAACCATGCTGAGTATGTTTACAAAGTAC
Organism: Mesostigma viride; assembly: GCA_009746045.1. Lineage (NCBI taxonomy): Eukaryota > Viridiplantae > Streptophyta > Mesostigmatophyceae > Mesostigmatales > Mesostigmataceae > Mesostigma > Mesostigma viride. The sequence continues at coordinate 3,695,243 of RPFO01000154.1, forward strand.
AAAGGGGTGGCCACGCACCTCATACGTCTTCATCATCCCTCCAGCATGGCCAGCCTTGTAAATATGTGCATAGCCTTGACGATGGTAGCCCTAACATGCCTAAGCAGCATTTCCTATGTTCTCCCAGGTTAGAGTGTAAGGTTGATGCAAACCAAGCTAATCAACACAACAACACCTCCTAAACTGTCCTCCCCGGCATGGATGACAAACTGGGGCTATGGAGGGCAAGGAACCAAGTAGGAACATGGTATATATAGCTTGCATGCAGTCATGCATGTCAACCATGGTTGGCTCAGCACATTGTAGTCTTGTCACATCATCATAACAAAGGAAAGCTCAGACAACCATTGGTGCCAGCTATCTACATGCAGCCACACAAATGCAATATCTCCAACATCATCTTCACTATAACACTTCCATCCCTGCACGATAAAATGCAAAGAAACCATTGGCGGCCCTTCAGCGCATGAGCGCTGTGATGCCGCTGCGGCCTGCGAAGAGAGGGTGCGTCACTCTCAAACAACAAGCGTCCATACGCACAACATCCTTGCCAGAACACGTTTTATGAAATGCCCTATACCTTCCCGAAGAGCTATAGGCTGCGACTGAAGCGGCCCTGATCACGACATCAACGAAAACAATATAAAGCTGCCAGGTATTCGACAACACAACGGCAAGCGACGGCGAGCTAGCTGGCAGAAACTGCCCCAAAAGAACGCAAAAAACCTCGAACGATGAGCTCAGAGAAGAAAGCGCTGATAGCAGATAACATTCACGACAAATCTGTACCTTGCCCTCGTAAATCCCTCGCCCAGGCGTGCAACAACAGCCGTTCTTCCATGGACAGGTCAGACACGCACTGCGCAGGTCTGAACAATTACTTACCGATAATGGCCGAAAATCTGGCGAAAAGCACCAGATCGGTTTAGAGTTCGATGCAACCGATATTAATGCCTGCTTCACGGTCAGAACGACGCGATTTTACAGCCGCTATCATGAATTCTGTTTCATTCCGCGCGACCAAAAACTTCAGATTAACCCCCATGCCGATGGCATAAAAAAACAACAGCGATATTGTAAACCAGCTTATTTCCACCACAAACTAACATCATAAACTCATCGCCTTTTAGATTCGATTAAAATTTTTGCATTTCGCCTGCCCTAGTGTGGTAGTTTCGCCTGAACGCAGTCGCCATGGCCACTTCCGCAAGGGGTGCTTGCACCGTGCACGTGAAATTTGTGACCTTCGGTTCCGGCGCGAATTTTTTGGCGCCAAAAAATTCGGGGGTGTCCCGTCCCCTTAAATTAAATTAAATTAAATTAAATTAAATTAAATTAAATTAAATTAAATTAAATTAAATTAAATTAAATTAAATTAAATTAAATTAAATTAAATTAAATTAAATTAAATTAAATTAAATTAAATTAAATTAAATTAAATTAAATTAAATTAAATTAAATTAAATTAAATTAAATTAAATTATAACATGCCTCCGTGGGGAGGTCATGTAGCACATATTCCATGATGGATGGTGTGGAGGGAGCCGCGTGATCGAACTATCCTAACTCTAAGCTATCTAGAAAATCCTAACTACACTACTCATCAAAACGCCTCAGTCCGCCGCTTGCGGGGAGGTGGCTTGCCCACAGAGTCGGGCGTGTGCGCCTTGACAATCTTCTTCCACCGCGTCTTGTCCTGCATGGCAGTCCAAAGACGGGAGAGAGAGTGGATGCGGTGCTCAAACTGGGCTGGGACCACTAGGTCGTCCAGCAACATCTGAACGTAGTTAGTGACAGGTTTCCCTACCCTTTTGGGAATGCGAGGACGACATGACGACACGGATCGGCATGGCGTGGGCGCACCTCCATGACCACCGCCGCTGGTGGAGCAACCCCGCCCTACCCCGGATCGTCAAGCGTGACCTCTTCAAGGTCGTCATTCTGACGATCCTGACCTACGGCGCCGAGACGTGGGCACTGACGCAGGAGCTGGAGCAACGACTCGACGGCGCCGTCACCAAGATGCTGCGCCAGGCCCTTAACATCCCCTTTGGTTTGCACATTAGTAATGAGGATTTGTACGCTGATTTGCCCTATGTTTCCCACATTATTAGGCACAGGCGCCTGGGCCTAGCCGGGCACCTGGCCCGCACAGATCAGGTAGATACATCAGATAGACTAGCTGGCACCAAGCCCGCCCAGCCTGGGCGATATGTCCTCACCTGGCGTGCCCCCGGCCGCGCGCGGCAGGGCCGCCACCCGTGGACTTTTCGTGATAGACTCGGCATGGACATGTGCTACACTAGACGTGACGGGCTCACCCCCGGGCAGCCTCCTGGTTTGTCTGTAATATGGAGGCAGATGGTGCGCAAGGATAGATGGCAAGTAGTGATGAAGGAGACCACCCCCAAGCCTGTGGGGGCTCCGCGTGTGACCAAGTATGGCATTCATAGCGATTCGGGCGGCGGTGCCCACACCCCTGTAACTAGGACCTAGATAGCTTATACCATCCATTCCATCCCATGTTCCCCTCCCACTGAGGACTTATGCTCACGTGACGCAGTCACGTGTCTATTAATTAATTAATTAATTGGGAATGTCCTCGGGGCCAGGCCAGGTCAGAATGTGCCGCCCTGGCTGGCCAAGCCGCTGGGGGCCGGCCAGACCAAGGGTGGTGTCGACCTGGCTGGTGCGGGCAAGGTGTCCTACAAATGCTATCCTACGCTGCCTAATCTCGTCCGAAACACGAGGCATGCCATGATACAAAGACTCTGATGACGGACGCTCGGAAAAACCTACGTTAAGGACCTGTCGCGAACAAATATGTACCACTGAAATCAGGCATTTTCGCGGGACGAAGGTGAAGACGACGGCGATGGCGGCAGGTAGATCTCGCCAGTTTTCGCGCGAATTTCAGTGGCTGTTGGGTGGCACGACCATGATGATGCGTTCAAAGGTTGATAATTAGGTTTCTACGAGTTTGTTGAGGTACTGGGGCAAAGGAAACGAGCCCCCCCCTGTGGGGCAGCGCCCGCGTGTGCAAACCCGTGAGAGACACGCCAGTGCTGTATAGATAGATGTTGTAGTTAGTAATGCTGTTACATAGATGTCGTAGGTAGCTGATGTAGATAGCTTAGACCGGTAGGACTGTTTGCACCCACCCATCCATCCATCGGGGTTAATGCTCCGTGACTCCCCAACGGGAGCACGAGTCTAATTAATTAATTAATTAATTAATTAATTAATTAATATGTGCTACATGATCTCCTAACGGAGACATGTTATAATATAATTTAATTTAATTTTTTAATGACACGCAAGTACTTTACAGTAAGTCAGTTGGAGCAGATCCACAGCAGGCCCGCGATCACAGCATCCACAGCAGGCCCGCGAGCACACCCAGCGTGAGCCCCACCACAAGGAACAACACCATGAGCATGCCCGCGGCCTCGGCCTCATGCGGCTGGACCCCCAGCGGTGCCGCCATCATGGCGACCGTGCTCACGTAGCCGTTGGACGCGCCCAGCGCGAACGTGGCCAGGAACGCGAACCCCTCGTTGGTGGTGATCGCAGGGCCGCGCGCCGCCAGGATAAACACGGGGATGAAGCCGGCACGTGCCAGCGTGGCGGGGACCAGCACCGAGCGCACGTGCCGCGCGTGGAGGGTCACGCGAATGAGACCTGGTAGTGCCTTGCCGACCAGGTCGGCCACGTTGAATGCGAGGATGAGAAGGATGGGGTACCAGTCTCCCAGAGCAGGGGAGGTCATGTTCTCGGCCAGGCACCCTGGGAAGATGGACAGCGTGATCTGGGGTATCAGGGGTGCATGCAGGGGCGGGGGGGTGGGGGAGGTTGGTCAATGTGGTGTTGGGGGGACCCCACAAGGCGATGGGACAGACCACAGGGCGTTAGAGCCGACAGAGGAAACAGAGCCGTCATCGCCAACAAGGCTGAGGGTTCAAAATCAGATAAACACTCATTGCTGCCAATTACTATCATTGGCTCAAGCCATTTCTCCACACGACGCTCACGGTTGATTGGTTCAACATTCATCGGTCCACGCGACGTTCACGGTTTGCGGCCAAGGGACATGGAAAGGGACGGCAAGCGCGCTCAGATAAAATAAAAGAGGGGGCGCTGTATTGTCGTGGGCCGGCAGCAGTGATAGAAACAACAAAGATAAATGCGACGGGAACAGGAATCAGATGTTTCGGAAACAGTATGCCAGGGTCTACTTGTATGCCCTATACACACACAGAACCAACAACCTTACTTAATGCCCTACACAGAGACCAACAACCTTACTTGCACACCCTACACAGAAACCAACATTACGGCTAGATTCCCGCTTACGTGCAGAAAGAGGTTGTCAATTTCACGACATATGTGGACAGATGCTGACCCGACCATTGACTATGTATTTACGCAAAAACGGATGCGATATTTAAAAAGGAACACTAGTATATTAAGAAAAAAAATTATGCGAGTAGGCACATCAGCACCTCCAATGACCGGGCAACTGCAACCCATCACCATCAGGAGTGCATGGTTTGCATGCTGCGAGAGCTTTGCAATTGTGCGCCCCGCGCAGGTTTCACTGATCACTCAACTTTCAACCAGATACTGCCACCATGCCCCGTGCGACATGCCCCACCAACTACCATGGCCTGACCAGACGAGTCATTCCCACAATCTTATCTTCACAGTCCCCCTCAAACAGACACAGCACGGCCTGGACAGGCGTAATGAGCTTCCCCACATAACAACCCCCTTCCCTCTGAGCCAGGCACCGCATGCCTCGCCAGATATATGCCCAACGACCAGGCGGATTCAGCCTCTCCAGGTAGATGTGCTACAACCACCAACAGCTAGAGATGCGCCGCGCTCAACCACCAAACGATGCGCCACGCTCCACCTAACTGTTTAACTAAACCCTAAACCCTTAACGCTCACCATGCCTCACCATGCTTCGCCATGCCTCACCATGCCTCACCATGCCTCACCATGCCTCACCATGCCTCGCCATGCCTCACCATGCCTCACCATGCCTCACCATGCCTCACCATGCATGCCTCACCATGCCTCGCCATGCCTCACCATGCCTCACCAGCAACCCACCAGCTTCGCGTCCCTTTGCCAGCCACCCCCAACGTACCAGGTAGGTCCCCATGAGCACGACGGCAAAGTCCCGCAGCTGCCACGCGAGTCGGTACACGTTGAGCGACGGGGCAGGGGAGCTGCCAAAGAGGGTCGCCGTCATCTCCCCATAGTGACCAACCTCATCATACCCAGCGCCGGACATCCCTGGCACCTTCTTGCCCCCTCCTCCTGCCATGGATGGAGGTCCTCCTGCTGATGTCAGCGGGTGGTCACTCCCGGCCGCATCCTGGAAACGCGCCAGCGAGGCGAGCTCCGCCTCTTGCTCTGCCATCTCCAGCTCGAGCGCAGGGTGCCTGCGCAGGTAAGGGTGTGAATGGCTCATGGTACCTTTCAATTATTTAATTTTTTTCCATCAGATTGACAGGATGGCTGGCTGCCTGGCTGGCAAGCGGGCTGTTAAAACTATAACTGGATGTTGCCTTGTGAAGATGTCGTGACTGGCTGACTGACCAACTGGTTGGTCTCCGGTATAGAACCCACTGCATCCGTGTATGGTCCTTGCTTGCGAAGTTCATGCCTACAGCATCAACCGGGGGGCGAACGGGCTGACTCGGCCCACCCTGGGCTGACTCGGCAGAATACCTCTGACCGCATCCAGTACCGTTACAGGTTGTTCGAGCTTTCAAGCAATACCCGCGCGCATTGGTGGGCCGCTTAGTTTAACAGGTGCTTGGTCTATGAATGCATGGATATTCAAGTACAGATTACTCACAGACCATTCACACATGATTGACCAATTAACGAGACCATTCACACATGATTGACCAATTACCGCTGGACCAACAACTGACGGATATTTGACAGACATTTCGCAGAAAGCTGACAGACAATTTATCCAAAGGCCAGTCAATATTCAAAACCGTTGCATCTACCACCGAGCTCTCTAGAGCCCCCATGAGCCTTAGCCTACCTGTCCACATAGCCCGTGGCCACGCCAGCCAGGTCTGCCGCGCTCCCATATGAGGATGCGCGGTCCTCCCCGCTCGACCCAAGCACCGGGGTGTATCCCCCCCGGCCACCCTTGATGAGACCGCGACCGCGCCCAACGTCACTGTCACCGGGGCTCCAGGCCACCGAGCTGTCAATGACCACAACGGATTTCTGCGCGCCATCACCATTCACTGGGGACGGGGGACGGGGGGGGGGCAGGATCGCGCATGCATTTATGTGTATGAATGTGTGTGTGTGTGTGTGTGTGTGTGTGTGTGTGTGTGTGTGTGTGTGAGAGAGAGAGAGAGAGAGAGAGAGAGAGAGAGAGAGAGAGAGAGAGAGAGAGAGAGAGAGAGAGAGAGAGAGAGAGAGAGGGAGGTGGGGGGTGGGGGGTGGGGGTGGGGTGCAACTAAGATTTATGAGACAACCAGCACACGCTGTGAGGCAATTTGTTTACATGAGACAACGCAGAAGAGTGAAACATGGGACAGTAGATGACAGGCAGACACATGAGATCCTGCAGACCTATATTTGGTAGATGACAGGCAGACACATGAGATTCTGCAGACCTATATTTGGTAGATGACAGGCAGACACATGAGATTCTGCAGAACTATATTTGGTAGATGACAGGCAGACACATGAGATCCTGCAGACCTATATTTGGTAGATGACAGGCAGACACATGAGATTCTGCAGACCTATATTTGGTAGATGACAGGCAGACACATGAGATTCTGCAGAACTATATTTGGTAGATGACAGGCAGACACATGAGATCCTGCAGACCTATATTTGGTAGATGACAGGCAGACACATGAGATTCTGCAGACCTATATTTGGTAGATGACAGGCAGACACATGAGATTCTGCAGAACTATATTTGGTAGATGACAGGCAGACACATGAGATTCTGCAGAACTATATTTGGTAGATGACAGGCAGACACATGAGATTCTGCAGACCTATATTTGGTAGATGACAGGCAGACACATGAGATCCTGCAGACCTATATTTGGTAGATGACAGGCAGACACATGAGATTCTGCAGACCTATATTTGGCTGGCACGTGCGCTGGCCACAAATGATGGCACAAGCTGGCCAAAGCCGGCGCAATGAAGCCATCCTAGAATCGACGGCAGTACTTCTTTTCACATGTATTTTTGGCAACACATGTTGAAAGTAATCCAAAGCTTCCTTATGGCGTTCAGCTACATACGTTGACATTACATGCGGGAAAACTCCTCATGCATCTTGCGTAGTGACTGTGCAAGTTACAAACTGCATCGGCTCACCTGCTGTGGCACCGACTTGCCTCTCTGTGCGCTGCAAAACCAACTAGCCTCATGCAAGGTAGGCTGTGTTCCTATTCAACAAACTACCTATTGGTTGGTTCACCAACCAACAGGAGAACTGGGCTCGTTTTTCCTTCCAGCGGTATTGAAAAACAGGGAACCAGCCCAGCGCCGAATAGGGTACCTAACCAGTCAAACACTTAGATAGCTTATCCACACTGTATGGACTTACCTTTCTGATGGTATCGGATTACTGGCAATCGCCCGAGCGCCAGGTAGCCCACCATGCACACCCCGATGATGGAGATGGTGATGGCGAAGTAGAGCATGGCCGAGGCACGCAGGCCGCGCAGGGTGGCGGGGAGTGCCGCCTTGGTGACGACGCGCAGCAGCGAGATGAGCACGCCCGAGGCGGAGTTGCCCGCCATGATGGCCTGGTTGGTGGCAATGGGTGGCAATTGGTGGCAATTGGTGGCAATTGGTGGCAATTGGTGGCAATTGGTGGCAATTGGTGGCAATTGGTGGCGATTGGTGGCAGGGGGTGGCAGTGGGTGGCAGTTGGTGGCAGTTGGTGGCAGTTGGTGGCAGTTGGTGGCGATTGGTGTCAATCTGTGAAGAAATGGTGGCGGTGGGTGGCCGTTGGTGGTGAATAGTGGTAGGCTTCGTGAGGGCAACCCTGGGGTTCGCTTTGCCCAATTCCAGTGGCGAAATGCGGCGTTGGGTAGCGTTCATTGGAAATTGACGGCACTAACTGGTGTGAGTGGCAATTACCCAGCTTTGGCAACCAAGGGCTAAAGCTTCACCTATATTGATCGTGGAATAAGCTGTTCTAGTAAGGACTGCGAGGCTGGCCCAAGCTAAAAAACCGTCAGGGGTTCCACCGGCGTGTAACGCGGCGGCAGCTGCAAACCCGGGACAGAGAATGCTCCCCAACAAGCGCTCCATTCCCACACCAATCAAGACCAGGGCCGGTAGGTATGTGTACCTGCGTGCAGCGCGCCGTCAGCTGCTTCAAAAAGAAAGGCGGCAGCTGCTTCAAAAAAGAATGATTCCCAAATACCCACTACCCTACTCCAAGGCCTCTTGGGTGTTCTTGGAAACCAAGTTAGGGTTTACCTGCTTGCAGCGCAGCGGCAGCTGCTTCAAACGAAAGGATTGCTATATAACCGCTACCCTACTCCAAGGCCATGTGGGGGTCCTTGTATACCATGTGAGGGTTTACCTGCGTGTAGCGCGGCGGCAGCTGCCCCGCGAGCCCGTATATGCTGCCCTGGGCGAGCGCGTCGCCTAGCCCCATCGCCGCCATGCTGGCACACGTCACCACGAACCCAACAGACGACCCACCGCTGTCGCTCCCCTCCTCTGAGAAACTGCCGCTGTCATCGTCACCGTCACCATTATTGCTGCCGGTACCGCTACTACTACTTCCGCCCACAGTGCCGCTTCCACCTCCGACGAGACCATTACTGCTGCCGTCGGTGCCGTCAGAGGACGGGGAAGGCATGGCGGTGGCCGCAGCGGCATTATTATCCGAGGAGGGGTCGAAGCTCATCACGATGGCAAGGGCCACGAGGAAGGTGGTGAAGCCGCCTAGGATGCGCACCGACGAGGGCATGAGGTGGCCCAGCCTGAGGGTAAGGGGAAGGGTATTTGCACAAAACAAACGGGAAATTGTTTGACAAGGGCATCAGGTGGCCCAGCCTGGATGGAAGGGAACGGGAATGAGTGCAAGGATAAGTGCATGAAACAAGTGAAATACATTTAAAAAGTCATGAGGTGGCTCCAGCCAGCGTGTTGGTGGCTGGGTGGGTAGACAGGCTGGCAAGCAACCAGGTATAGACTGGTTGGGCCGTTGGGGGGGAACGTAGTGCCAGGGTTAAGCCCCAAACAAATGCACTCAGAAAGCGTGGAAGGAACGAACATAACTGTGTGGAGGTCCACGAGGATGAGAAAGAGGAAAATTAGAGGCAAGCGGTGGGATCACAAGCAAGCAAGCTAGCTGCCTGCCTGCCTGCTCACCTTCCAGGCGGGCACCCATAAACTCATCCATCACACATTACTTGCAGCTCTGTCAAAACATACGATTGTCATCACTAAGAGTCTGCCCTCCCACCCTTCCCCTCCGTTTTGGCCCTCTCATCCCTCCTCTCGTATCAGACCCTACCAACCCTCCTCTCGTGTCAGACCCTACCATCCCTCCTCTCGTGTCAGACCCTACCAACCCTCCTCTCGTATCAGACCCTACCAACCCTCCTCTCGTATCAGACCCTACCAACCCTCCTCTCGTATCAGACCCTACCAACCCTCCTCTCGTATCAGACCCTACCATCCCTCCTCTCGTATCAGACCCTACCAACCCTCCTCTCGTATCAGACCCTACCAACCCTCCTCTCGTATCAGACCCTACCAACCCTCCTCTCGTATCAGACCCTACCAACCCTCCTCTCGTATCAGACCCTACCATCCCTCCTCTCGTATCAGACCCTACCAACCCTCCTCTCGTATCAGACCCTACCAACCCTCCTCTCGTATCAGACCCTACCAACCCTCCTCTCGTATCAGACCCTACCAACCCTCCTCTCGTATCAGACCCTACCAACCCTCCTCTCGTATCAGACCCTACCATCCCTCCTCTCCTCATCTAGCGTGGCAGCATCAGTGCCAGCACCCACACCACCACCAGCACCAGCACCAGCACGAGCGCCAGCACCAGCACCACCACTATCACCAGCACCATCGTGGGGGCGCCAGCACATACCGCACAACAAGCAGCAGGAGCAGCAGCCACACCACCACCATCACCACCACCATCGTGACAGCGCCAGCACGTACCGCACGACAAGCAGAAGGCCGATAAGGACAGCGGGCATGTACGCGCAAGGGAAGACGCGGTCGGGGTGTCGACCAGGGTAGCTGGCCTCAAAGTAGTCCACGGCGGTGATGACGGAGTTCCATGGCAGCAGGATGCCCGCGCCTGGTCATTACATAGGGCATCCGGGTATAGAGGATGCATGTGTTATATGAGATAAATGGAAAGGGGGAAAGGTGATGACCGAGTCCCACGGGAGGAGGATGCATACGCCAGGTCATTTAAATAGGGCATCCGGGTATAGAGGATGCATGTGTTACATGAGATAAATGGATAGGGGGAAAGGTGATGACTGGCTTCCAGGGGAGGAGGATGTCCGCGCCTGGTCATATCAATGGACCAGATAGCGTGACATTAGAAACAACATGGACGGAGCATTACATGACAATTTAGGGGAGAAGTTGTTGACCGATTTTCAGGGGATGCGTGCGCCTGCTTATATATATGGCACAGAAAGGATAATAAGAGCGCTTGATACAGAGAAACATCTTGGATATCAAATGGGATGATTAGCGTTCAAAAGGAAAGTCAGAGGACGTGTATGCCTGGTGATAGAAATGGCAAAAGAGTTCTACGGATAGCGGCACCAAAGTGCTCAACAGGTCAGTGGAAGCAGGGATTGCCAATCTTTTACGAAAAAAAGGGTGCCACTAAAAAGGAAAGCGGTGCTATTTGAAGGAAGGAGGGTGCTATTTAAAGAGAGAAAGGTGCCACTGTATCCCAATCCATGCAAGGGGCAAGGAACGCAGCTTCACTTTCTTAATTAGTTAGCAATTTATTTTGTTGCAAAGAAAAATAAAAGCAATTTTTTTGTCTCTTCAATAGCAACTTAATTATGTTAAAGAGCAGCGCGGCGGCCATCATGTGATCGACAGAGAACTGGTTACAAGGGATTGTTATGCGTGGTTGCTGCTGGACAAAGCCAGGATGTTCCCACCATTATTTGTTGAGGATGTTTGTTGGGATGTACTCAAAGTAGTCAGAAGGTAGTCAAACGGTAGTCAAAAGGTAGTCGAAAGGTAGTCAAAAGGTAGTCGATAGGTGGCCAAAAGGTAGTAGAAAGGAAGTCAGAAGGTAGTCAAAAGGTATTCAGCAGGGCTGACATTAAAGGTGCACCAATTTCTGGGATGGATAAAAATGTTGATGGATGGTCGGTGTCACTACGAAAGTGGTTGCATTTCTGAAGCAGTGTAGGGATGCATGGAAGTGAAGGGATAAACAGTGACAGGAGAGAGGGGGGGGGGGGGGGGGGGGGAGGAGAGGAGGGAGTGACCATTGTGGTTATATATCGGTAAGCAACGTCTCGCTGGGTAGGTGAAACGTCAGGCAGAGTGGAAGGCAAGCAACCAGGGGCTCAGGCTTAGAAACAGCTCCCCCATTCTCGTCATAAGACGTTTTAGAAATGTTACTGGCCCACCATAGGAAGTTTGTCGATCTGCGTAGTTGTCGCAAAAAGTTGTCATCGATCTCAACATATTAACATCATCGTGTTTAGAATCGCGGTCAATGCGGGCAGAAGATGCCGCACCTAGTAGAAAAAATATGATGTAAGCCGCATGGAAATGATCCTTGGGGGCTGCCGATGCCGTGCCGCCCCGCAAATTGACATCCTCGACGACAACAGGTCCAGCCATGATCTGTGTAATTACCCTTCTGTAACGTTTAAGTCACCGTAGAGTGACTACGTCACGTGATCACAAAGGCAATGGCTGCTGTGCCTGACATGTTCACAGTGCCTTCGTTGTAGACAGCATCAGAGCACATGAACCGAAGGTCGAGGTTTGCAGTTCAGCTATCCAGGTGATCAACTTCCCCACGATCTCTCAATTAATACAACACGGACGCGCTGCTGGGCAAAGCCAAACTGAGCTAACGGCCCAACGACTTCGTCACGTTGCATTCTGTGCCTTGCAATCATGGAATCTTGGAAATAGTCTCGACGTTACGAGTGCAGCATTTTCCAATTCACGCCTACGCTCGCTCGGATCGGAGACGAGGCGAATCAACCGCGTTGTAACAGGGGATCGAAGGAAATAAATTATTTATTTCGGAGTTTCGGAAATTAAATTCACATCACTCTTGCTTTCTGAAATGTCGCGCTGGCTCCTTGCGTGCTCTCGAGCATACTGGCAGGATATTTTCTTCGCTACGGTAGTAACGTCCTGTCCGCTACACGAGTGCACACTGCAAACAATGCGACAGAACGCGACAGGGTTTGCATGCAGCAAGACCTGGCTGCACAGCACATTGCACCATGACCAGTTGGACGATACTAATTGACCGTATCCTTAATTTATGGAAACCCCTAATGGGCCAATCCGCGCGCGAGGATGTTAGGGACGCCAGCACTGTCCCTGGTTTGTTACATTCGCACGGGCGGAACTTGGCTGGTGAACCTGGGCATGGCTGACAAGGTCTCCAGGTCTCCAGGTCTAGTCCAGGTCTCCAGGTCTCCAGGGCTGCTCGGGTTGATCATCAATTATTTTACATTCCTTGCAGTGCGCGTTGGCGGCCTGAAATCCCTCGTCCCATTACTAGTTGCCTGCCTCGAAAATAAGCGCATTTTGGCCGCGCTTGCCTAGAGGCCAGGTCGGCTGATGTATGCAGTGAACGCACTTGCGCGACCTGTTCAATTTGCGCCTGCTCGCGCTTGCTTGTTTGCCGGGATAAGGAGGTCTCGTGCTCAGGACATTCTGTTGGGAAAAGCTGCCAAGGTTAGTACACGTAGGGAAGGTTTGAGTTCTAGGCAACATTGTGTCGCAATGGTGCGCATTGTCAAGGTCGCCGCAACTCAGTTCGCCTGCAGCCCGGACAAGGAAACAAATGTTGTCAAGGCGGAAAGCATGATAGAGCGAGCATGCAGTCAAGGTGCTAACATTGTGCTCATACAGGAATTGTTCGAAGGCCCTTACTTCTGTATTACTCAAAAGGAGAGCAATTTTCTCCTTGCTAATCCTCTGGAGAACAATCCGACCATCAAGCGGCTCAGCGCGCTTGCCAAACGTCTTAACGTCGTCATTCCCATCAGCTTCTTCGAGCGGTGCAATTGCGCCTACTACAACTCGGTCGCCGTCATTGACGCCGACGGCGAGTTCCTGGGGCTATACCGCAAGTCGCACATTCCCGACGGTCCTGGCTACCAGGAGAAATTCTATTTTAATCCCGGGGACACCGGGTTCAAGGTCTTCCACACCAAATTTGGCGCGCTCAGCGTGCTGATCTGCTGGGACCAATGGTTTCCCGAGGCGGCACGCGCCTGCGTCCTCCAGGGCGCCGAGATGATCCTTTACCCGACCGCCATTGGCAGTGAGCCGCATGACCCGACCATCGACTCCCGGCACCACTGGCGCAGGGTGATGCAGGGGCACGCCGGCGCCAACCTGGTCCCTGTCGTCGCGTCCAATCGGATCGGGAAAGAGACGTCCGATGACGGCGTCAGCATAAACTTTTACGGCACGTCCTTTATTGCCAACGCGACTGGAGAGATTGTCGCCGATGCGGGGGACTCGGAGGAGGCGGTACTTGTCGCTGAGTTTGACCTGGATGCTCTGCGTGTGAAGCGGGCATCATGGGGTATTTTTAGAGACCGGCGGCCACAGCTGTATGGGCCCGTGAACTCCTTGGATGGCAAGCTCTGGAGCTGACAAGGTTAAAAAATTCAAGCAGGCCGTGCAGATAGTCAGGGGCATGTGACAGGGACTGTTCCTTGCATTTGGTTGCGTGGCAGAGGTATTTAAGAGCGCCTGCTTCCTGTAATAAAAATGCGGCTTCTTGTGGTGAAAGTGCAGCTTCTTGTGGTAAACATGCGGCTTCTTGTGATGAAAGTGGTCATACTGGTTGCATGTCTCCTTGATACGACGTACCCCCAGGTGGAAAGCAGTGACCTGCTTCACGGGTCGGCCATCTCATTCTAGTCGGATAGTACACCGTGATGAGTGTTCATGTGGTGACATGGATCTGTTTGACCTACTGGTACAATTCCTGGATGGACATATATTCGTTTCAATGGATGGAAAGGTCAGGCGAGAGGTCTACACTGGAAATATTGCATGCCAACGCCAGTGCATGGCCTAGAGTAGAACTTTGTATGGAAGGAAAGGTGCGAAAAACGTGGAAGCCGTGTGGTTGTGTAGAATCGAGTACTAGCTTGGATGGAGGACAGGGAAAGCGGGGGAGGGGTCTGGGTATCCCCTGGTTGTCCCTTTGATATTGTAATACATGAAGTGTTTGATAGCATGATACAGCAAGATCTACATACCTTCGAATTCGCAGTTGACGTTAAAGCATCGAGGGAATTGAAGGACGGAACTAATGTAGAGGGGGGGCGGCTTCTTTCCCATTTGCTCTCTCTTTCTCTTCAATCACAGTCACGTAAGTCAAAGTTCTGGTCTCACTGGGTCATCCAAAGGCCTGCATCGGCCAAGCGTCTGTAGGTACGTACTGCGCTCCAAACCTATTCCATCAAGACAAATTGATCAGTCCATGCGTGTCCATGCAGATCGATGCCATGCCCAGCAATCCTCATGCATGGGTCACCGGCCCATGGACTAATTGCTGTTGAAGGAGAAATGGAGTAATTGCATGTGCGCTGATCCATCAATATAGCCAACCTGGACAGCGCTTTCTTGTAATGCTTTTGCTTTCCAATCAAAGAGCAATTACATCTAGCAGATAAGACAACGATAGATGGAACAAGGATGGAAAACAAAAGGAAAAGCTGGCCTTATCCAACGGGCCAATAGCTTTTGAATAAAGAGGGTAATCGCCTCTGCGAGGCTAGCCTTAAATACCTGGCAACTTACCCCACACCCAACAGCATGGCCTTGAACGATGGCATGGCCATCGTGCAATGTCAGCCAAAAGGAGGCAGTTGTCACCAACAGCAAGAAAAGACAATAGAGGATTGAATATCAAGGAGACAACCAGCGCAGGCCAGAAATCGGAAGAATCCGGACCATGGTAGCTCGAGCTTGCCGTTATCGATGTCCGCGTTTTCGAGTCGTTCAGGATGATGAATATGAATGGAGATGGAAATGTGTAGCCTTGTGCATTGAAATTATGGCGCTGGCTTACGTGTAGAGCGACTAGATGACCTAGACGGTGGGGCCGGAAACAGCTTGCTTGATCAGGGCGTGTGTTTCGAGCCTAACTGGCCGGGAGTGTCTAGTGGTGAGCACCACTGCTGCGATCGCTCTCCCACCATTTACGAGGAAATACCCGCAAATGGAAAACCACTGAAAAGGTCTAGTCATTACGTTAGCCATGCCATGATTCCAAACGTCCAAGAACTGCACACGGTGCAAAGGCAAAAATCCGGAGGACAGCACTTTCAAATGTGCGGCGGGAACCTAAAGCCCGCGTATGCCAGAAAACGTCGTGTTGCTGCAGCGACGCGACGATGTGGACAACGAATCCAGTGCCAAGCTCGGAACGTCCGCAAAGGAGATCTGGCATCACATGGGGTTGAGATGTGCGGAGATACTACGCGATCCAGCCGGTCCACGACCTGTTTGTAGAGCTGTGCCAAGGGGCAGCACCGAACAGATGTGGGTGACCTTGCAAAAAACACCGCAATTGACGGAGCATAATGTCTCTGTCATAGTCTTTGACCAACAAACGATGCAAGAGTTCCACAAGAGTCGTGATGAAATCGAATATAGCCCCAGCCAGGCCTCCAGCACAGGTCTGCACTTGCACAAGACCGTCACCGGCAGCACTGCCCCTGGATTAATGATTGCACCAGAGCCATCTGGCCAGGCCGGAATTCTATAAAGGCCCGCACTGCTCGCATCAACAGCACCCCCCAGACACTGGCTTGCTGCCACACTGCAGGCCCCTGCACTCACTCTGTTCACTCTTCCCACACAGAGGCACTTGCCTGATCAATCAATCAATTCAGCCTGGCGCCGAGGAAAGAGCAATGCCCACACGCCTCCAGCAGTGTCCAGCAGCTAAGGAGGGTCACAGCCAGCGTTACAGCCAGCTAGCAGCCACTCAGTGGCGGCGGCGCGCTCGCTCCCGATGGCCCGGGCCCAACCCAATAAACACATACGCCGCGAGGTAATTGATGGTGAGCGCTCATAGACCCCAAGTCAGGGCGGTCATGGCCTCGAGAAGACCACAGCCAGGGTGGACGCCTGAGGGTCCCACCAACGAGGTGGAACCTGCTGACGTGGTGGGCCGGGTGGAACGCACGGGAATCGTAATGCCAATGGCTGGCACACGCAGAACTCCAGCGCCAGCGCCTGCAGGGCAAGGAGGACGGCGTGGGCGAGCCTGGGCCCCTGGGCGCTGCGGGCCACGAGGCCCAGGCGCCCGCTGGCCACGAGCGCAATTAGCGTGCCAGCGGGAATCAGGCGGGGCAGGGCGGTCGCGAGAGTGGTATTGGCGAGGCCAGGCCAGTGATGGCAGCCCTTGAGCCGGCCGGTGGGACGGTGTCTTGTATAGCACTGGAGAGACTGATATGCATGGAGCAGGCGAAGGGAGCTCCAAGGGAACAAAGCCTTGAACTGGCAAGCTACCAGCGTCGTGCGTGAGTAGCCATGCGTCTCGAACCACTGGACACGTAAGCATGGCGCAGATGGCTTTAAGCACCGACATGAGTAAGGCCGGGCCCACTTCAAATGTTCCGCCGTCCAAGCCAAGTGTGTGACACTTTTTCGCTATTTTCGCAAAAAAAAAAATAAAATTTCGCACGAGTTCGCGTGATTTTCGCGTGATTTTCGCAAAATTTTCACACATTTTCGCACGATTTCGCACGATTTCGCACAATTTTGCATGATTTCGCACAATTTCGCATGGATTTCAACCAAGGGTCGTTTTGGGGAGTGACGTTTGACAAAATTTCGCATGAATTCACACACGTTGTGCACATCAAAATTTTTTACCGTCGACATTTTTCACATGAAATTTCGCACAATTTCAGCAAATTTCGCACAAATTCGCACGATTTCAGCAAATTTCACACGATTTCAGCAAATTTCGCACAATTTCGCACGATTTCGCACGACGAATCACTCTGCAGAGTGACGATCGTCGAAAAAGTAAAAAAAACGACCAAAAGTGTCACACTTTTCGGAACATTTGAAGTGGGCCCGTAAGCAAGTGGCCACATGTCTTGGCACGCTGGACACGTAGGCATGCAAGGAAAGGAACCAATCAGCGAGGCGAGGCGAGCGTTACAGCACGAGTTACAAACAAGAAAACAGCCCGGTGTCGTGGAACACATTGGACATGCAACATGCGAGATCGATCACATGTGTGTGACTGAGGCCAAGGCATGAGGAGTCAAACACAACAAGCAGCTATGACGACTCCGAAAGCAAAACGAGGCTTGGAAAAGGAGCTTTCCGGCTCCCAGCCCAACCCACTCGCCATTGTCCTTGCCCAGCCGTCTGGGCCCGCAAACCCATCGCCAAGCGCCTCGCCAGAGCCCAAGAATTACCTGGCTAAGACAAAAACAAATGGCGACAGTACCTAGGTAGACTACGCATGCTTTACGTTCAGCGGCTGGCAGTGACCGACGCACACTGCGCCGAGATATGCCAGTACTACGCACTGGAACACAAGCTCCGTGGGCAAGAGGGGCCCATCCCCGCCGACAACGTGGACGGGAGTTCCTCGCCCTGCCAGAATTCACGCCTCGCCATCCTCTTCAGCTTCTTCAAGCTAACTGAACGCAACGTACCTCGTCGCTAGGCTCCGCAAGCCAGCCCGGCCTGCGCAGCCAGCAGCCACACCGGATCCCTCCCTCTGCACGGATGACATCCGAGCAGTGCTTGAGTAGCACGTGACCTGGCTGCTGGCCGATCGAAAAGATGACATCGATGACCACAGCGCTCAACACGGTGGAGGCCAAGGTCTCCAATACGGAAACCAAGGTCGCACACAAGCTTCAACCTCAGCTCCCGGCACTGCACACCGCGGCGCAGGCCTCTGATGCACATGCCGCCCTCCTCTCCCACCTCAACCAGGTGGAGGGCAAGTGCGGCGTGCTCATGAAGAAGCTTGAAGCCATCACCGCCCACACCGAGGCCCTGGCCACACAGGTCCCAAAGATAGCGGAGCAGACGGCCACCAATGCATCCCAGCCACCCCGGCAAGATGCTGGCGACCTCCCGCCGCTCTCCTATGCGGACCTGCTGCAGTCAGCGACCGCGCCTCAACCACTGACGCCATCGCCGCCACGAAACTCCAGGACTCAAGCTGGAGGACCACCGCCAGGCTGAACAACGGGAGGCCACCGACCATGCATCGCCGCGAGTGCCGAGTGGTGCTGCGTCGTTTCCCCTGTAAGCCAGGTGAGACGTCAACCACCCTTGCCGACGAGCTCAAGGACCAGCTTCTTACCCTCATGGGCCTGGTAGGAGAGGTAGAACCGCGCGGGTGCCACCGCCTTCCCCACTCACGGGACAAGGCGGCTCCCCCACCAGTCCTGCTGACCTTCCCCTCCCCTGAGGACAAGCGGCGGTTCCTTTCTCGTCGCAAGAGGTTGCACGACCTCACATGGACGCTGGACGACGACCTGACCCCCGCTCAGCAGCAGCAGCGACGCGACCTGTGGCCTGAATACCTCCGCCACAAGCAGGACCCGGCCCAGAAGGCCAAGGTGTACTGGAGGGGCGGGGACCTGATGATCAACCACAAGATGTGGACACCCCCTTCGGGCTAGAATAGCCCTAGCTTGACTTCATTGGTAGTCACTGCCGCCATGGCAGCCATGCCTAGAATGTTTGCCTAGCTGTGCCACCATACAGGTCTAGCTAGTCATGTGCACCGCTAACACACGGTACACAACCAGCCACCATAGCCTTAGCGTAACCCTTGTACAGCCATGCTACGTCCTGGCTATGCTTAGCTTCCTTGCCCACGCTCCTTGTTATGATATGCTCGCATGAGTCTTAATTATTGCACCCACAGAACTTGCCTGATCGTCTATCGTGTCCGATTGCAGCTGTGGCATGCCTCTGGCATGAAGGAGAAAGGGGGTCTCTGCCATTTCTTCCTGTTGTGCAAATACAGGGATTAAAAGCACTCTGGTGCTCCGTGACTCCCCAACGGGAGCACGAGTTTAATTTATTAATTAGACACAAAAAGCCTTTGATAGTTTAGAAAAATACCAGTGGAAGACATGGCATCCGTGATAGGCAAGACCCAACGCCAATGAAGTCAGTGTATGCCACCTGCGTACTGTGGGAGAGGAGGACTGTATAAAATTGCTCAGCAATGTTCCTGGAATATACAGTAATGATAAGGGATGACAATAAATATCTATACTATGACAATAACAATTGTATAACTATGACAATAACAATAATAATGACGATGACAACCGATAGGAGCACTCAGGACTTTCTACGCTTGCCTGTGTACAACTATCTCACAGAAAACAACAATGACGATGAGTGAGGACAATTGCGACATTAAACCGTGGCTATACAAGGACAACTAACATTCCCATGTCGACATGTTCCCATGTGACGGCAGTCTGCAATAGAATGGTGGTGGCAGAGGGAAAAGAAAAATGATGTCGGTGGCCATCAATGGATGACCACCAAGATGCCGACCAGCTTCATCGAATGACCATCAGCTTCACCTAACCATTTCCGCGAGGTTGTGATGCCTCATGCCCCTTCAACCTCGCATCACAACCCTTCCACAAGGCAACCCGTTTCGAAGGGTCGGATTGAGTTGCTCTGCCACACAGTAACGGAACTAGAGTTATATTAGAATTCCAATTATATTATATTATTATACTAGAATTATATTAGAATTATATTAAGAATGGTTAACGAAAAAGCCGCGCTATTTCGTAACAGGAGCGTAGACAAACCACGACACTTTCCTTCCGTATGCGACTCGCACAAAGCATGATCACTCAGGGGCAGGGATCTGGATGGAAACTGCCACGCCCATCTCAGGGTGCACCACAGGGGGGCTTGACTGCTTACCAGCGCAGAGAGAGTACACGATCGTGGCCCCTACACCGCAGGCCCAGACCAGCGGCGTGCTGGTCCATGTGCTGCAGACGTCATGCTCGCCTGCTGGGCCCGGCCCAGGCAGCTGCCTCTTGCCAGTGGAAGGAGCAGGCGAAGCGCCGTTCCGGTTTGCCGCATCTTCTCCTCCAGCCAGGTCACCAGCTTCTCAACAACGGCTTTCCACGTCGCCACTGCGGAAGCAGCGCCCGTCGCCGCAGAAACACCCGAACAGGGACAGGCCCCGCGACAGCACAGACCTGCGCGGGGTGGACAGCGGTGACGCCAGCGTATCTGCGCCAACTGCCATAGCGACCCTGTCTGCGCGCGTTGGCACGCACGGTGGACGCTGCAATGGACATGGTGCATGGAGGATGACGGCGGCGCGCATACCTCCGCCCAGAAGGGGTCGGGGATGAAGCGCGCCAACTGGGGCCGGCGGCTGGCCCCTGGTGCCAGGTGATAACCCCAGGCCACGCCCACGCTGCCAATGAGCAGCTCCCCTGGCACACCCACAGGCAGCAGCTGCAGGTTGCAGTCGACCACGTAGACCGTGTCGCCCAGCACGGGTAGACCTATGTCGGCGGTGGCCCCCCGGCAGACAAAGGCGTCCACGTCAAACGCGGCGGGGGAAAAGATGGTCGTCTCCTGAACGCACGGAGACGCACGCACACGTACACACAAAACAGATGGTGGTGGCGGCGAATATAAGATGGTGGCAGCGGTGGTGCGGTGCCAAGCCCGCGTGCAGGGGCTGGGCACAAACACATGCATCAGCAGTGGCGGGTTCCGGCATGCAATGCGATCGAGGCGGGCAGGCGACAGAGGCCATGATTACGTTCGCCAGATGGACGTTGCTCTCTTACCAAGCGCTGCCGTTGAGAGGGTGCATGACAGGATGGCGCGCCGGCGGCCAGAAACCACCGGCACACCACAGCCATGTTGATGTGCAATCATATTCAAGGTGCTTGGACTCGTGGTATGGGTGGTGTGATCTCATGAAGCAACACCTATTACCTATTAGTGCTGTGATATTACAGCACAAGTATGAAAAGATTTGTTTCAAGTGTCGCAGCGTCCCGGGAAAGGAAACAGGCCTGGCACTTAGGGCACAAAAAACAAAAGGTTGGGCACCATCGCGTCAGGGAGTTGGGTGCCAATGCCCGCAACATCCCCCCCCACTATTTGCAAACACCAATATGGGAATGCCAGCCTTCCAGCATCTCCGATGTGCGCGCCCGGCCACGGCTAGCATGATTGCTTGTCATACGCACCCATGGGTGCTGTAGCTCTGGCCCTGGCAAGCAACATGTCTGCCAGGGGTACACGCATCTGCTCTGCACGGCCCGATGGGCGCTCTCCCGTCCTCGCATCAGGGCATGGAGTGCAGATCAACGAGCCAACAAACAAGGCCTTGACGCGCACCGCAAAAATAATGAACAACAGAGGAACGAACGAACGCCGCGCCGGGCCGCGCGCCGCACACGCACCGTGGGCCCGTAGAAGTTGTGCAGGTGCACGTGGGGGCCGCTGTGCTCCACAAACCTGCGGCCGCCGGCCAGCGTGGGGGCCGAGAGAGGGAGCTGAGGGCAGGGGTCGAGGGAGCACGTAGGCGGGCAAGGCGGTGCCACACATTAGATATTATATAGATAGGGTATAGACAGGGCATAGATAGGGTTTATATAGGGCATAGATATGGGATAGATAGCGTACATATAGGGCATAGATAGGGCGTAGATAGGGTATCTATAGGGTATAGATAGAATATAGATTTGGTGGCAAGGGCCAGCATGTCCACATTGAATGCACGCGTACGTCACAGGAGTGAGCCAGCCACAGCGCGCAAGCTGGTTCCCAGGCATTCACACCCTACCGTGGGCAACCGCATGGCACTGCACGCCACCGCATGCCCAGCTACGCCACCGCAGACCAGTCCAGTCCAGCCCAACCAACCTGTACCCCGGCGCCACCTTAATAGGCTCCATCCAAAGTTTCATCGAGACTCCCAGGAGGTCCCTGGGCCATGGGTTGCATCGCTTCTCGCTAGCCATATATAAACCACGATTGGCTACACAAACACGTTCTTACTCGCGCCCTCCTTGGGGGTTTATTCTTAAAGCCAACACCAACAAAGGGTGGGTTTCTGTACACGGCAATTCTCCCTAGACTGAGGTAGCACGAGCACGACTCCCACGGAAGATATCCTTCTGATCCGCACAGTACGTGGCTCTCACACCACGCTTGCCCGGCCCACCAACACCCCCTCATGCCCACCCAGCACCCTCTCCCACCTGCAGCCTCCACCCACGACTCATTTGCCTTGCCACCGGATGACAGTACACAAAACATCACACAGAGCATGGGTGAGGCTTGTCGCACGCAGGAATGGGTGCGGCGGCGTGACGGACGCCTCCAGTGATACGTGTGTGACAGGGGTGAGCCGCACCGGTTGATGAGCGCGGTGGTGAGCGCCTCCCCACCCACCACCACGTTGCACAGGCAGGGCGGCAGCTGGCCCTGCACGTTGAGCAGCGGGGTGAGCGCGCTAGGCACCGACACCATGAATGCGACGCCCAGCGACCCAATCTTCTGGGCGAGCAGCTGCGGGTCCGACAGCGACTTGGGGGGCACCAGCTAGACAGCGCCGCCGCACAAGAGGGGGCGCAGCAGCTCGAGCAGTGAGGCTTCAAACGTGTTTGTGAGTGCCTGCAAGGGGGGCGGGGGGGGGGCAGGGGCGAGGGGGGTCGTGGCCACACCCGCACGCATTCATCATGTACGAGTGAGCACAGGTGAGGGTGTGCGCAGACAGACAGGATGCGCAGGGCAGGGCACACAGCACAGGGCACACAGCCTGTGCGCGGGGGCCAGCCACAGCCTGCACACTCACGTCATGCATCCGACAAGCACACAGCCATAGGCACGACACGCCGCCGCCATCACGCGCCTCCTCCATCAGAACGGCAGCAGAGTCCTGTTTGCCCGCGTGGTGCCCTCGGGCATCCAGCGCGCATGCCCCCTGCGCGGGCTAGGGGCCTCACAACGTGGCCGGCACAGGAGGAGGCGATGCGGCCGCCAGCACAAGGAGCGCGCGGGGCCCCACAGACACCCACCCCATAGGGCAGCCCACGGACGGATCGCCCCCCGGCTGCTAATGGCATGTGACCACCCTCGCAACACGCACACAGGCGTGGGCCACACGGCAGCACGCATGGCTGCCACCTGGAAGCCTTCCCCGCACTCTCCTACAACATGCGTGCCTAGCGCAGTGTCTTTACCTTGCCATGCAGCCGTGCAAAAGAAGCAGCAGCCACCCTCGCCCGACATAGAGGTGCGGATCCCGCATCCCATTGGCGTTCCCAACCACCTACTGCTCAACGTGCGAGAACATGACATTTTTAGGTACAGTCCATCCATGTACAGACCCAGTTTCACCCACCTGCAGGCCCACGTCGGCCGACGTGATGCGGAGCCGAAGCGCCACATCCAGAATTGAGTGGGGCACCAACCCCCTGTGGGTCACCTGCAACCCCTTGGGCTGCCCTGTGGAGCCGCACTTGTAGAGGATGTACGCGAGGTCATCCGGCCGCGGCCGCAGGGGGCGGGGGGGCGACTCGTCTGGCATCCTTGTGGCTGTGCTCAAGGGACGTCTGTGGAGGAGACCAGGAGTGGGCCGACGACCCGCCCAAGGGTGGCTTGTGCGCCTCATCGGGGATGGTTGTGGCGGTGGTGGCGGTTGTGTCGTGAGGGGGTACGGGACCGGCCGCGTCGTGGGGGGATAAGGCTCCACCAGGGCCCACGCGCACCTCCCACAGGTGCCGGATATTGTCAATGAAGATCACCATCCGTCCCTGGCCAGGCGGCGCCGCGTGGTCGGCATTCGCCAGGGGCGGCTGCAAGCCATTTGTTGCGCTGCCGCTGCTGGCCACCCCCCCGCCCCCCTCCTCGCCCCCCCCCCCTCGGCCCATCCCACGTCAGCCCTATCGTGCGCAGCAGCGCCTCGTGCCGTCGCAAGGACAGCACCAGCGGCGCACCGCACAGCTCGATGATGTAGCGCACGCGGTCCAGCGGGTTGCTCGGGTCCAGCGGCACAAACGCGGCGCCAGCAGCCAGCACCGCGAACATGGCCACCACGTAGTCGGCGCAGGAGTGCATGGCCAGCGCTACAGGGACATTGGGGCCCAGGCTGAAGGGGGCGGTGGATGCCGTGCCGCCCTCGGCGCCGCCGCACCCCTGTCGCCGCAGCACCTGTGCCAGCGCGTGCGCCCGGGCCCTCAGCTCGCCATGTGTCAGCCAGGCGCCCTCGTGGTCCAGCAGCGCGCGTGCGGGCGGCGTGCGGGCGCCCCATGCGGTGATCAGCTCGTGGATCAGGTGCGTGGGGGGGCGCGTGCCCAAGCTGGCGCATAACGACAATGCCGCCAACGCCAACGCCGCCTCGTCTTCCCAGGATTCCGGTGACGACACGTTGGGCGACAGGTCATCGCCTTGTCCCGAGTTCCGGCTGTTGTCACTGAGGCCAGCACCCGTGTCCGCGTTAAAGCTGTTGTCGTTCATGCCTGCGCCCCTGCCCGCGTTCGTGCTGTTGTCGGTGATGGCCGCAGCCGGATCACGCCGTAGCGATGCCAGCAGCTCTACCGCGCGGTCGCTCTCTAGCTGCCAGCAGCGCGTGCAGTCGCTGCAGGTCGCTGTGCGCCCAGTGGGTGAGCATGTTGGCCCACTCACCCTCGCCCAGCAGCGAGAGCAGCCAGGGGGACTTGCGGCCGTGACTGGCCAGCACGTCCGCCAGCACGGCCTGGAAGACATCGACCAGCCGCACCATGTCATCGACATGCGGTGGCCCGACATGGTCAGCAGGCGCTCTCCATGCGCGTGCAGGGGGAGCCCCCCCCGCCCCCTTCCTCAACCACATGCAGCGCGAGCACCACGTTGCGTTGAGCGCGTCCCTGTCGGTCACCTGCCCGCATCGCCCTCGCGCACATGGCCCAATGAGGCCTCCCCGCTGGCGGTCTGTGCCGCCACCCCTTGGTCCTGTCGCTCGCCACCCCCCCCACCGCCACCCCCACTACCGCTGTGGTCAGAGAGGACCACCTCCACCCCCACTGACAGGTGCGCAAACGGCTCCAGGCCAGGGTACCGCAGCAGCACGTCACTCGGGAAGCCTCCCCCGTGCTGGTGGATGGCCGCCATCTCGGCACGCAACCCGTCCATG
The DNA here is from genome assembly GCA_009746045.1 of Mesostigma viride. NCBI lineage: Eukaryota > Viridiplantae > Streptophyta > Mesostigmatophyceae > Mesostigmatales > Mesostigmataceae > Mesostigma > Mesostigma viride. Next base: position 3,720,678 of record RPFO01000154.1, read on the forward strand.
ACTGCCATGAAGGGGGTGTCCAGGTCCGCACGGCGGGCCTCCCCGCCGCCGTCACCGCCGCCACGCATGATGCCACCGCGCTTGCTGCCGCCATGGGTGCTCGCGCCGGTGCCTTTATTGCTGGCATCTGACAGGCAGGGCAACACCACAGCCAGGGGCGTGCTGCTGCTGAACAGGCCGCCCCACGTGGCCACGCGGTGGTCCATAAGGCGCAGCGTGAAGCGCGGCAGGCAGTTATGGCCACCCGTGCGGCACACCACCGTGGCAAACGCGGCCACCAGCGCCTCCACGCTGTTGGTGGGGCGCCCATCGAACAACGTGACGTCGACACCTGCCACAGTGACAGCGCAGCAGAAGGCCACGCGCGGGTGGTGCCCCGTGCTAGTCCCCTCGTCAAACGCCGCTGGTGGTCTTGCATGGTCGTCCCGCTGCGGTGACGTGGCATCACTGGTGGCCGGCACGTCCACAATCGCGCGGAACCACCCGCCCAGGCCACCCCCATGTCGCAGGTTGCAGGCGCCGGCCCCCTCAACGCCTGCAGCCACTTCTGTGGCCGCCGTCCCTCCCTCTCCTCGCAGCACCGGGGCAGACCCAGGCGTGTCGGCGTGCTCTGCGACCGCCAGCCTATCGGCAGGCACCGATGCGCTGCCGCAGCAGCCGCATGACGGTGGTGCGGCGCCGGCCCAGCCGTGGTGAGAAGCTGCCCCCGCTGTGGGGTTCTGTGGGGATGACCTGCCCCAAGGAGCCCCCTGGGTCTAATGGCGGCGACAGCGGCACGTACTCCTCCACGGGTTGCCCGATGTACCAGCAGACCGCCTCGGTGGCAGATGCCAGCCTCTTGACCCACCAGGCCTCGTCCCTGGCCGCGCGCAGCAGTGCCTCCACGTAGCCGTCGCAGGCAAAGAAAGGCAGCACGTCCCCTTCCCTCAGCCCACACTCATACATCGCGATGGCTGCTAGCACCTCGGCCGCCTAGCAGCTGAGCGCCCGCACGCGCTGCAGCACGAGCGACATGCCATCGCCCGCCATCGAACCTCTACACCCCCCTCCGCGTGAACCCGCAGGATGGTGCCAGGGACCGCAGAGGATGTCGCCACTGCTGCGGATAAGGGGGGCTGTGTGATGTGACTGCCCTCAACGCGGTGGGAACCGTGCGGCGTGGCACCGGCGGCGGTCCACTGGTTGCTGCCTGACGTCTCGGATGGCCCCACGCTGACGTCAGCGACGGATGCGGAGAGCAGCGCGTAGAGGGCATGCGGGGCCAGCGTCACCTGCACGGTGGGCACACGGAACACAGGCCCGGCAGGGGGGCAGACAGGTGGGCAGCTTGTCAGTGCGCCGTTGCGCCGTCTCCACATGAATGGAAAACAGCCCCCAATAAAACTGTTCTCAGACTCAAGGGTGTGCAGGGTCTTGGGGTATTGAGCGTAAGAAACCTTGCTGGCATGGCCTTTGAGGAAACCGAATGTGTGGGGCACCCAGTGCAGGCAACCAGAGAAACCAGAAAACTAAGAGGTAACCAGACAAGGTGGCAGCACAGGCAGGCAGTAACAGCAACACGGCAATAGAAACGGGCAGACAAACTGGTTGCCCCCACGGCCCCCACCGCCCCCATCGCAGACATGCTGTGAACAGGCACCCTCGTCGCGGACCCTGGCCACACCCGGACGGCGCGCCCGTAGTCCAGCGCACGCACGAGCGCAAATATCTTGTAGGCCGGCTCAACCCAGTCGACCACCGCGCCGCGCGGCAGCCGCTGCCAGTACTTTTAGTAGGTTCGCTTGGCCAGGTTTTGCTCCACGCCCACCAGCACGCCGTGACCGCCCGCGCACTTGCCCTCCACCACTTCTTTGCCTCCCCCCTCATGCCCTCCCGCCCCCTGGCCCGCCAAGCCCGGCTGCGCACCTGCTTGGGGTCGTGCAAAAGAGTCTCTCAGGAGTAATGGAAGGGCCCTCCCCCTCCCCCCCCAGCATCTTGTCCAGCAGCTCCTGGAACATGGCTAGCCCCGCGTCGTGCGCCTTGAGCTCGCATGACAGCGCCGTGTCCCTGTCATCCAGCGGGAAGGTGCGCTGGGCGACGATGCGGCCGTCATCGTACCTGCATGGGGAGGGGGGGGGGCGGGGGGGGGGCATGGCCAACAGGAGGCAAGAGGGTGGGTTTAGGAAGGGCGCAGGGGGGAGTGATGGGCTGGAGACCGCAAGGGTGAGCCATGGACCAGGGGGTTGGCATGGGGGGATGCAAGCGACGGGAGAGACAGCAGCGGCGAAGGGAAGAGGGAATTACTAAACGGAAAGAGAGGGAGGAGATAGGGGCAGGGAGGGGGAGGAGGTACTAGAAATGTCAGCATCTACGCTGGTGACAACAACATGATAATCTGCTATTATGACAATCATACAGGCGAGAAACATGACCAGAAAAGATGTTTGAAAATTGAGACATGATGGGTAGCAAATGGGTGGGGAGAGGGATAGCAACGTTTACAGGCCATCGTCACAGAACGCGACGAGCGACAAGCAACGAGAGGGACGCACGCCTCCTCCGCAGATGGTCCCCTCCCCACGTGTGCGTGTTCGAACCGCACGCATCGCCTCAGACGTGTGTGCTACCACAGGTCTATCCACATATAGAGTGACCACGCCCATCCACATATAGCTTCCACGATGGGCCTGCGATGCCCCAGACTGATCTACCCTTGCAGGGGCCATGCCTGGCGGATGGCTCAACGTACTGCCCAGGTTCCCTTCCCACGGGCCCCCCGTGCACTTGCTCTTGCTTTATCCCCAGGCTGTCTTGCTGCCCGCAGCCCCATACCACCGAGCACCCGCAGGTAGGGCGAAGCGGCAGGCAAACACCCACTCGTTGCTTTATGCTGGGTTGTAGTGACATGAAATCTTCGTGCATGGACGTGGTATGAGTGCACCCCCCTTCTTCCCGGCCAAAACGCGTTTGTCCCCTGACGCCTGTCCACATTTGCCCCCCAGATACATCCCCCCCCTCCCCCCCCCCATTCAGCCCCCCGCTCTCAACCCGCCACAATCCCCCCCACACACACCCACACAATCCCCCACCCATTTGTCGCGGTCATCTCGTGGAAGGTGCACCCGTGCGACGCCTCCTCGTTGAATACGGCCAACGTGGCGGCGTGCGCGCCTGCGTACGCAGGCAGCGGTGCGTTGTGGCAGTTGTATGCGCCCACCCTGGCCAGGGACAGCATCTCCCTGGGCACGTAATAAGGGTTGTACACACTCCACAGCATGTCAAAGGGGGTCCGACGGGTGCGACGCCATGAACGCCTTCACGTTGAGGTACAGCAGCGTGCTGGGCAGGGAGGACCGGCACTCGGCCGCTCGGGCTGGACGAGATGACGGCGGCCACCTCCAGCTGGGACGGTACGTGCGGCAGCATCAGCTTGAGGCACTGCAGCGTAAGCTCTTGCTCACCCACGACCACCGTCCGGTAGGCGCCGCGCGGCTGCGACGCAACAACCACAGTGGCGACACACACAGCTATTGGTGCGCGATGGTGGCAAAGCAGGGCGGCGCGAGAGCCAAGAAGGAAGGGAGGCACCTGCATGGTGACCGTGGGGCAAGCAAGCACAGAAGAGGCCACCTCATAGCGCACGACGTACCACACACCCCTATGCTGCCTGCCTGTATGTGCTATACATGCGATATATCTGTGTTTAAAATGTGCTAGAAATGTGCCATATAAGAGCTACCCGCACCGCCGCAGCGCACCAGGCCCCCCCTGCCATGCACTCACTATCAATACCAAACCCCTTGTAGCCTAAGCGGTCACCCACCTGCGCCAGCGCACCCGCCCCTTCCCTGCCCCTCTCCTCCTCGCCCTCCAGCAGCGCAGGCTCCAGCCGGCGCGCACTCATGGGTGTCTCTGGCGGGGATGTCGGGTCGCGGACACATCTGGTGAGTGGGGGGGGGGATGCGGACACCTCCTCCCTCAGGGCCCGCAACCCCGCCACATCCCAGTGGTAGGCGCCCTGCCAGCGGCGGCGGGGAATTGAAGGCAGCGCGCCCAACTTGCCGCCGCCACGTGGCGCCACAGCCTCCCACCCCTTGCGCAGCTCGCGCGCGATGTGAGCGTGTGCCCTGGCCGACAGCACCTCCTTGGGTAGGGTGACCTTGATGGTGGGGCCAGCGGGCGGCGGCATGGGGGTGGGTGATGCCCCGCGCTGCTATCTAGCCCGCCTACAGCCCCGTTTCTGCCAACAATATTTCCAGTAGGTTGCCCTCCTTGCAGAGGAGAGCCACGAGCCGGAGTACATTAAAAAGCACGTGACTACGTTACGAGCCGGAGCACATGATGCAGGAGATAATGCGACCTACCAGCACGCTTCATCAGTTACTAGCGGCCTCGCTTGCGGAAATTGTTCGAAGGTCGGCCCTGTCGGGTCATCGACCTGATTTCTTTCCTCTAAATATATAATCGTCGCTCAAGAATAGGATACAAATAATGACCATCGAGGCCCAGGAGGGCCGCCGGGACAGTCCACGGGATCAAAGCGTGCGGATCACGCGAAATACCAAGAGTCGAGGATTCCCCCGCCATCGTAAAAATTGGGTTTGCCGAAAAATACAGGACGTCTCGCCGGCTTAAGCAACTCAATCGTGCCTCCCAGCAAGGCAAATGGCGGCTCACAATGCCGCCTCGAGCTCTCTTGGCTACATGGCCGGAAAATGGTAACTTTTCGAGAGATGGAGCGGCCATGCAGATAAGCAAAACATTCATATGAAGGAGAGTCCCCTACAGATCTCCGAGCCACAAGATAACGACCTCGTTGAACTCAAGCAAATTAATAATAATTGCAACGAAAAATTGCTGAACGACCTGGCTGATCACGGCGGAGCTCAGAACTTTGCGTCTGCTGAGCCCCAAATTCAGTCAGATCACTTGCAATCGATGCGTCTCATTAATTAGACGCACCCGCCAATATAATCGGTCATGGCCGAAACGCAGTATTGACAAAGTTACGCACGTGACAAGTGTTCAGGGTATGACGACTCCAAAAGCTAAACGCGGTTTGGAACTGAAAGGAGCTCTCCGGCTGACCGGCTCCCAGCCCAACCCCATCGCCCTAGCTTGGTCTCACTCAGCCGCCCGGATTATCCGCCAACCCATCGCCAAGCGCCTCGCCTCAGCCCAAGAAACCTTGCCACGATCACAAATGGAGCCGCTTTTACCCTGGCAACGAACGTTTTTCCTTCTTCGATCCTGCTTCGATTGGCAAAATGTCCTCCAGTACCTGGAACAGGAACGCAAGATTGTTACTGTAGCTTGATGGAGGATTTCGACCGCGACGACGAGAGCCAAGTGGCTCTTCACTACGTTGGGTACCTCTGCTGATGAGATGCATCTCACGCCAGTTTCCAGCTTTTGTTGTTGTTGACTTGTTGTTGTTGAATGTTGAGGCCCACGCCGCACATGGGCAGCGGAGATTTGGAAACGGCCGAGGGCCCCGAACAGCATGACATCAAAACCAAAGGTATATCGGTTAAAAGGACTCAACAGGAGTTACGATCTAACCGTCTGGTGGCTGGTTGTTGTTGATTTGGTCGACTCCCACGCCGCCAAAAAGGGTCATCCAGTCATTTGTCAGACGGATCCCACGCCGCCAAAAAGGGTCTGGCCGGAAAATGCACGCTTTCACGTGACGGGCAGGGAGTCTGTAACATTCTTTGCCGGCATCTCTTACGTCATGTCAGAAGTTACTTTTGACTGGCCAAATCTTGCGGCCCTTGAGTTTATTTTTGGAGCAAGAGACGCGCACGCGTTGCCATCCAGAGGGTGTCGTTGAGCATATGCTGGAAGGGTCCCCACTTCGCCATTGACACGTTCTCGACTGTCAGCCATGGAGCCCGCAGGCGGGCATACGAATCACGACACAACTTTCTACAGTACATACTGTATCGATAGAACCCCCAAGCGTAACCTCGTTGCTGAGTGCTGAGTGCTGACACGCTTGCACTTTCAATCAGTTCCTTGCGTTCAGTTCCTTGCGTTCAATTCCTACTGTAGCTGACTTTCAATTCCAGGCCTGCGTTAAAAAAAACACCCATTTCACCGGAAATTCCAGGCCTGCGTTGAGTGGAGTTGAGTTTATTCCCGCGCCGGTGTACCGACAAGGGTTATCCAGGCCTGCGTGGGAGTATGGATACCGTATGCCACATATTACTCAAAAATTTAACGTCCCCTGCACTCCGTCTACATCTACAGCCCTTCCAGCTACTGCTTTTAGGACGGCCTATAATGCCAGCTCCAGCTCGTTCCGGAACACGTCATTGACATCTGGACAACAGCGCGATGGACTACATCAATAAAAAGAGTGTAAGTTTACACTTCATGATCACTGCATTACGATACTTCAGATAGCTTGCTGCATTTCGGGGAAATGGGTATATTTATTATAACTTGCTGCATTTCAACTCGGCTTGCACTATTTTATACCGGCCTAGTACTTGACTGGTATTAAGCGCCTTCCATTTTCTCTATTAGTAATACTTGATCACTCATGACGTGAGTCATGACGTGATTAATGGCGTCGAAGTGCCTCAGCTCGGGAAAAAGGATCATTTAAGATTCGATTACCGCTGAAAATTATTACCGCGTAGCCCTAACACTGTCAGCTATAAGCTATGTAGGACTACGTACGTACGAAGGGCTGTTAATAATTGATACTAGGGTCATCGTCGGACGTACTTTTGCTGTTGTGCATCATATGCATGCGCATGCAATATGTGCAATATGCGCATGCAGCAGGCCTGCACACGTATGCCTAATTACGTACGTACCTGGAGCAGCTAGTAGCGATTGCAACTGGCTGCTACTGTAGCACTTTAAAACACTGGCTGATGCGTTATATGCGTGAATATTGCAGTCACGTGTCTATTAATTAATGCGTGAATATCCGATATTATTAGTACTAGTTATCATTATTAGTACTGATAGAAAGAGTCTAGAGGCAGTAGTAACATAGCTGCCTTACGTACTATTTGCTTGATCTCATCGATCCGCATATCCTACTATATTAATGCCGATTGCCAGCTGCCCATATAAATATAGAAAATGTAACGCAATTACTTACGTACAGCAGCCTAAAATGTGACATGCGCACCTATATATTTGTGACCGATATAGTTGCAGCCGATTCATTTGTAGCTTGCATGCGAGCTGATATATATGCGAGCTGGTTGTCTCCTTGATATATATCTTAATTGTATGACTATTTTGTATTCGATTAATTCGATTTATCAGCAGCCCGCTGAGTACGTGCAGTGGAATTATAATTAATTAGCAGCTGCAGTAAGCTGCCGGCTAAGCTTCGAATGCATCATGGCCGTGTGCACAATGATTGTCGGTGATGTGTCATGATCATATCACCGTCATACGACTCACGATCAACCGGACAGCATATTCTTACCGTGATGCATAGTAACTTACATCGGAGTACCGTGATATACGTACATGCTACGTCGTGCCCGCCCGCATGCTGATCGAGGCTCGCAGGTCGATCAATACTACCACTTTCAACAGTTTCGAGCTGATCGAGGTACGTATATGTGATCTCTGCATGATGTAACCGTCAAGATCAGTGGCTGACGTACAATATATGGGCATGCATATTGTTGTCAGACTGCCGCCCCTCCATCCTCAGACTGCCGCCCCTCCATCCTCATAAAAGCAATCTGACAGTACTTGCCGCAACTGGGTGATCAAAGTGAGATAAGAAGTGACAGCAGTCGTCAGTTATTGTTGCTCAAATTGCTTGCTAGCTGCAGCGTACATGTCATATACAGTATACCGCGCGCGGGTTCGCAATTATTAATAGTACGTGGTACGTGAATATTCGTCAGGCGCTGGGATCACGTATGCGTACGTAAATAATGCGGCATAGTGGAGCCAATCTGAATGCTACCGTGTGCACAGCTGACAGTACTTAGTACTAAGTAACGCCATGCCAATGCATGATCAGTACGCATTAATTGTGGCCGGGGGCCGGTGTTTGCATTGAAACGAATGTCGTATGGAAGACCGAAAACCAAGTTCAGGTGCATTGATGCAAGACCACTAGCTTCAATTATTATAGAAGCCTGCCTAAAGCTGCCAGCTTTATTTACGAACACACTGAATGTGCAGATTAACCCCTCATTGGTCTTGCAGCCGATTTTCCGCCAAAAATCGACTTGCAGCCGATGCATCGGCTGCTCCGCGGGGGACCAAATTGCGCGAAAACTATTGAGAATTAGGAAACGTTTAGCTGAGAAGATCGAAAGTTTATAATTTTCCTCACAGCATGGTACTAGGGTTCGCATACTTCTGACAAAGTTATAGAGGTGTTCTGGCCGGTCAAAGTACAAGGGGTCAGGGTACTTTTTCACGTACAACGTGCATTCCGGAAAACGACGACCTGGCCATGGCGGCTTGCGCCCACGCATGGCATTTACGTTTGCGTTCGAATTTTCTGACCAAACTCAGTAAATTGATTTTATACGCCCTAAAGATCACACTGGCCAATTTTTGGTTCGCGGGAATGCCATTTGATAGGTGTCGGCAGCGTTCTTGCTGGAAAAAACTGCGATCAGGCCGGACGATAGAAACGTTGACAGCAATACCTTTCCGGCATATTTTAAAGGATATATTGGTTTCTTTGTACTTTTTATGATACATAGTAGTCGTAAACGTGCAAGGGTGGCAAGAAATCGCCGAATCTAGCGACCATGCTGCACAACTTTGGTGTGCCGAAATGCGCCATTTTGCGGCCACCGCCTGGGCCAAGGTAACGCCATCCATGCCTGGTAAAGCTTCAGCATCGTTTTCCTATCGACGTTTGACGTTTATATATACGTTCTAGCTTGTGTAGCACATTCTTTTTGCATTATTCATGCTCTTTCTTGACCCTGGCCTGGCCCCTTTCTAAAACACCCTTCTTAGATGCTTCCCTCAGTCAGTTGACCTGCCACAGTGTGATGGTGATAAGTTTTAGATGCTGTATGGGTTTGAATACCTCCATATATGTTTGTTATACATTTCCCATACACATATTGCATGAGTGTGAGGCAGTTGGCTGGTCTCTGTGGCATCATCAAGCACGTAACAGGTGAGTAAAAGCTTCCCATTGACAGCATGTGCCACCAGGTGTGCTGGCCATCACCTGGCAAGCTATAGCAGCTTGGGCCTAGTTTATCCTTGCTAGGGCAGGCTGAAATAGGCTCAACGTCACTAGTTTGTTGGTGGCTGCCTCCTATAATGTATGCCTTGCATAGGGTATCCGTACCACGTTACCTACGTGCATGGACAAGGTGGCACCTGCACATAGGTGCCATGTATGGGCAGTGTGATGATGCAGTTATGTTTCCCCATCATTGTGGAAGGGAAATGTATTGTATGGCATGGTTGGGGGCCATATTAGTAGGTATTAGTAGGTAGTATGCCCACCCCTACCCCCTTGGTTGCTTTTTACCAACGGTACCCCTATGGGCTGTACTGGGTGTAACTGCTGGTATACCCACCCAAATGATGACCCCAATGGCTCAAACTGTTCAGCAACTAATTGTTTATCATCCCTGAAGTGGTAGGTGCCTAGGTCTTATAACATAATTCAAAATGCACATTCTACCAAAAATGAAAACGCGCGTCTCGACCCCCCTAACTTTGGCGGTAGTTTTCTATGGCCTACCCTGCAGATATGTTAGGTTGTGATAGCTCACCCCGAAGGGCAACTCATGGACATGCTTGACCCCCAAGGACAGCCCTTGGATGTTGGTAGGTTGGCTGTGGGGTGGTTTGCAAATTTAGCATTTTGCAGCCGATTTTTCGGCTTTAAATGGGACCAATGAGGGGTTAAAGGAATTGTAGTATATTTGCGACTACTAAGGTTCCGTCTTATCTGTAATAACGGCCGCTTTTAGAGAATCATGTCGTCCTGCATGCACGCTGCGCTGCCAGCACACGCATGCATATGGGCCGCGTATTGTTTATGCTAGTAATTATTCTACTACTTTTATTTTTTTCCCGATGCCATCTAGTAGTACTTATGGGATTGTTTTATGGTACATAACAAGCTAGTGCATCATGCATGAAAATGCATTGATCACGTACCATAGCCATAAAACTAGCTGGCATCATAATCGATTGTTTTGATTTTTTATCTGGCTAAGCAAATTTTTTTGTTGATCGAAAGTTGACAAATACAATTTTTGAATGTGGGTAGTACACCAAGAATATCCCAGCTAGCCCTATTATTGCGGCTACGGCTGCATCAACATGGGACTCTCATTCATTCTGTGGCAGCCATGCAATGTGCCTCTGACAGTGCCCTCATGTGGCCGCGTATGGCCTGGCATTCGCACGTCTCATGACTTATCATAACTTATTGCATTGTCCCAGTGGCTTGTTGATTGGATTGTTCGACCGCCCTAATTGATGTGTCCCTGCATATCATGCTCACACAGAAACTGAATGGGGCAAGTGGGCAGAACCCACGGGGCGCAGCCCCACAAGCCAAAGCAAAGCCTCGGCAGGTAAGAGTTGTAGCTGGCAATGATTATACCACTAGTAACTAGTAATAATATTAAGTATTAACTGTATACCATTGATCAGGTAAATCAATTGCTGGCATGGGCGGAGCTACATGCAAGCCTGCAGCCCGGCTTCCATGGCTTGTTTGCTGGCTGTTGTAAGGGCGTATTCACCTGATGCGCCTGGCTTTGGTTGGAGTGTGGAACTTGTTGTACGTCACACCTATTTACAGTCTGCAACCATGACAGGTCTGATTAAATTTAAATTTGCAACTAAATAAGCGAGACAGCTCACGAACCGGCCGGCCCCAGCTAGCTCCGGCGTGAATCCGCATGGCCTAATGACATACTGCTATGTTTTTTCGACCAAGATAAACTATGCAAATACACTGATCAATGCAATCACAGTGACATAATTTAATGTCACTGACCACCACTGTCTCAGTATGGTGGTGGACAGCATGGAAATGGATCACAAGTGTAATACCTTATAACACATTACTGCATGATCGAGCTGACTGTTGCTTGCGGGCAGTTCGTCGCAGCCTCACCAATGTACTGCAGCCAAGGAACATGCAGACCTTACTAGGTTGTACGCAAGTTACTTTTTTGGGTCCAGTGGCGGAAGTGAGCTGTATTATCAGTCCCCTCTTCATCAGACAGTCTACAGTACACGTCCCACTTCAATGACTGAAGTTGTAAAATGCGCCAATTGAGCCTTTATAGTAAGTAATAGGCCCGCGCCTGCAATGATGATGCACCATAATTTAGCACTATATAATTACGGTATTACTGCCCATGCAGCTAGGTCGCCATTAATAATTAATTTATTTTAGAAGTTCCTGTTGTCTGATTTCCCCGCTAACCCCGTATGTGTGCGCCCTTGTGCTCATATGTAATGGCCACTCATTGATCCATGCAGAGTTGTCAGGTCTCTCAATAGCCTCAAGCGCGGTGTCTTCGCCCAAGGCGCCCGGCTCCCCGTACGACTGCTGCAAGGTGCAGGGAGAGCCGCCGGGCCCGCTCCTTCAGCACGGGGTTCCACCCTGGGACGAACCCTCACCGCTAGACTCTCCCAACAGTGCCGGCCGTCGAGCATCCCTTGACAGTGAGCGGGAAATATCCTCGCCGCTGCCCCTCACGGGCCGCAGATCATCACTCCCCAACGTCTCCGTCCCACGCCGGGCTGCATCCCAGCCATGGTCTTAGGGCGGCCGCGCTTTAATTCCCGCCGGTTCCAGTCGTGGCCCGGCCAGTCCTAGTAGTAATATTAGCCCCAGTCTAAGCCCCCATGCCCCTGGCCCCAGCCCTGCCACGCAGGTCCTAAAGTATGGAAGCATACGAAAGCGTTCTAGCTCGAGTTCGAGTTCGCTGGTAGAGATGTCGTCGAGCAGCTCCCACACAGAGACCTTCCTTCTGGATCAGGTAATAACTGCCAACAGTCTGCGTGCGGTAATCATGTTATAGCTGCATTTTCAGGACATGCTACATCTGATACATATGGTGTGGATCGAGTGTCCCATATGCCGGCTGCAGTTGTTTTGTCGTGGTATCTCTTGTTATGTACTGTCAGTAACGTCGGCTTTGTTTATTTTTACGTGGGTGTCTAAGTTACTCTGATGTAAGTAATTATATTTTTTTTATGATACTACTATGTCTTTATAACGATGTCAGAGCTGGGGCATTGATCATATGCATGCACGCCCAACGTTTTATACTGAGCTTACAGCACATGTCGTACTCAATGCAGGTGAAACTTTCTACATAGTTTGCACTACCTGATTAATAATGCGACCAATTGTTTGTGCTGAAGACAGAACTATTAATCTTAAAAAGAAATATTAAAAAGAGTTTATGGCTACGTTAAATTACTCATTACTGTTTACTGCAATTATGATGGAATGTGACTCAGTGCCGTGCTGTGAATGATTCACTAATTATTAGGTGCACGCACAGTATATGGGCCACGTTACATGTCAACTCTGAGCTAATATTACTGCCAGCATGATCGACAGCAATCACAGGCTGCTGCAGACTTTTGTGAATCCTGCATGGCGCTGTACTATACAGCTGGCAGCTTTGACGGTTCTGAGACTGAGTCTGCAGCTAGGGGCTTTAATACTATCTTCCATTTCGTGTGGATCTGACTAGTTGGATTATTCATAGCTAGACGCACAGTCCAGCTGGACCATTCCTGCGCTTCGCACCTGAGGCATGGTGATCCCTGCTCAGACTGGGCCTATTGCTTTGGTCGGACCCAGCTGCATTTGCCAAATATGTTGCTGTTTACGCACGCTGCCGCTGTGGAGTTGTTGCGCTGGATTAGGACCAATTGCGAAATTTAGGACACTTTTGATGCCGACTCAAGATAATAAGTTGATTTGGGTCCCTTTTACGGGCCAATATGTGGCTGACATTGATTCCCTACGTATTCAACTGTTTTCAACCTATTTGGTACCACCCTGCAGGACATTTACCGGGTGATGCTCGTGACGGTGCCCTTCATGATGTCATGCTTACTTCCATATAATGCATGAGCGTGGACACGATGACTTTAATGCGCGGAACGTGATTGTATTTGCCAGGGAAGTGTACCATGCAGTAATTTCATACAATCTTCTCACATAATGCATGAAGTCCTCCCCGGGCATGGAAACATTTCAATACCAACAATGAATTTTGAGGTAGTGATGTAGCATGCATGCACTTGGGTGTACTGAGCTATTGGTGCTAACACATGCCGCCAATTATAATGGCCAAGGTGCATGTATAATATTTTAAAATGTCCAAAGAGACATTGTTGGGCGTGCATGGCTAATAACGCCCTTAATTTATCAATCAGTCCAATATCCTGGACTAGACAGCTCCGCGGCTTTTGCGCCGAGTTCCTCTTGAACAAATTATACTCTAGCCTACCATGACCGGGACGCCCAGATAATTAATAGCATGTTGCATCCGTGCAACACATAGCCTAGATATAGTGTCAATGGAATGCCATATCAAGAAACGGTTGCTTCACATGAAAACGGTCAGTAGTAACGAGGTTGCGGCAATGGTGCCGGCTGCCATGCCAATGTCATCGAGGGAGGCTGCTGCCAAGCGGCAGCCGCTGATGTCGCCGGTGCCGGTGGCTGTTGGTACCATCCCGCGGCTGCAGTTGCTGGTGGCTGCGCGTATGGTGCCGGCGTGTATGGTGCCGGCGCATACTGTGGCTGCGTCAACGGTGCCGGCGCGGTTGCCGGTGCCAGGACCTGCTGGTACCATCCTAGTGCTTGTGCCGGTGGCTGCGCATACGGTGCCTGGGCGGCTGCCGTTGGTGGCGGGTAAAGCGGTGCCGCCGCGGGTGCCGGTGGCGGCGGGTAATAAGGCGGTGCCGCCGCGGGTGCCGGTGGCGGCTGGTAAAGCGGTGCCGCCGCGGGTGCCGGTGGCGGCGGGTAATAAGGCGGTGCCGCCGCGGGTGCCGGTGGCGGCTGGTAATAAGGCGGTGCCGCCGCGGGTGCCGGTGGCGGCTGGTAATAAGGCGATGCCGCCGCGGGTGCCGGTGGCGGCGGGTAATAAGGCGGTGCCGCCGTGGATGCCGGTGGTGGCGGGTAATAAGGCGGTGCCGGCACGGCTGCTGGTGGTGGCAGGCAAGGCGGTGCTGTCGCCGGTGCTGGTGGTGGCAGGGCTTCTGGCGGCGGGGCCTCGGCTGCCGGTGCCTGCTGCTGCCGCCTCCCCTGTCGTTGCTGCTGCGGCGGCGGCTGCTGTTGCTGTTGCTGTATTTGCTGCATTTGCTGCAGCAGCAGCCGCTGCTGTTGTTGCTGCTGTTGTTGTTGCTGCTGCAACTGCTGCTGGAGTTGTCGGTGCTGCTGCTGGACCTCTTGCAGAAGCTGGGCCTGCTGCTGTTTCATACCCTCCAGTTGTGCCTGCACTTCTGTTGGTACTCGCGTTGTGCCGGGCAGGGCCTCCTGCAACGGCTGCGGCCCCGGGCGCCGTTTCTCCGGCTGGCGCTTCTTGGCATCTGGGGGGGGGGCTGGAAGGCCTGCTTGGCGGTGATTCGCTTCGCTCGCCCTAGCCCGGCGTTGGTGATATCCGTGAGCGGTGCCGGTGCCGCATCGGTCATGGTGGTGTCTTGTGTCCGCCGTTCTCGGGATGGCGTATCAGGAGAACCACACAGATCCATCGTGGCCCGCTGCGGGAATGCGTTACTGAGCAGGATGCTTGGGACGGGCGCATTGCCCATCAGGGCAACTAAATTGGGCTCGTTCTCCTGGGCCCACGTCAAACACTCCTGCATTTCATCATTCCATGCGTTTGCAGGGATGGATTTACCCGGAAACGTTACACCAGGGACATCGCACCACTTGGGAGGGTTGTTGGCCACGATGAGTGCCACTTGGTTGTGGAAGTGGATGCCGGTGGGTGCGGGCCTGGTCATGGAAGGAGTAAACGAACATAGCAACGACTTGTAGCTCGAATTCTTCGTTTCGCGGGCTAACAGAGCGCTCATGGTCTTGTTTTTCCAGCCGCCCAAATGATGCCGACATTTTGCCTCCATGGGTGAAGGTTCACGACGGCCCGAGCCATGATCCCGCATTCGGCCCTAAAACCAGGAACCCCGCCCCCCACAGATATGGTGCTCTCATTTCGACCTTGGACCGGCATTGTCTTGAGCACCGGTGGATCAGGTGAAGGAAATTTCAATGTCATCTTGGCATCCTCCAGCTCGGAGCGACTGAACCCTTTGCCACGCTCGTCGGCCGGGGTACTTTCCATCACGTTGTCAATGGAATTGTCCCCCGTCAGGTCGGAGGAACCCAGGTGTGCACCACGGCTGGCCGGATCGTCATCGCCACTGTCGACCATCTTGTCGTCACTGTCATTCTTGTCGTCACGGTCCTTTTTATCCCCGGCAACCTTGCCCTTCCCGCCCAAATTACTATGAAGATCTACCATCCCCGCCAGGTCATCCTCGGAAACTGGAGCATTAAAGTTGATGCCGGCCGGGAGGGGGGGACGTGGGTTGTTGCCGACATGATGAGTCGCTTCCTGGTCTTGCTTGGACGACCCAGCAAAACATTCGGGGCACATCCATTCTGCCCCTTCTTCAGCACTTGGGTCCTTGAATAGCCCCGTGCATATCCCATGGACGTGCTTTCCACACGACCCACTGCATGGGTGATTGGCGCCACTCAAGAGCTCCTCCTTAGAAACGCCATCCTCGGATGCTCCGCCTCCCAATTTCCTACACTTTTCGCCTGCAAAGCAGGCATCACCGTTGCTCTCTGACATTTATTACTCACTTTTCCGCAGCACTACTCATTGCTTCCGGCATTATCGCCAACAATCGTTTAGCCGCACCGAATACCATCGTTTCCGGCGTTAAATTCATTCCAAGACGGAGGCACTGGCTGGAGCCCCGGCTCAGGCGGGAGATCCGGCGTTTGAATGAGGTGACAGTTGCGGATCCCAGGCATTATAGTATCTCCGAAGCCAGGCTTCGTGTCCGTTTCCTAGTACAAGGCATCGTATCTCCGCAGACAAGGTTTTCCCCAGCGGAGGCCAGGCATCGTATCGCCGCGGACAGGTTTTTCCATAGCCGAGGCAGGCAACGTATAAATTATTCCCCAGCCGAGCCTGCCGAGGCCAGGCATCGTATCTCCGCGGACAAGGTTTTCCCCAGCGGAGGCCAGGCATCGTATCTCCGCGGACAAAGTTTCCGTAGCCGACACAGGAATCTTATAAAATATTCCCCAGCCGAGCCTGCCGAGGCCAGGCATCGTATCTCCGCGGACAAGGTTTTCCCCAGCGGAGGCCAGGCATCGTATCTCCGCGGACAAGGTTTCCGTAGCCGAGGTAGGAATCTTATAAAATATTCCCCAGCCGAGGCCAGGCATCGTATCTCCGCGGACAAGGTTTCCCCAGCGGAGGCCAGGCATCGTATCTCCGCGGACAAGGTTTCCGTAGCCGAGGCAGGCAACGTATACAATATTCCCCAGCCGAGGCCAGGCATCGTATCTCCGCGGACAAGGCTTCCCCAGCGGAGGCCAGGCATCGATACAGTAGCTCGACCTAAACTGTACACTGTAACCTGATGTGCGTGAGAGGTACGCCGAAGGCATGATGATTGTCTGTCAAGCAACGCCACGCTGTCATCAGTGCTATTACAATGTCTTAAAGAGGTGCTGCAGGTGAGACAACCGGCTGCTAATAATCTGCTGTAGCGTTTGTTGTGCGAATTAATTTTGCAGGGGACGAATCATTGGTATGAAATGCGGATGCTATTAAATGGTGACAGAAGCAGACAGGACCTAGACTAGAGGTGGCCAATCTACGTGACATAACCAGTTGTGGCTAGGTAGTAATGGTAGGGTAGCTGCGTCCAGGTACCTTGGTTTGAAGTTTCTAGTATCGCAGTCTGTTGGGAATCCAGGTTGTTGCGTTTACAGATAGGGAGAATGCTGACGGAGTAGGCACAATGGACGATGACGCAGTGGATCCGGATGTGCTAATGTGGGATGGCAGATTGATGACGGGTGGGATGCCGACGATCCAGATTACGAATTTTCATTCCACGATGGCGTACAGGAACCGCCAACTGAAGCCAAACGTCCTGGCAAGCAGAGAACAGACGCGCTTCGTGAGCAGAAGCTGGCTGCTGTTACGGGCGACATGGCGAAGCGGTATTGTTGCACAGAGCAGCGCTGCCTTCACCAGTTTAACAGTTACCTCGTAGACCACAGGACCTGGACAGCCGTGCGCCAGGAATTTTACAGCCATCCTGACAAGGCGCGCATGGCAACCCTGGCTGACATCATCCGATCAGGTGGGGTAGGCAGCATTGAGGTGAAGCCCCCCGGCCCAGGTGGTCAGTACCACCACATCAGATTCAAAAGTCCATTGCATGTGGATGTGCACGTCGACGGCGCCACGCGCACCATCAGCGGGTGTGCGACTGCAATCCGCAAAGTGTTGGGCGTGGAGCCAAAAACCTGGAACAAGGTGGTGAAGGGGGTCGCCTACAGCAAGCAGTTTTTCGATGCGGTGGACCGTGACACCCTGACCAGTCATGGATTGCCGGGTGTGTGCCACGAGGAGACTCCGCGCCGGACGCCTGTCGCTGGGCGCTCTAGTGCCACGGAGTACGCTGCTACCTGGATCTGCCGGCTGGTGAGCGAACTGGGGGACAGCGACCCCGCCCACCCGGATGTTGCCTACATGGATGTTATCCCCATCACCGACATGCACCAGCTCTACGTGGCCGATGCCAAGCTCGAGTTCCCTGGAGATGAGTATAATAGAGGCCGCTCGATGATCCTGAAGTACCGGGCGTTCCATGAGGTGTGGACCGCGTTCTGCGAGGGCAACTACTTCCAGGGGTCGCCCAAGGTCATCTTGAAGACGAGCGCCAAGAACGTCGGGCAGTGCGCGACCTGCGTCGAGTTGCGGCACCTGCACACCCATGCGTCGGACAAAGCACAGCGGAACTACATCGCTCATCTCACCAAGGCACACCTCGCCCTGGTGAGGTTTGCGCGCCAATTGTACTGGCAACGGCGCGACTTGGCCCTGCTGATGCTCTTGTGGATTTCACTCTGCATTGACAAGATTGACCATGCGAAGACGTACTTTCCTAAGCTGGTCAACGGCCCATCCTCCTGGCAGTCCCACGCGAAGAGCATGGTGCAGTTTTCACTCTTCTGCGTATGCGCGCACGCGTACAAGGCATTCTGGTTTCCCGTCCTGCCATGCGTGCTCCTAGATGAGGGCCTCTCAGGTAGCGTCACTGTCACGATGCTGATGCACGTGTTACTATGCATGATACGTGATGCCCCGTGGAGGCGGCTCGGCAATAGAAGCATGCCACGCTGCCTAGTCCTGCAAATGGACGGCGGTTCTGAAAACCGCAACTACACAGTCCTTCTCTGGGCGTGGTGGCTCGTCCATGTGGGGCTCTTTGACGTGGTGGAGATGCACCGCATGCGGCGAGGGCACACGCATGCAGACTGTGACCAAAAGTTCGGGGTGCTGGTCGGGTACATGGACCACGGCGTCGGCGCGAGAGCAAAGAAGTCCAACATATTCCCCACGATGGAGAGCTGGGAGCAAGCAATTCGAGACGCGTTCCACGGCATCAGCAACGCCACGGTGCCAGAGGGCGTGGATGTGCAGTGGCTGGGTGAGGTATACGATGTCCAAGCGTTCCTCGTGTGGCTGAAAGCCTCCAAGTTCGAGAAATGGTGCAGGTCACGCGACTGGTGCGCCGCGGTGGGGAAGGAAGAGTCTGAGAAAGTAGGGCAATCTATGAAGCCGCACCATGTCGTGTTCTTCAAGGTGGTGGGAAATGACGAGGTGTGGATGGCGTACCGCTTCACCGAGTCGAAGCGAACTCCATGGCAGCCCGCTGGGGTGCGCGATGAAGACGCGCCGCGGAGCGGCAGGGCACGCATGCACCCCTACAAGCACGACGACGCGGGGAAGCCTCTGTTCGGGGTCCGCGTGGTGGATCCGGACCTGGTCGCTAATTTGGAAGACACTCCCAAGACGGCGCCACTCGACATGCGCTTTTTTGACAGGGAGCTCGTCAAGATCCAGAACGCGGTGGCATCCCTGCCCAGCAGCTGGCAGTCCTTCTTCAATGCCACGGACATCCAGCCCACCGTCAAGTTTTTGAAGGAGGCTGAACAGTTCCCGGACAAGATGCCCAAGAAGTTGCAGCCTTTGCCATGGCCAACGCGTGCAGAAATCGCAGCAATGCGTGATCGTGAGGCTGCCGCGGCTGCGGCTCAACCGGCTGTGACCCAAGCGGACATCACAACAGCCCTCATTGACGAGGCGGCGCTCCGGGCAGCGCCGTTGGTAGACCCTGTCTGCCACGATGGTCGCACGCGTGCGGAGTGGGTGGAGGAAGACCGCGCGTTTGGGGCCAAGGTGGCATTCGAGGAGCGCCTCAAGGGCGTGCAGGCTGGCTCGCCTGTTATATACAAGCATCCCAATGCCGACATGCTCTGCAACTCTGAACTGCCATGGACCCCTGTACTGTACGGGGAGGTGAAGGAGGTGCATCAGGGCAGCGAGGAGGGCGCTGAGCCTCATCTTGAGGTGTACGTGTACCGCGCCAAGCACTTGCGCGACTCGTGGCACCCATGGATACCTGACGTGGCTGTATGGCCGCATCCACCATCTGCCAACGTGGACCGCCACGTGGTGACCATCCCGGCATCGGCCCTTGTCCTCACCCATTGGGCGCCACCCAGCAAGCGGAAGTCCCTTCCCGTCCGCTCAGTGTCCTTGGATGCTAAGAAGAAGCTCACCAAGGACAGTTGGAACGCGCTCAAGCTGGTGCCATGTGACGCAAGTCGCCCTGCTATCGACTGGCAAGCGGTCTCCACCACAGCGGGTATGAGGCGCCTGACTGGAACACGCTGGGAGGACATTTTGAAGGCGGTGAAGAGCGGCGGGCGCTGCCTGGTGGGGCAAGTCGTGTGCCAGTGGGCAATCAAGCACGTGCGAGACGAGCATGGCAACCTGGTGAAGAACCAGAAGGAGAGGTTCCATGGCCGCGTCGCGGTCGTCAATACCCAGCATGACATGGTGGGCCTATTCTGGGGTGCGCATTGGGAGGAAGAGGCCGTGAGCACCGTGGCACTCCCTGAGCTAGGAGGAGTGATCTGTGCATGCCCAGGTGTTAAAGTCCCTGAACTTCAGGCATCCGAGATCGCCAGGGCTGAAGACTACCTACGCGCACACGCCGCCGGCGCGCCGGCTGCCAAGCCTACCAACCGTTCGCGCGCGCGCGCCCGCGGCGCGCAGGCTGCTGCTGCGGAGGAGGCGGGTGGGGTTGACGAGGACGAGGATGATGATGATGATGATGATGATGATGATGATGATGATGATGATGATGATGATGATGATGATGATGATGATGATGATGATGATGATGATGATGATGATGATGATGATGATGATGATGATGATGATGATGATGATGATGATGATGATGATGATGATGATGGTGAGGAGGAGGAGGAGGAGGAGGAGGAGGAGGAGGAAGAGGAGGGGGAGGATGACGATGAGGACGAGGATAAGGATGATGATGATGATGATGATGATGATGATGATGATGAGGAGGAGGAGGAGGAGGAGAAGGACCGCTCACGCACATGCACCCGCGGCGCGCCGGCTGACAGGGCTAAGAACCGTTCGCGCGCGCGCACCCGCGGCGCACAGGAGGAGGAGGAGGACAAGGACGAGGAGGAGGAGAAGGACCGCTCACGCGCACGCACCCGCGGCGCGCCGGCTGGCAGGGCTAAGAACTGTTCGCGCGCGCGCGCCCGCGGCGCACAGGAGGAGGAGGAGGACAAGGACGACGAGGAGGAGAAGGACCGCTCACGCGCACGCACCCGCGGCGCGCCGGCTGGCAGGGCTAAGAACCGTTCGCGCGCGCGCGCCCGCGGCGCACAGGAGGAGGACGAGGAGGAGGAGAAGGACCGCTCACGCGCACGCGGCGCGCCGGCTGGCAGGGCTAAGAACCGTTCGCGCGCGCGCGCCCGCGGCGCACAGGGGGAGGAGGAGGACGAGGAGGAGGAGAAGGACCGCTCACGCGCACGCACCCGCGGCGCGCCGGCTGGCAGGGCTAAGAACCGCTCGCGCGCGTGCGCCCGCGGCGCACCGGAGGAGGAGAGGGAGGAGGAGGAGGAGGACCGCTCGCGAGCATGCGCCAACGGCGCAGAGGAAATCGAAGAAGAAATGCCGCGTGGCTTGCGCCGCACGCGGGCAAACAAGGCTCAGGTCTTGTCGGATAGCGACAGTGGTGGCGAGGCACCAGCGGAGGCATTGGAGGCGTGATCGTCTTGGTCTTCAATCAGCACGTGGTAGTAGTTTTTTTTTTGTCGCCGTGCAATTTTGCTTTCTTCATATGTGATGTGTGCCATGGACATTTCTCCGGCTGGCTTTCTGCATAGATCTGACACGTATTGGATTCACTGGCAACATATCTTGTATATTACCATATACAATTGACAATGTGTGTTGTTCTTGTCTTTATCCTGCTGTTGCGGCTGTTATATGCTGTTGCGGTTGTACCACTGTCCTGAACTCATTCCCTTCGTGCCATTCACGCTACCGTGTTTGCTACTGCCACTTATGCTCCGTGGTTGCCCATTGCGATTCCAGGGATCATGGATGGGGCCAGTGCTGAGGAGGGGGGTTGCACGTGGAATACGTCTCTGGTGCTGCAAGCATTATTAGCTGCATCTTCACGTGTCGCTGTTTTTTATTCTTGCACATCATGGCTGGTGGGGCCTGCGGGGGGCTGGGCTCCGACATATTTTGTGGCATATATGCCAAACCATTATTATGTTTCACCGTTACTTCCCTCCCACCTGCCTCGGCCTTGTGTGCCAGGCAGGGGACGAACCGGTTTTACTGACATGCGTGACTGAAGCGGTGTCGGGACGTAGTAATCCACAGGGAGTGGCAATGTCTCTTCGAAGCCACTGGGTTAGATCATATGCCCGGGCCAGGGTTGCATTTCCAGGCCTGTATGGCTGGCTCCCCTGCATGGCTAGCACTTGGATCTCCCAAATTTGATCAGTCAACTGATTTGATGCTTTGACAACTACAATGAAGTTATAATGGCTGGGTCACCAATGATGTTATGACTCGTTGTCATCACTGCAAGCAATGTGCTATAGTTGCTGCAACCCTCGCGCACTTGCAATGGCCATTGAACATGCGTTAAACCACTATGCGCCAATTTGCTCTTGCCGCGTGCCGTACTGCCCGAGTGCCACGGTCTTACATCATCCTTGCTACCGGTGCTATTGCGGACACCCTCGTGATTCATGCACTGAACCGTTGTTTGCTTCTGGCACTACTGCGTTTTTATAAACCGCGTAGCTAGCTAGCTGCTGCCGTCGCCATTAGGCGGGGCGATGATGCTCGTTGCCGCTCCTTGATTCAATTGGTGCCCACTGTGGTTGCTCCCAAGTAGCATCCATCTTTGGTTCAGTTTGTTGTGATCAGTCGAGACGCATGGGAGCTTGATCCAACACATGCATTGTTGGTATATAACATACTCCGCAAAGCCGCGAAGCCGCGACCCTGTGCGTTAGCTAGCAGACCTGGCGGCACCTGTGATCCTAATACATGGCATAATCCCGCGTGCAAACTTTGCCGGACTCAGCATGGTCTCTCCACTGAATTGATATTGATACATGCATGAAAGATGTTTATTTCAGCCAGACAATGAATTATGAATGCATTATATGTATTATAATCATAGGATCTCAGCATCTTCAATCATGATGCCATGTCGGAGACAGTGTGTATAGCAAATATGCATTACAGCATGGAATACTTTCCTTGAAACACAAGCGCTGATTAAAATTTCTTGACAAAACTTGTTAAAACATATTCTGAAATGCTCCTGGCATAAAAAAACCATGTTTGCCAACTTTTCATTTAGGACACTTCTGATGCCTTCCGCAATTTGTCCTAATCCAGCGCAACCACTCAGTTCTAAATGGATAAGTAAATCAGCAATTGCGTCTTAGAAAGACGAAGCGATTGTGATATTCACGGCCGAATTAATTGGTGCCCAAACGTGAAAGTTATGAGTTCCGCCGTCAGCCATGCATGGCTATCTCGTGGCTCGTGGGGAGGAAATGTTCTAACCAGGGTCGGGCGTAAAAGGGTTTACGTTACGTGAACACGTAATTACGTTGACGTAATTACGCGTGTTTTACGTTACGCTTTACGTGGCAAAAATGGGCACGTAATGCATGCGTTTACGTACGTCGTCCTTTACGTTGCCTTTCTACGTCATTTTACGCGTAAAAACGTAACGTAAAGTGGACGTAAGGTAAACCCGTGTGGGAATGTCGGCAGATGGTTGCAAGGTGAAGGGGCTCTAGTGAGCTCTTGTAGGCCTAATGGCGCCGCGTCGCGCCGCGTCGACGCCGCGCCAGGTGGTGCACGGATGGCAGTGTCTGGTTTTTGCATGGAAATGGTGAAAAATATGAGCTTTTGCATGAGCTTTCGTGCGGTTTTACGTTTTTACGTTACGTTACGTCTTTACGTTACGCACGTAAGCCTTTACGTCGATTTTACGTTTTAAGTCACCCTTTTTTCCATTTTACGTGTTTGCGTTACGTGAACTCCGGCCCTGACCCCCTTTACGCCCAACCCTGGTTCTAACCGCTGGCTATATCCACGTGTCCGCTGACCTCAGCCGTCTTATGGCAACCACAGTAGATGCCAGATCTCCTCGTGAGTAGTTTTTTATTGCACCCATGTGGCCGGCCGGCCTCTCTTGGCAGTGAAAGATGGATGGGTGTCTCTGCCCTCCTTATTGTGTAGCAACCAGGGATTAATTAATATATAGACACGTGACTGCGTCCAGCAACCAGGGATAAGAAGCAATAAAAAAATACTTTCGTATTATTGTGCTTCGCGACTCCCCAAAGGAGCGCGTGCATTTAAGGGGAGGGGACATGCCTAAAGGGCACTTTTCTGGAAACCATACCTATGCATGTGCAAAAAATCCAATGATGATTGGGGACCATAAATATGATTAAAAAAAAATTTTCCAGCCACTTGGGGGGGGTACTAGCCCCCACCATACACCGGTAACGCGCTAAAAATAGAAAAAGACGCTATTTTAGTCACATTTTCCTTTGGACAATGGGCAAACATATTGGGACCAAATCATATATTCCCGCATAGTTCCCCCACTTTTGAGAAATTCTACCTAATTGGGACCAAGAAATAAGAATGTTTACTCACGTTGATGGATTTCCCGCAAAACAGGTACTTTTTTAATCCAAAAAAAAAAAATCAAATCATAAACACATCATATCGTGCTCCACCATATATTCCCAAATATTACAGGTGGGGGGACATGCAGCCCCAAATTTTCAGGTCATTCTGACGAGCGCAGCTCTAGTTGATGGATTTCCTAGGTAGCCACCTGTGACGAAGCTAAGGGAGGTTTCTTAGTGTATCTTACACCATAAACACCCCTTTATCCATCCAAACCATGCAAAAACTGGCCAAACCACATGCTGCCAACCTCTGCACATACGGTACCTCCTATGTTCAAGGTTTGACGCCATTCTGACAAGAACTGCCCAAGTTACAACCATTCCAAGACGGCCACCCATGTGGACTCTACAAGGAAATTAGAGTAACCATTCAGCCACACTAGCACCTCCTTCTTCATCAAGGACATCTGCAAACTGACCAAAGCACACATAATTAACTCTTGCACGCTGACGGCAACGCATGCTCAACGTGGGGGGTCATTGTGACAAGAACTACTCAAGTTGATGGGTTTCCTATATGACCACCTGACAAGGCGCTAAGGACCACTCAGTAAGTTAGTAACCCCACAGTGCCACTTCGTATGCCATCCAACATGCACCAAAACCATGCTGAGTATGTTTACAATGTACGAAGGGGTGGCCACGCTCCTCATATGTCTTCATCATCCCTCCAGCATGGCCAGCCTTGTAAATATGTTCATAGCCTTGACGATGGTAGCCCTAATATGCCTAAGCAGCATTTCCTATGTTTCTCCTAGGTTAGAGTGTAAGGTTGATGAAAACCAAGCTAATCAACTCAACAACACCTCCTAAACTGTCCTCCCCGGCATGGATGACAAACTGGGACTATGGAGGGCAAGGAACCAAGTAGGAACATGGTATATATAGCTTGCATGCAGTCATGCATGTCAACCATGGTTGGCTCAGCACATTGTAGTCTTGTCACATCATCATAACAAAGGAAAGCTCAAACAACCATTGGTGACAGCTATCTACATGCAGTCACACATATGCAATATCTCCAACATCATCATCACTAAAACACTTCCATCCCTGCACGATAAAATTCAAAGAAACCATTGGCGGCCCTTCAGCGCATGAGCGCTGTGATGCCGCTGAGAAGAGAGGGTGCGTCACTCTCACACAACAAGAAGCGTCCATACGCACAACATCCTTGCCGGAACACGTTTTATGAAATGCCTTATACCTTCCCGAAGAGCTATAGGCTGCGACTGAAGCGGCCCTGATCACGACATCAACGAAAAC
>RPFO01000154.1:3766280-3818237 GCA_009746045.1 Mesostigma viride
GGATGAGGATGAGGATGAGGATGAGGATGAGGATGAGGATGAGGATGAGGATGAGGATGAGGATGAGGATGAGGATGAGGATGAGGATGAGGATGAGGATGAGGATGAGGATGAGGATGAGGATGAGGATGAGGATGAGGATGAGGATGAGGATGAGGATGAGGATGAGGATGAGGATGAGGATGAGGATGAGGATGAGGATGAGGATGAGGATGAGGATGAGGATGAGGATGAGGATGAGGATGAGGATGAGGATGAGGATGAGGATGAGGATGAGGATGAGGATGAGGATGAGGATGAGGATGAGGATGAGGATGAGGATGAGGATGAGGATGAGGATGAGGATGAGGATGAGGATGAGGATGAGGATGAGGATGAGGATGAGGATGAGGATGAGGATGAGGATGAGGATGAGGATGAGGATGAGGATGAGGATGAGGATGAGGATGAGGATGAGGATGAGGATGAGGATGAGGATGAGGATGAGGATGAGGATGAGGATGAGGATGAGGATGAGGATGAGGATGAGGATGAGGATGAGGATGAGGATGAGGATGAGGATGAGGATGAGGATGAGGATGAGGATGAGGATGAGGATGAGGATGAGGATGAGGATGAGGATGAGGATGAGGATGAGGATGAGGATGAGGATGAGGATGAGGATGAGGATGAGGATGAGGATGAGGATGAGGATGAGGATGAGGATGAGGATGAGGATGAGGATGAGGATGAGGATGAGGATGAGGATGAGGATGAGGATGAGGATGAGGATGAGGATGAGGATGAGGATGAGGATGAGGATGAGGATGAGGATGAGGATGAGGATGAGGATGAGGATGAGGATGAGGATGAGGATGAGGATGAGGATGAGGATGAGGATGAGGATGAGGATGAGGATGAGGATGAGGATGAGGATGAGGATGAGGATGAGGATGAGGATGAGGATGAGGATGAGGATGAGGATGAGGATGAGGATGAGGATGAGGATGAGGATGAGGATGAGGATGAGGATGAGGATGAGGATGAGGATGAGGATGAGGATGAGGATGAGGATGAGGATGAGGATGAGGATGAGGATGAGGATGAGGATGAGGATGAGGATGAGGATGAGGATGAGGATGAGGATGAGGATGAGGATGAGGATGAGGATGAGGATGAGGATGAGGATGAGGATGAGGATGAGGATGAGGATGAGGATGAGGATGAGGATGAGGATGAGGATGAGGATGAGGATGAGGATGAGGATGAGGATGAGGATGAGGATGAGGATGAGGATGAGGATGAGGATGACGACAACAACGATGACGACGAAGCTGCCATGGCCGCGGGGGGGCTGGTGTATGATGGACCACATAAGACCTTGGGAGGGCACATTCTTGATAGGATGGTAGCAGGAAGTGAAAAGCAACGCACTACATGGTGAACGTGCAGATGCTGGGCCCTTTCGGCCTATCAATTGCTTGTGAGGCATTAAAAGAAGCCAACGGCACAGTAGCCAGCCATTGACATATTCACGTAGGTAGCATATGCACAGAAAGTGCTCCATTATGGTCTTCATTGCACAGTTCTAAGCTGTTCCCCGAGGGACCATCTTGCCTGTGGTGTCGCCCACCAACAAAAACAATGCACCAAACACGGCATTCTATCGTACTACTATGACAGGAACGTTCTCTTCTTCTATGCAATCGTTGCATAGAAGTACATGTGTCACGTAGCATGCTCAGCACCATGTAATTTTTGGTACGGCACTAGGATTCGGATACAGGACCTCCAGCAGCGTGGCCGTGCCAGGCATCCGTGCAGGGCAGGGGCGCAAGCGCGCAGTCTGAAACTGCTGGCTACCTGACACACCCTGTGCCAAGCTAGCGGACACCAACAAGCATGCGTTCCGTATGATAGTAACATAGCATATTTTGTGGGACTAAACCCTAGCCCTAGCTCATAGCAAACACCGTAAACCTGACTACAAACCTAAAAAAAAAAAAACACACGAGAAAACCGCAAGAAAGAGACAAGTCGATATGACAGTACTACAAACAATGAGTACATAAGAGTAAGGATTACAGACACCATAACGACCCTAACACCCGAGCAGACACAAGTGAGAGTTAATGTTGTAAAAATGGTACTAACGCAACAACCACCCACATGGCGATAGACCACCGCGGCCTTCTCCCAATCAGTTTCAATTGTCGTACCAACGGTTCAAACAGCACTAGCCTCGCCCTGCCAGTGCCCACCTGGCGGTAGACCACCGCGGCCTTCTCCCTATCCACGCGCGTTCCCCTCCCGTAGAAGTAGGCATCGCCGATCTGAAGCAGCGCGTGGGTGTGCCCTTGCACCGCCGCGCGCTCGTGAAGGGCCAGCGCGCTGCTTGCATCCGCCACACACGCAGGGTTGCATAAGCACACACGGAGTTCAATGTATGTGTGGGCACGCTGCTTGCAACCGCCAGATGAAGGTTGTGTGAGCGCACAGAGAGGCGATGAAGCATATGCGTGGTGCATCCGGCATAACCAGGCTTGTGTGAGCGCATGTGCATGCATGAATACGCATGCGCAACCATCCACCCACCGTTGCATGAGTGCATGTGCGTGCATCCGCACACACGGGGCGTGCCTCCACAAACGTATGCGGCATGGCATGCGGGCGTGCAAGTGCATTTGTTGAGTGAAATGAATAAGGAGTTGAATCAAAGCAAGTGGACAGAGAAAAGAAAAAGGCACATCGATGCATGCGGATGTCTAGTGGAAAACCTTGAAAAGAAGTGCGTGATTGACAGGTAAGGAGCAAGCACTCATTTGTTCGAGTGTCTGCACGTGTGCCCACATATTTTCCAGACAATTATCATCAACCATCATCACTTCAGAGACGCCATCTAGTTGCTGCGTTACTACATCCCCCAGGCCAATCGCTGCCACCGCTCCCCCCTGAACCCCTTATACCCTTTCATGGCACTGTCCCGGCTGCCGCACGCAAAAGGCTGCCAGCACACAACACAAGACACACAGGCATACACCCCCCGCATTGTTAATTCAAATTCAGTTCAGCCGAAAGGCCCTTCGGAATTAGACAATAGCGTTTTATTGGTGGGAAGTACTACTGGACCCGTCCAATAAATTAATTATTTGTTTGGTTGGTTGGTTAACGAACAACCGTTGAACTGGCCGCGTGATTTGTTTTGTATAACCCAGCCTGCACTGCTCTTACCGCCCGTAAAAGCACATTTGTCAGCCAAATATTTAATATTTCGTTGGTTTTTACCGCGAAAGAAGCGCTTTTGGCAGACAAAGAATATTTATTTGCTGAGCTCCGCTCATTTTATATATGACGCGTGGACGGGCTCAAAGGGGACCGACCTGCCGTAGGTAGCGTAAGACTAGCGCTTGTCACGAGGGTACTGCACCGGCCGGCCCTTTTTGTGCCGAGGCTGAGTGTGGTTCCGGAGTGCAGACCTAGGTAGCTTCTAACGTACGTCACTAGACCTTGTTACCTGCGCCAGCCGCCAGGCGTGGCGCAACTGTGATGGGCAGTCAGTACACCTTGTACCTGCGCCGGCCGGCAGGCCTGCGTGGAGCAATGTGAATGATAGTCAGTACTTAGAGTGGTGTAGGGGACGTAGGGAGGCCTCTTTTCAGCTCCCACCCACCCACCCACGCTGCTAAGAGGGGCAACACCTTGTGTTCGAGTATGCTGGGCCCCCAGCATGGTGCTACAATAACCAACTTGATAATGATGTGCACTGAGTTTGAAGGTGTGGTATAGGCTGTCCGTATAAAGCCTAGCACACAAAAATGTAAAATAAATGTTTCTCTTGGTGGGAAGGAACTCCAATGGACCAAAAACAAGAAATGTATTTACACTTTCTTTGTTTGTTTGGTAGCTAGAAAAACGACGGGGAAATAATCTCGGGCAGTAGTTATTTGAAGATCTTTTGTTTTATTTTTAGTTTGCAGGTGGTCGACGCCCAGCCTCATAATTACTTAGTAAAACTAACAATGCGAGGGGTGTGGCGTATGTCTCATTATTTTTGCATCCCCCCAGAAGCACACCCCACCACCTGCCTGCGCGGCGTGTCATCCCGGCTGCCAATTTACCACAAGCGCGAGTGACAAGGTCTGGTGCAGTAACTCACCCTCACAGCCACCCCCTATACCGATTGCTCCCCTTTGCCATCGCCCCCAAACCCCCTGACCCCCTTTACCTGTAAAGCGCATCCTCCCCACCATGTGGAGGCTGCCAGCTTTAAGACGACGTGATGCGCCCATGCTAGCGCACGTCAGGTCATTACAACCCTCCGGCCCCATACAGCCCCCCCCGCCCTGCCTGCGCAGTGCCTCCGTTTACTGCTGGCAACCCCCAGCCCCCACTCTCCAGCAGATAAGCAGCGTTCCTCTCACCCACCCACCCACCCACCCACCCACCCACCCACCCACCCACCCACCCACCCACCCACCCACCCACCCACCCACCCACCCACCCACCCACCCACCCACCCACCCACCCACCCACCCACCCACCCACCCACCCACCCACCCACCCACCCACCCACCCACCCACCCACCCACCCACCCATCCACTCCCCAGAACCCCCCATTACCTGCGAAGGGCATCCTCCTTGCTGCTGGCGACCCCCAGCCCCCTCTCAAGCATGTACGCGGCGTTACTCTCGGCCGCCTCGTAGCCCATCTCGGCGGCGCGCCAGAATAAGGAGAGGGCTGCGCCATGGTCCCCACGTCGGAAGAGCGCGTGTGCACGCGCGTTGGTGCCGGACGCCTCCGCGCCCCACTCCGCCACCTGGCGATGCCAAACAAGCAACACGCAGGTCACGTGCACAGAAGGAAGATGCCGGGTGGAAACATGTTTCAGAATCTTGATCTACAATCATTAAATATTTCTAGAACTGGTTTTAAAAATCCTCCGCCTTCACTACTCTAAAGCACAGCGGGTAGACACACGCCAAGTGAAAACGTGCCGGGTACCAAGAAAGATCTAGACCTGGTTTACAGGATTGTTGAACCCCGTAAGGTGCCAGCATAACACAACATCAACTACGCCGGCATGGCACTATGCCTGCCGGCATGCCTCTAAAATGCCATGTGTGCATTAAGGCACGCCCATAACATTTTCATCCTAAACGTGCTTATGCGAGTCCTGATGAAATGCAAGACTATACCTACTGCGACCTGCTGGCACTTACCGGCGTGGCAATTTCAAGCTGTCGATTTTCACGGGTGATGGGTGATGATGGGCTGTGATTTCATGGGTGAGGAGGCAAGAATACCATGAGCCCCATGGCATATAAAACGTAAGCTTTGCTTGCAGCCTTGAGCAGGCTGACCCCTTGGTGCACGCTCCGCAACCCTACAATGCGGAAAATCCCCACCACACTCCTGCCCGTCTTCAAACGCTCCTGCCCCTCTTTCCCGCTAAGCTGAGATGAATACACATACCGGACATTTCAAGAAACACAACCCGGCAGCTCATGAACCGTACTACAGTAAGCAGGACGCTGGAAGCTACAAGCCCAGAACGGCTCGCCTGCCATTAGGCAGGCAAAGCCCCTTGTAGCATAAATGTGTTCACTTCCGTGGGATATCGCCCCTTTCCTTTCTTATGAGCGGAAATCGCCTACCAAGTACGAATGCTAAGCAGTTCGCTTACTGTCTTGAGCAGGCTGACCCCTTGGTGCAGAGACTTATAGAGCAGGTGCCCCCCCACCTTCCCCCAGCCTTTCCCTAAGCTGCAAGTATTGAACCCGGAACAGCTTGCCCACCATTTTATTAAGCCGGCTGACCACCTAAGAGCGTCACCCTAGGTACTCGGTGAGATACCACCCCATGAGCTTAACCAACTAGCAGTAGCAGTACAAGTACAGTCATTCACGCCTTAAGTTGCGTTGGTTCACGCCTTAAATTGGGTCGCCTAGGATTTCGGCATCCTTGGTTCAAACTAGTTCAGATTAGTATGTTTTAGTATCTTTAGTTCAAAATAGGACAATTTAGTACAGCCATTCATGCCTTAAGTTGGGTTCACACCTGAAGTTGGGGTTGACCCGATTTATCCGGCGAACCCAACTTAAGGCGTGAATGGACTAAACTGAAATCTAGACAATTTGCCTACCGTCTTGAGCAGGCTGACCCCCTTGGAGCATGACTCGGGCACACCCTGGCCCGTCAGGTGCAGCACGCCCAGGGTGTAGAGCGCGTGCATGTGCCCCTGGTGGGACGCGATGCTCATGTGGTAGAAGGTCTTAGCCTTGTCCACTTTCAGGCCGCCCAGGCCCTCTGGTGATGGAAGGCCAGGCAACAGGGTGATGGGTGCACGCGGCAGGAGTAAGTTAAATCACTTGATTATCAGAAACCGTTTAAGGTTAATAACATTGGATTCGTCCACTATTGGATTAGTACGATATTGAATTAGTCCAATATTGGATTAGTCCACTTTGAGGCCACAGAGCCCCTCTGGTGAGGAGGTGAATGGCCAGCAACAGGAAGGTATGTGAGTATCACCGCGGCTGCTGGCACGAAGTTGGCCGGGGCTTCTTCTTTAAGAGGGTCAGCACGGCAACCAGGGACGTGCTGGCCATGGTGACCAGCCATGGGAGGGTGCATGCGACAGCAGTAAGTTAAAATGGTTTCTCTTATTAAGAGACGGTTATGGTTATTAGACACGAGGACCAGCGACAGATGGGTAGCGGAGCCGGAGGAAGAGCCAGGCCAGGCCATCTCATTTACAAGGATCAAGTCAGGGTCGTCCATCAATTACTAATGTGTAGTATGAATTCTCGTTAAGTGTCTGATATTAGTGAACACCGACACGAACATACGCACCAATCCCACAACGAGACAGTGCACATGAACGTATTGCTGTATCTGCCGTATGCGCATCAACTCTTGCTATTGGCACCATCTATAAGGAGAATTGCAGATGTTTTCGAAAAAGCCACAGTACGTCACCAGATAAGGAACCGTCAACCCACCCATGTACATCATCCCCATCAGGTAGTGCACACAAGTCCAACAGCAAGAGTTCAACAGATAAGGAACCATTCACTCACCCATGTACATCATCCCCATCAGGTAATGCGCATCGGCGCTGCCCCGTTCGGCCGCAGTGCTGAAGTACCCGACCGCCTTTGCCTCATCCCTCTCAAGGCCGTATCCCAGCAGGAGCATGTAGCCCAGTCCAAAGAGGGCCGCGCTCTGGCCCTGCCGGCAGATGTCACCCGAGGAGTACATCGCCAGAAGGGTAGATCGTCAGAGTGGTGAACCGGCAAAATATACCCACAATCACGCACTTCAGTAGGCCACACGGATGCAGGCAGAATGCCATCTTGACACCATGCACGAAAGCACGCAGCAATGCATCAAGCAGAAGGTCCATAAGACACGGTGGCAAAGGCAACCACCGCCATCACACAGGCAATGTGACATCATGCACGAAACCACACCGGATGACGGGGCCGGCATGGCAGCAACGCAAGGAGGAGCATGTGACTCGATCGGATGCACCCACTCGTAGCATGATACGATGTTGTCAAATTAGTGGCATACTTCTAGTGCAATTACTTCCAGTGGGAGGCCATGAAGCTGGGTCCAGGGCTCTTCAGCTCTGTACGTGCTGTGCTAATGCCGTGCTCATGCTGTGCTCAGGCTGTGCTCACGCTGTGCTCATGCTGTGCTAATGCTGTGCTCATGCTGTGCTCATGCTGTGTGTGTGGACGGTGGCGGGTTATCTGTCAGCAGTGTTGGCTACCGTAAGAGCCAGCATCAGCAACATACAGATAGAACCTGAGAATTACCTGTTTCCATGGCCTGAACTGGTTCAAGGCAGCAGTGGCAGCAGTGATCAGAGGCAGCAAGATACTAAAAGGTCAATAAGGTACAGCAAGATGCGTACACCAAAGTTTTCATAATAAATAGCATACATTGAACACTCTTGAACATGCTTTCATTTTCTGTAGTCTTTATCGTGTTAACGTGTCCAATACATACTGTACTACAGTATCGTGTAATGAATGGTTTGCGGCCTGGAAGAAGTACTTGTGCACACTTCGCAGCAAGTGTGCACGTCACATAATTCTACTACTGTCCAAATGGCACCTGGTTCGCGGCCTGGAAGAAATACTCGAGCGCCGTATCGTTGTTGGGGGGCACCCCGAGCCCGTTGGCGTGCATGTGGCCCAGAAACGCGGCCGCGTCGGCGTCCCCTTGCTGCGCTGCGCGGCCAAAGTAGTGGAGCGCCTGCGCGTAGTCCCTGGGGAGGCCTTTCACGCCCCACTTGAACATCTTGCCGATCGCGCTCTGTAGGCCAGTGATCAAGGAAGGTGACATCAAATAGTGAGGATCCCTATTCGACATCTTGCCGATCGCGCTCTGTAGGCCAGTGATCAAGGAAGGTGACATCAAATAGTGAGGATCCCTATTCGACATCTTGCCGACCGCGCTCTGTAGGCCAGTGATCAAGGAAGGTGACATCAAATAGTGAGGATCCCTATTCGACATCTTGCCGACCGCGCTCTGTAGGCCAGTGATCAAGGAAGGTGACATCAAATAGTGAGGATCCCTATTCGACATCTTGCCGACCGCGCTCTGTAGGCCAGTGATCAAGGAAGGTGACATCAAATAGTGAGGATCCCTATTCAACATCTTGCCGATCGCGCTCTGTAGTACCATAATCATGGTGGGCACAGGAGCAAGCGCAGGGATGAGAAGGGACCGTCAAATAGTGAGGATCACTATTCGACGTCTTCCCCTGACCGCGCTCTGTACTTAGTAATCGCAAGGATCCCTAGGCGACGTCTTGCCCACCGCGCTCTGTATCTAGGTAGCTACAGTGAGCGAAAGGAAGCCAGAAACTTAGCGATAGAAACCATAAATAGGAGCCCACAGGGGCATCTTGACGGTCTTGATGGCCGCATCGTACACATGATAGCGGTGGCAACGATAACAAGTATTTTGAAAATGATAGCAAGGATGGGAACAACAGGAACGGTACACAGGAGCATCCAGGAACGATTGCAGGTTTACACAACTATCGCTGTACATAGCATTGAGTACTTCAGTACATGGTGAACATTTTGCCGGTGGCGCTTCCTGATTGGTTACGTCAAGGAGCCAGCAGGGCAACCGACCAATCGGGGCTATCAAAAGAACAACGCATTAGATAGGAGATATGCCCAGGAATCCAACAAGGACACCTTGCCGGTCATGTGTGGCGATGTTTTGAGATGGCAGGGGTGCTTACAGGGGGACTGGACCGAAAGTGTGAGGCAGGCAGAGGGGGGCATGGTGAATGGCGCGGGATACAAGGGATACAGCATTATCCCATTCATCGAGAATGATAGATTACGGAGGTGAGAGGGGATTCCCATAAGGAGATTCCCATAAGGAGATTCCCATAGATATACAACTATGGTTTCATAGGGTATTTAGGAGGAGGGTTGAGGGCAACTGGGGGAGAAGGTGAGGGGTACGACAAGGGACAGGGAGAAGAGAGCCCAAGAGCATCCACCTATGGCACCCCTCCCAAGCACCACTCTCTGCCATCCTGAGCATCCACCTGCCGACCCACAAGGGCCCGCACCCACCCCCTGCTTACTGAACACAGGCGCGGCACCCACCTCTTGCTTAACACAGGCCCCACGAACACCTACTGCATACTTAACACAGGCCCCGCACCCACCTCGTGCACCAGGCCTTGGCCCCCCCCCCCTACTTGTACTGGCCCTAGACAACATGCACTTTTCCCCAAACACACCCCTACACGCCCCCTAGCACCCACCTGCACCCACACTCCGTGCCCCTCCCTGAGCATCCATCGTCTGCCCCCTGTTGGTCACCCCCCTGCACCCATCTCCCCCCCCCCCCATCCCGGGCCACCGACCTGCGCCCCTACGTGCCCCCCCCCCCCCCCCGGCCACCCTGTGCGCCCACATGGCCCATATTCGCCGACTACTGCGCCAGGTCCTCCTCGCCCCCCCCCCCCCCAGCCCGCTCACCCACCTGCGCGCCCACGTGGCCCATATCTGCCGAGTACTGGTAGTACTGCGCCAGGTCCTCCTCGCGGGTGGCCGACGCCGGCTGCTGCTCCTCGGCCGCCAGGCGCAGCACCCCCGACCGCAGCGGGCGGCTCCACGCGGGTTCGTACTGGGCCACGACTGGCGAGGGAAGAAGGGGGGACAAGGAGGAGGGGGGGGGGGGATGAGGATGGCAAAAAGGAGGCGGGGGAGAAGGGGGAAGGGGGGAGGGGGAGAAAGGGGGGGTTGGAGGGGGGTTGAAAGGAGGGGGAGGGGGTTAAAAAGGGGGGCAGAAAAAGGGGGGGGGAGGAAGGGCAGGAGACAGGAGAAAATGAGGACACCAATCTGTTGGGCCACAAGTGCAGCACAAGAAAAGGGATATTACAGAGAAACGGGATCCGCATGGGGTGGGCAAAGGGGTCGCACTGGGCCACGACTGTGGAGGGCAGCCACGTGAATAAAAAGAAGGGGAAGTGTACCTAAAAGAGAGGGGCCATTGTAGTAGGGGTTGAGCATGCAGACCATACTGGGCCACGAGTGGGGATAGATGCTTATGAAGGAAAAAGGGGGGAAGCAGAAACGAACAAGAGGCCGCGGTGACAGGAGGTGAGCATGCAGACTGTACTGGGACAGGCCATTGGTACACTTGTCCTCATCCTGGGTGGCTGGATTAAGGGAAGCTGGG
Organism: Mesostigma viride; assembly: GCA_009746045.1. Lineage (NCBI taxonomy): Eukaryota > Viridiplantae > Streptophyta > Mesostigmatophyceae > Mesostigmatales > Mesostigmataceae > Mesostigma > Mesostigma viride. Next base: position 3,776,987 of record RPFO01000154.1, read on the forward strand.
CTACCCAAAGTAGGAAGGCAGGCACAGGGAGACCCAAGAAACCTATATCCAAGAAATGGAAGGTATTTCACGTGGGGAGCAGGGAGTCTAGACAAGGGCCCAAGGTTTACCTCTTGTTTCAAGTGGGGAGCAGGGACTCTAGACAAGGGCACAGGGCTTACCTTGTGCTTCACGCGCGGAGTAGGGAATCTAGATAAGGGCCCAAGGTTTACCTTGTTCGGCGACCGGCCGGTAGTACAGCGCGGCGGCCTTGCATGACTGCTGCACGCCACGCCCGTGCAGGTGGCGGTACCCCATCGCGAGGGACGCCATGCTATTGCCGGCACGCGCCGAGAAGAAGAGGTAGAGAAGCGCCTGGCAGGCCAAGGGGGCACAGGGGGGGGGGGGGGCGGGAGTTAGGCGGGGATCCTGACCAGGGTGGAGTGTAAATGGTTTTGGGGGCGACACAACTTAACGTAACTTAAATGGTGAAAAAGGGGGGGCTCAACTTACGCTTCAACGTTTACGTCACGCTTACGTCGTGTTCCAGTCGCGTAAACGCTTAACTTAAACCCTTACGACCACTTTACACACGACTAAGCGTGACCAGTCGCCACCCTTGCACGTTTACACTGGCACATGCACAGCAAAGCTCTTGGTACCGCGGAGACTCAAGCTCTCGGCGCAACGCAGTATGGCGCGATGCGACCGGTCTGACGACGGTACAAAGGAGGGCATTTTGCGGGCACGCTCCCCCTAAACTCCCCCTACCCACGTATTGAAGTCACGTCCAAGTGACTTCAAACACACACGCAAGTCCTAAAGCGACTGTTTTTCCCACTTACATTTAAACATAACTTGCGCGCAAAAAGTCGACTTAAAATAAGTGTCCAAATAAGGTTACACATTTTACGCCTAACCCTGGTCCTGACCAGTAACACCGGCAGGCAGGGAAATGAGGGTGGGATGGCCACAGTTAGAAGAAAAAGGGCAAGTACAGGCACATGAGGGTGGCATGCGCGCACTTCACTCATGATGCACAAGGGGAAGTGAGGTCACTACGAAATGCGCGCATCGTCAGGCATTATGGTGGAGCCAGGCTATCAATGACAACGGGTGTTGTTTCCTACAGCATGTACCTGGCGTTGTTTCCTACAGCATGTACCCGGCGTTGTTTCCTACAGCATGTACCTGGCGTTGTTTCCTACAGCATGTACCCGACAGATCAACCCACGTAAGGGAATGCCAAGGCCCCGATCCTAACACACACACATACAAGGCTGTGGTGAAGTCCTCATTAGTTCCAGTCACACACAAATAACCCCACATAATAGAACACCAAGGCCAGGGTGCTACTACACGCACAATTGATGCTGCGATTAAATCCTCATTAGGTCCACAAAAACAAGATGAGTATCTTCACCTTTAGTTTAACTTTTTGTCCCTGTAACGAGCGGATGCATTGAGTTTCCCCACTCGACGCCCTGCCTCCTTTTCCTTTCCTCAACAGCACTACGGGTTTTCGTATTCAAGTACATATGAAAGTTGAATAATCGTATGAATGGAATACTATTAATGCTACTAGTCGTATAACAACATGTGAGGACATATCAACTCCCTCACCTTGGGCACGTCCTGCGGGCGATGCTGCTCCAGCCCTGTGTCCTGGAGCAGCATAAACGCGAGCGCTGCCTGCGCCTCTGCATCCCCTAGATCCGCCGCCCTCTCGTACAGCCGCCGTGCTTCTGCCACATCCCGCCGCACGCCCTCGCCCAGCTGATGACACAGACACATATCAGTATATAATTATTGATAATGATACAATACGGAGGTGATATCGGCATGCAACATAAGGAAAGCACCGAAAAGGAACGCAATAATCACTGGCATGTAAGGATCAAGCCAATACAACGCACACGATTTTAACTACAAAACTACTTATTTATATGACAGATACATCGACATGACCGCGTTGTTATTGTAGTGCAGTTGAGTGGTTGTGCTGTTGCGGGGTTGATCATTGTGTTGTTACGTGGTTGTGTGGTTGTGTGGTTGTGTGGTTGTGTGGTTGTGTGGTTGTGTGGTTGTGTGGTTGTGTGGTTGTGTGGTTGTGTGGTTGTGTGGTTGTGTGGTTGCGCGGCTGTGTGGTTGTGTTGTTGCGCAGCTGTGTGGTTGTGTTGTTGCGTGGTTGCGTTGTTACGTGGTTGTGTGGCATGCCACAGAACGCATGCCAGGTGATGCACACAACCCAGATGAGACACGTCCTAGGTCAAGCATCCCAGGTAATAACTAAGAATAACTATTAAAAGGCATCGAAGAATGAGGCACCTGGTGTGATGTACGTAAAAAGCGGCAAAAACGCCCAAAATGCCACACAGTACCCCAAATCAAGGCGCCATCAAATCCCCACATTGACACCATACTCAGCAGGCTCGAGCTACCATGGTCCGAATTCTCCAGATTTCTAACATGCGCTGATTGTCTAATTGATATCTTATCGCTGGTTGTCTCGCTCCAAACGGACGATAAGACAACAGCAGGCTTGAGTTACCGTGGTCCGAATTCTCCAGATTTCTGGCCTGCGCTGGTTGTCTAATTGATATCTTATCGCTGGTTGTCTAATTGATATCTTATCACTGGTTGTCTAATTGATATCTTATCGCTGGTTGTCTAATTGATATCTTATCGCTGGTTGTCTAATTGATATCTCATCGCTGGTTGTCTAATTGATATCTTATCGCTGGTTGTCTAATTGATATCTTATCGCTGGTTGTCTAATTGATATCTCATCGCTGGTTGTCTAATTGATATCTTATCGCTGGTTGTCTAATTGATATGGGTACTATCGAAACACCACGAAATGCGGGCCATTGGTGATCACAGGCATCCATAGCGTGCCCGCATGGAGTCACACTGTCGACATGCCATGTTCCGTGCCCACAGATCACCACCCTCTCCATTTGCATTCTGCTAACAATGCTTTTTTACATCGCCCCATGCCTGGTAAGCAGAAGGGCCAGGCCCCAAAGCTAGCGCCCAGGGAAACTGTCGTCCGTCATCAGTTAGGCAGGCTAGGGAGTCATCATGGGCAGGGGGGAAAAACAAATACGTGGTTTAATAGATCAGGCTTTCACCACCTCACTTGCCAGGTCATGCATGATGGGGTGAGACGTCACAAGTGGGGTTCTAGATTCGTTATCCACGATGACCATGGGGGCTGCCAGGACGTGGGCAGAACAAAAACGACTACGGGAGCAAAAACAAGATGTGCCAACAAGGCTCTGAGAGTTACCCGTAATGAGTTACGTGAATGTTTGAGGCTTGCCACTTGAGGATCAAAGAGTGGAAGACGGGTAGGGACACTGAGATGTGGAGACGTTGAGGTTTTCCCTGGAGAGGATTGAGAGGGGCTCTGCGATGATGCCACCGGACAGTACATACGAACTCAATATGTATCGCGTACATATGTTAACTTGATGGGGAAAAATCGCTGCAACAGTCCGAATTATGACAAGAAGGGTTGGGATTCCAAGCTGACAGCTTGGGACACCGACAGCTGTGACAGTAGGTGGTGGGAAAACAAGTTTGCAACAATGTGGCGTAGCCTCCACAGGACTTGGCAAAACTGATTGGGGATCCCAGCTTTCACACGGATGCGTGCATGATGTCTGCACCCACACAGGTGTATCGTCAGCTGCACACCCATGCTGGGTGTTACCTTAACATCAGCGCCACAACATTCCAGGCAGGTCGGTACAACAATTTACTGAATTTCGTGCAACTGGCACAATGCTGCACACGCGTGGCGAGCTGGACCTGCTGCACTGTCATGGAGCTGTACATATCGGATACCGGCAAAGTCGATCATGACCCCGCACTTGCGGCCAGCCGGAATATGTGCAGGCGTACCTCATACATCTCGGCCAGGGCTCGCAGAGACTCTCGATGGCCCCTCTCCGCGACCGACGCCAGCAATTCCACCGCGGCTAACTTCTCGGCCACGCCCCCGGCCCCTCGTCTGCAGACGTCGAGCATGCCGTCCGCAAGCGATACGGAACAGGTAAGTGCTACGATTGCAACTTTGGGACAGCACACACGATACGGGCGCCAACCGACCGCGGGTGGGGCATGAAGGAGCAACCCACCTGAGGTCCTGGGCTTGCTGAAAGATTGTTTCGGCATCTGTACCAACTTCGCTTGTCGCATTGGTGGCCAATGGTGAGCAATACACCAATGCCCACAGCATGAAGACGCGCTCATAACGTTTTCTCTCCATGCGATCTAAGCATATCCGTCAAATTGTGGCGAGGCAGAATCCGAAGGTACTAGCCCCGATAAAGAGCGCAATCGCCCGTTGTTCATGGCGCATTGGTAATTCCATCGGAGATACTCCACGTGGAAGCTACAACCGCTTATACGTTTGCAGCGGGCATGCACCGTCCTATAAACAACAATGATCGTTAGAAGTAACTTTTAGGGAACGGCACAAAGAAGAGACATGCGCATCTGATTGCCTTTCTTTCCCTCCAGTCATGCACCCATCACGCTATCAGTGTCCCCGGGGGCAATTTTGGAAAATTAATCAGTTATGTTACAGCGTACTGGTAATGCGAGTTAGGGAAAACCCGACGACACTTGCACGCCATGACTGCGTGCACCCCGGTGGTAAGTGGGGACAACACCTAGTCCAATCGGGGGTTCGGGACACGATGACAGCCCTAATTGAAGGTGGCAAGGGCACCTTGGTGACTTGGTCAAGGCTGCAGTATGCCAGTACCTAATGCATTTTGCTGCTCCACTAGACCACTACCTAGATAATTGTTAGCGCAGACAGTACTCTAGTAGCTAGACTTAAATACAGACTCGTGAGAGGGGTCAACTTGCCTCAGTTACAGTTACAGTACCTGCCTCGCCTCCGCTGGCTTGGAAAAACCTTGAGAAATGAGAATAGAACGGATAGTCCTCATGCTGTCACATGTAACATGAAGAGATAGGCAGCCAGCACGCTTATGCTGCCTGCGCACACCCTTATCAACTGCAAAGGCTGTGGAAGTGTGGTTGACTGGTTGTTGTTGTTTTTGTTGTTGTTGCCCAGTGCCCACGCCGCACATGGGCAGCAGAAGGCTGTGGAATGTGGAGTGGAGTGCGGACTGCGGACCTGTGGGCTGTGGCTACGGGAACTGATCATGAAATCGGAGCCGTTCAGAACCACAAATCCACTGCAATCCAGTGCTTACAGTATAAGAATGCTCATAAGAATTTTCAGGCGTAACCGCCCATAACTTGCAAGGTGCTGTGGCCGACAGCTGACAACTGACAAGCCCCCATCTTGACCAGGCAGGGACAACAGTTCACTGGACATTACCGTTACGGAAATTGTTCAGGGATCGCCTCCATTAAATACTTGGTCGGTAACCCGGCATAGCGTCGGGTCTGACAGGGTCTGACCAACTCTACGGGCCAATTATCGGCGAATGTCTTATCAGCGTATCGTCCCCGAACCAGGTCTTTGGACGGGCATCCAAAGGGGATACGGCAGATCCTGAACCACCGGGCCTGACGCGTGCCGACATTTTGTGGAGCTGAAACCGTAGGCGCTCGTACCGCGTGCCCTACACCCCCCAACACGTTTAAGATTGGTTGAGTTGAGTTGAGTTTATTCCAACGCCGCTGAACCCCCAATCACGTTTAAGATTGGGGTCCGACCAATCCAGGGCTCACGATCTCAAGGAATCTTACTACTTTGATTCGACTATACTAAATTCTACTGCAATCTACAACCACTCTACTACTATCAGAGGTCAAATCCAGGGTCTCATAATCAAAAACTTGGGATTCTTAAACGTGGGGGGGGGGTGTACGGGACCGCCAGGACGAGCCAATCCTCGCCGTTAATAGGGTACTGATAGGATGACATGACGGTGCCGTAAGCGGAACCGCCCACACATGACGGGGACGATAACTAGGAGCCTCCAGAAAGGGTGGGGGGGTATTCTACTTGATGTTTCGGGGAATGATGCGTCGCAAAATCCAGGCAACTACCGACTTGCATCTCCCAACATCGGACTTGACTAAACGTATGCTGCTCAGGTTCAGAAAATGGAAAAGCGTGGAATTGAAGAAGCTCTTGTACAAACCAGGGTAAACGCGGGGCGGGGCAGGTCAATATTTTATCGACACGCTGCCCATGGATGCGTGTTCCAAGGTCCATCATTCAGCGAATCTAGGAATTATGGAGAGAACTGAACACGAGTAAATGCGACAGATACAGTCGGCTAAGCTGCTGTCGGCTAATAAGCTGCTATCCTATCCTGCATCCCCATGAATGAAATTCTGAAGGCTCTTTTGAGTTTACGGCTATGGCAGATCGGGGCAAAATACCCGATTACCTGCCCCTAGGATGTAAAATTCCAGAGCTGGCTTTGTTCCCCTCAGCAGACCAGCTACATTGTTCAGCAAACTGACACGGAAGAAGGTGGCGAATGCAGCCATGCCTATTATGTGATTTGTGGCTCGTCCATGAAGTATGGTTAGCTCATTCACCGCCCATGATAGGCTCAAAGTGATGATTTTCGGAGTTTCTCTAGACTGTCGCCGCAAATTTGTAAGAGCCTAGGGACGTTCCACGCCCCTGGGTTCGGCAGCCGACGCCACGGCAGGGCCGGGGAAACCAGATGACGGGGCGGGGCTTGGGATTACACCTCGGCACTTACCCCATTACTCGCAATTTTCATTCTCAGGTGAGCATTTTTTTGTCGACCCCTTAATTTTGGCAACCAATGCCAGCGCCCTGACCTGGTGACCGCGGTGCATTACAGAATTGCTCAAGGACGTCAATTTCAGGATATCCTTTCTTGATAGCAAGCCAGCGAGGCGCCAGTTCGCCCCAGTCGCTAGCCACGGCCCCAGCAGGGCTGCGTCCACTCAACCAGCGTCGCATTTCTGCGTAAAAAACTGGCGGAGTAGCAGCAGGGATTGGTTGTGCAGGAAGGGGGCCGCGCAGGGGCGTGGGGGCCCATGAACTGTGCCGCATCGGCCAGTTGTGAAGCCATGTCCCTGCGGACAAGTGGCTGATGCCCAGGGAAGCTCGGGAAGTTCTGGGTTCTTGATACGAAAGCATACTGCTCTGGGCCCCTGATAGTAATTGTGTCCCCATGCTGTGTGGCTGCCCTTCTTAGGTAGCTGTTGGCATCTCTGTTTGTCTTGACCACCACATGTGGCCTATGGCTCTGCCCGCTTAGATCAGTTGTTCATAACATTTGACGTGAATCACCATGGCAGCCAACGGCAAAGGCTAACAGAAGCTTGGAAAATACCAAGATAGCAATCTTCTGTTTGTATGCAGGTGTGTATACGCGCTTGTGCACGCGTGCACAAGTCATGCCGGTGTCCCACGTGGCTCTGCTTTTCACACATCCATATTCGATTCCATGGTATGCTGTCTCGCTATCATGGGGGCTCCATGGTGAGTATCATGGGCTTGGGTTAGGGCAATAGGGTACAAGAGAGGGAGGAGGGGGGGAGGGAACCGTGGGCGGGGAGGTGGTACGGTTCAGGGGGCGGAGAGAGGAACAAATGAGGGAGTGCGCGGGTAAACAAGGGGTTGAATAGAACAGGAATCTGTCCACTTGATAGGGTCCTAGTGGTTGCCTTGTAAAGCCTTGGCCCTTCTCTCTTGATCACACCTTGCACTTGGTGGATTCGCTTGGAAGCTCGGGCGCCCTCCCTCCTCGTTCTGGCTGGGGGCTCTGCAGTGCTGGCGCTGTGCGGGGAGGCTCTGTACCTGTAGTAAAGCAGGTTCTTGAATTGAATGAATGTTAAGTGGCGCTTTCTCTCATGACTAAACTTCAATATTAAGTGGCTCAACTTCAATAATATTTGAATTGAATATTGAGTGGCTCTTCCTCCCATGACTCACCTTCACACTGTACTGCTTCGCTTGCATAACACCATCCCCTCCCTACACCGTAAACCCTCAACGCGCAGGGGCTGACCGGAATGCCTTCCAGGGAGGCTTGCACTCCAAGCTCTACGACAAGCTCGGGGCGCACCTGTGCGTCAACGATGCTGGCGTCCCGGTAAGCGGCCACAGGGTGTTACGATACTTGGTCATTATAGGTTTATTGCACCATCTGACAATTATAGTGGCTATTGTTACCGAGTGAGAAACGATGCAGGCATCCCTGTAAGCGGCCATGGTCTAGGTTTGCAAGTGGTCGTAATAACTGGCACTGTGTGGGTTATCATGTATACATACCCGGGTAATGAACACAGGTTATGCAACCTTGCATGCACTGATAGGTGAATTTCAAGAAACGATGGGTGATGTGATAGTGGCAATTACATCTGCTTGCTTTCAATGATCATCACGACAGTGGGTAAGACCTCGGTACAGTGCGTCTGCTGAGGTTGGGGGGGATTGGGACGTTCCGGACGCCGCCGCGTTGGGGGGGATGGGGTTGGGGGGGGGCGCTTTCTCCCTGGGACGCCAGCGAATTTTTTCTCGGCGAAACAGAATGGTAACAGGGTGTCTCTCATGGTTGATGCTTCCTTAAGCATTTCTTCCAACACTGGGTCACCTTTTGGGACACAGCCCAGGCAAGAAGGGTAGCTGATGGCCCTAGGCATTTAAGCTTCAGCCTCGAAGTACCAAACACGTGCATGATCATACGCCCCTTTGCAGCCAAGTTGCTAAGCACCAAGACAATACGAGGAAGATATCAGGCTTTTTGTGGAATATGGGCAGGGCCGAGCCACAGATCCAGCACATCTTATTGTGCGAGTACAAAAAAGTTATCGAGAGAACCGGAAGGACAGGATTACGGCTTCGCAAGGCAAGCGGTGATGTTGGAGAGGAGCAGGGATCATCCCAGGGGGTGGAACAACGTCATATCTTGGAACCAGGGGATGCAGTAACCAATTGTACGCGTGGCCCAGGTACTGGCGGTCTCCACCCGCCCGCCCATGCAATAACCAATCGAACGATTTCTATCCATTGATGTGTAAATGTGTGGCCCAACAAGGGGGTGGGCGTGTGAAGCTGTAGAACGAGGGGGGCAGGGAGCCCATGCCTCACAAGTACCCCCCCCCTGTCTTACTCAATGCCAGCATGGATGGACTTGGCATGGTAATGGTTTTTGATGGCGGCTCTGGGTGTTGCTGCGCACGCATGGAAGTGGTGGTCTCCACACACCCGCCCATGCACCCATCCCATGCCCTTTCCATCGTCCATCTCCCACAGTGCCACATGATGCCATACCCCTGTTTCCACAGCCACGACCACAGCTTCTCCTCTGCCCGCTTCTTGCCCTCGCCCTTCCCATTTCCCGTCTCCTGAATCGCAACCTCCCGCTCTGGCCCTGTGGGCCTTCCCCACCCCCTGTCCCTCTCCTCGCTGCTTGCCCGCGCCTCTTCTCCCCCTCCCCATCCCTCTTCCCCGCACCTCCTTCTCCCCACCCCCCACCCCTTTGGCAGGGTGTCCACTTCAGCGTGTGGGCGCCTCAGGCGACGAGCGTTTCGGTCGTGGGCGCGTTCAACCAATGGGATGCGACGGTCAACCGGCTTGTGTGCGACCCCGCGGGCATATGGGAGGCCTTTGTAGAGGGCGTGGGGGTTGGGTACGTGCGCCGTTAGCATTCAAGCTTGTTATGCCCTCTTGATTGAGCCTGCCTCAGCCGCTTTGTGTGCTATATGGAGGTCTTTGTGGTCGCGGGGTACATGCGCTAGCATTCAAGCTCACTGCCTGTCTATACAGTGACCCTGTGGGGAGGCCCCAACCAGCTTGCCTGGTGTAGAGAGGCATCGGTAGACAGGATCGCCGCGGGGTACGTGCAGCGGCACCTACTTTCCAAGCCTTCCTTTGGACCCCAAGTGACCTGGTTGGGAAGTCACAACCAGCTTTTATGTTGAGCTGTCTGAGGTGTTGTCACGGTGGTGGGCGTGGGGTACATCTGTCAGCATCTAGCTCGATGCCAGGAACTTGTGAATTGAGGTTTGCAGACATGCTGCATGCACAATAGAGCTAATTTCTTATGTTAATTTTGCTTACATAGCTGCATGTCTGTATGTAGGTTGCCTCGTTGGTATATGCTTGTAGAGCAGCTTATATAGGTAGTAAGCTTGTCCAAGTATATATCCTTATATTTGTATAAGCATACTACCTATAGTAGTATAGGTAGTATGCTTATCGCGTACATATCTTTATAAAGGTAGTATGCTTGTCCAAGTATGTATCCTTATCTAGGTAGTATGCTTATCGCGCACATATCCTTGTATAGGTAGTATGGCTTGTCCAAGTATATATCCTTATATAGGTAGTATGCTTATCGCGTACATATCCTTTCTTCAGCCATCCCCAACCGCAGGAAACTGTACACGTCTCAACGCCACCGCGACGCTATGCTCTTACTTTCTGTTTGTTTATCTATTTGCCCTCCACCACTGCTATCTGCAGGGAGCTCTACACGTTCAAGGTCCTCGGTGCAGGGCCCGGTGCCAAGCCGGTCGAGAAAAGCGACCCCTTTGCGTTCGGGGGTGCCCCTTTCCGGTTCTTTCAGGAGCCCCCCAAGCCAGTAACCCCCACCCCCGTGACCGTACCAGTGAGCTCCTTGCTGGGGGCGGGGGTGGCGGTAGGGGTGGATGGGGACCGGGGGGGGCGGGCCGGGGCCGAGCCGGAGGCCGGTGCAGCGGGTATGGTGGCACCGGTTGGCAGCGAGGGGAGTGGGGCGGCGTGTTCGGATGTCAAAGAGGCGGCACCAGTGCAGAGCGCGGTGGTGGACCTGACCGAGCACAAGGTGGGGCGGGGGGGGAGGCTGTTTAGGAAAAGGGGCAAGAGGCTCTGCACCAGGTTGGAAGGGGGGGAAGAGAAGGGACGAGGGGAAGGAGGGGGGAAGAGGGAGAGGCGGGGTGGGTGGGGTTCTGGGTAGGCATGGGACTAGGCATATGGTGAGGGGGGAGCCGTGGGTGCAAGTGGATATTTCGGGAAGTAAAGGTGATGGGAAGGGAGGGGGAAGGGGGGAAGGGGGAAGGGGGAAGGGGGAAGGGGGGAAGGGGGGAAGGGGGGAAGGGGGAAGGGAAGGGGGAAGGGGGGAAGGGGGAAGGGGGGAAGGGGGAAGGGGGAAGGGGGAAGGGGGAAGGGGGGGGGGAAGGGGGGAAGGGGGAAGGGGGGAAGGGGGGAAGGGGGGAAGGGGGAAGGGGGGAAGGGGGAAGGGGGAAAGGGGGAAAGGGGGAAAGGGGAAAGGGGGAAAGGGGGAAAGGGGGAAAGGGGGGGACCAGGTTTCACAACATTAGAGGGGTGCGAAGGAAGGTTTGGGGAGGCCAGCAGGGGTGGAGGATGTGGAGGGAATTCGGAGGGCGGGAGGGGGGGGGGGGGGACCAGGGCTTATCTTGCCCATCCGCGCGGGGTGTTGACACATCATCTTTGTTCATTATCTTGCCGACGTGACCCTGTGGGTACCAGTTTTTTTTGGCAGCTCATGCGTTCCCATATCGTCTTGCTGATACAGTTGCGTCAACTTTTCTCCCCATCTACGTCAGTGGAAATTTTCTTTCCTGTTCTCTGCCCACATCTCATGGATGTGGTTGTTCCCACCCCCCATCTCCACCCCCTTCTTCTGTTTTCTTCCCACTTCTCACTGAGGTGGTTGAATTGTTATTCCTGCGCTTTTCTCTCCGTGCCCCCTTTGCAGTGGACGGATGACGCATGGATGGAAGCGCGCAAGGGGAAGAAGTGGCTCGAGGTGTGTCCTTGGGTGCATTTGTTAGGGTATTCACATGCCTTGTGGATAAGCCAAGCAGACGGAAGCGTGCAAGGGGAAGCAGTGGCTAGGTGAGGCAGTTGGTTGATCACATACCCACACGCCTTTATTTTTTGCAGATCAATCAAGTTTGCAGAGGTCGCGCTGCGGCCATCGTGGCCGCCATTGTGGAGGTTGTGTGGTCCCATCGTTGTTCCCTTCGGCACGTGCACGTAGCCTGGCCAGCGGCAAATCTCTTCATCCTCCCTCCATCATCTCTCAACCGTAATCCCTGTTTCTGTCTTCTGGTCGTGGCGTTACTCGCTGTGCGGTTCCCTGTGGAGATGTCGGTAGGGAAGCGTTCTGCAAAAGAAGAATTAAATTGCTAAATAAGCTTCAATCTTGTTTTTCATCAGTTTTTCTTCTTTCTGCAGTTTTTTGGGCGCAAAAGAAAGCAACACTTGTAACTACCTCCGCTTATCAATTTAAATTCTCGACCGTCACCTTCGAATTTTATCGGATTAGTGCGGCCCTCAACCACCACGCTTTCGATGTTATGGTTCCAATCACTTTTTCTTTCCCCTGGTGTCCGTGGGGACCCGTCTTCATCAGAACGTTTTGTTCTCATGGAAAATTCTAATTTGATATATTTCTTTATTATTATTTTTTTTAAAATGTCAAATGGTTTCAAACACTTGGCTTGCTACGCCAGCATTCTGGTGCTCGCAGGAGCCCATCCCGATGTAATTCCTATGTAATTATCGTGGTGACTTTTTTGTTTCTTGCTTTTAAACCGTGTTTCCTTTTCTGGCGCGTGCAGGAGCCCATATCCATCTATGAAGTCCACCTGGGCTCCTTCATGCGCAAGCCATCACCGGGGTCAGACAAGGGGTCCCGCGACGCCGCCGGCAAAGGTCTGCGGCTGTCCCTGGCCGACATCCTGCGCCTGCTGGACCCTGACGCTGATGGTGGTGCCAGTGCCAAGACTTCTGACAACGTCACCACCAATAATAACAACAGCAATGGTAGCAATACTGCCACGATTAGCAGCAACAGCAGCAACAGCAGCAACAGCAGCAGCAGCAGCAGCAGCAGCATCCTGGGTGACAAGAGCAAGGGCCTGGTGAGTGCCGCCGAGAGGAGTAACGGCAGCAATGGCGGCACGCCGCTCACCAACGGCGGCGGTGCTGGTTGGCAACCGCAGACACCTGGAAGTCTTCCCACCGCCGCCACCGCCGCCAACAGCCGCAAAGCCACGCAGGGACAGCTGGCAGCGGAGGGCGCTGGTCAGGTGGAGACAGGTGGCGGAGTGGGCACTAAATATAGTGGGGAGGTCACTATTTGTAGCGGGGACCAGACCATGGTCGACGCAAGACCCGATTCTTTCGACCGCGAAGGCCACTCGTGGGCCGGCAGCGCGTTAGCAGAACCACCCGCGTGTTCGTCAGGGCCCCTGTGCGTGCCTGGCTCATGTTGCCCGGTCCCCCAAGCATCCACGCCCGCTTCTGCCAACCCGGCATCCGCACAGTCCATGAACCACCCGGCATCCATGCTGGCGGGGATGTCGCATACTGACGTGGTGGCGGACTCGCTGCAAGTAGCGACAATGGACAATCTGGCACCAGCCCTCACAGCCACTGTCAGCCATCGGGGTGGTGCCAATGGTGGCGGTGGTGGCGGCGCCGATGTAGGTCCAATCGGCCCCTCTTCGGGGAGTATCGAGAATGGCGGCTTTGGTGGCGGTGCCGCCAGCAATGGGGCGAACGCGAGCAGCGGTGGCGGCGCGCGCAGCAGCGGCGGAAATGCTGGCGGAAGCAGCGGGAATGCTAGCAATGGCGGGAATGGCACGAGTGGCGGGAATGCTAGCAGCAGCACCAGCAGCGGCGGCGGCGGCGGCGGTGCGAGTGCCGTCTCGGAGGATATCCCGTCCTGCTATTACAGCTATGATGATCACGTATCAACGCTGGTGGCATACGTCCGCGCGATGGGGTTCACGCATGTGGAGCTCATGCCGTTCATGGAGCACCCGTTCTACGGGTCATGGGGCTACCAGGTGGGTGATGGGCTTATCTATTTTGATAATTGGGTTGAGTGTATGTTCCCTTTTTGTTGGTCTGTTCTTGGAGCACCCCTTCTATGGGTCATGGGGCTACCAGGTGGGTGATGAGGCTCTTTTTAATAAAATACTAGCTTGTGGAGCGTATGTCCCTATTCGAGCTGATGCCGTTCATGGAGCACCTCTTCTATGTGTTATGAGGTACCAGGTGGGTGCTGGGCCTATCTCTTTTGAGCACTATGTATGGAGTGTATGTTCCCTATTCGTTGTTCTGTTCATGGAGCACTTGTACTTTGGGTCAGGAGGGTACCATGTGGGTGCTTGGTCTGGCCCTATCTATTTCCCACTATTTTTTTCTGGATCCCATTGGTGGCTCCTATTGTAGCTGAGCACCACTAGCTAAGCACCGCCGGCTCAGCTTTACGTCCAGGCTCAGGGGTGTCAACATGTCAGCACCCACCTCTCCATGTCGATGCCCTTTTTATAAGCCTGGCACGGTTTTGGCACGCAGCACGCCGCGGGTTCCGCTGCCATCCGTTCTTTCTTGGAATGTCGCACATACTGTAGATTCGAGGCACCGATAATGGCAAATGACGGCTTTCTTACTTGTTCTTCTATTTGATGACACTTCATCGACTGAGCCACTCCATAATTGATATTGTCAAGCACTCAATCCTTGATATACTAGTTTTTTCGTTACTCTAACTGTATCCCAATAATCCCCGCCCCCTTCCCCCCTTACTTACCACCGTAATAACCTCCCCCTCTCCCACCAGGTCACTGGCTACTTCTGTCCCACGTCCCGCTACGGCGCCCCCGTTGCCCTCATGCGCCTGATCGACGCCTTCCACAACGCGGGCCTCGGCGTGATCATGGACTGGGTCCCTGCCCACTTCCCGCTCGACCCCCACGGGCTCGCCCTCTTTGACGGTACGCCTCAGTACGAATACAGCGACGCTCGCCGGGGTTTCCACCCGGACTGGAAAACCGGCGTGTTCGACTACAGCAAGCCCGAGGTCCGGTGCTTCCTTCACAGCTCAGCGCGCTTCTGGCTGGAGCATTACCACATTGACGGCGTGCGGGTGGACGCGGTCGCCAGCATGCTGTATTTTAACTACAGCCGGCGGGACGGGGAGTGGCTGGGTAATGACTATGGGGGGCCGGAGAACTGGCACAGCGTCACGTTTCTGAGGCACCTGAACGAGATGGTGCACTGGGGGTTTCCTGGGGTGTTCACGATCGCAGAGGAGAGCACGACCTGGCCGCAGGTAATTAGGCCTACCCGCTTGATTCTTATCTATTGGGACTCTATCCGCTTGTTCACCATTGCAGAGGAGAGCAAGACGCGGCCGCACGTAATCAGAAAGCGTGGCTCCTTTGGTGGTTGCTACGTGCGCTAGTCGGCGATTGCTTCTAGTTGTTGCGTGGTTACGATGGCAGAATGCCCCCCTACCCACTGCCGTTAGCCCTTTCTCTCACACGCTTCAGTTCCCTCTATATATTTCTATGTATTCAGGTGTAGGTACCTGAATTTTAATATAGAGAGTTACCTGTCGCTGATCCTTCCCTGCTCCTCGGCCTATCCGCGGGACAGGGGAGCGGGCGCGACATGTTGTGGTAATTATGCTCGTTGCCATTCCTTCAATCACCGAGTCCCCTCTTCCCCTTGGGCGTATGGTGATCTCGGCGGTTTCCTCCGCGACAGGTGAGCGGGCGCGACAAGGTGGCCGGTTGCCGCGAGGCGCTCGGGTTCGACTTCAAGTGGGACATTGGCTGGATGAACGACACGCTCGAGTACTGGCAGAAGGAGCCCCGCCACCGCACCGCCGCGCACTGCAAGCTCACCTTCCGCAACATGTACGCGCTGTCCGAGCACTTCGTGCTGCCGCTGTCCCACGACGAGGTCGTCCACGGGAAGCGGTCCCTCCTCCGCAAGATGCCCGGCGACGCCAGCCAGGCATTTGCCAACCTGTGCCTCCTGCTTGGGTACCAGTATGTGACCCCGGGGAAGAAGCTCCTCTTCATGGGGCAGGAGTTCGGGCAGCGGGGGGAGTGGGACCACGAGGGCGGGCTGGATTGGGGCCTGTTGGCCCAGTCGCAGCTGCACGCGGGGGTCGCGCGGTGGGTCGCCGAGTTGAACCGGGTGTACAAGAGGGAGCGCAGCCTGCACGAGGGCGACCACTTCAAGTGGGGGTTTGAGTGGCTGGACGTGGACAACGCAGAGGACTCAGTGCTGGTCTTTCTGCGCAAGTCCAGGTGCGGGAGGGGTGTTGTGTCTCGTGATGGATATTGGGAGTATGGCCAGTTGTAGGTTAGGATGACGGGGAAGAGAAGACTCAGTGTTTTTTTTTTTTCCTGCTAGTCCCGGTGAGTGGCGCTGTTTGTTGGTGATGGTCTATGTATCTCTATGGGTCTCTATTGATCTCTTTAGGTTGGTTCTCTCTATGGTCTATGTATATCTTGATTGGTATACCACGCGTTCGTAGCATAGGACAAGATGGAGGACTTGGGGGGTGCACCTCCCTGTGCAATCAAATGAGGGAATGCATGTATCAATGGTGCTTATAGCGGTGTTGTTATCCCTAGCGATCTTGCTATTTTAGGCACTGCGTTACGCATTGCTTGGCCTATTTTCCCATGTTCTTATTGGGGCCCTCCCACACACGCGCGCAACGCTTCCTCACCCCACCCCACCCCACCCCACCCCTCCGGTTGCGCTGACAATTTTGCACTCTTTACGCTCACATTTATTCTCGCATTCCCCCCCCTGCCTCCCTCCCTTCTGAGCTGGTCCCAGGGTCCCTGAGCCCCCTCTCTTGGTCGCGCTCAACTTCAAGCCGGTCGTGCGCGAGGACTACCGCATCCGTGTGCCAGAGGCGGGCCCCTGGCGCGTGATCCTTAATTCCGACGACCGCGAGTACGGCGGCAGCGGGATGTGGCCTTTTGACCGGCAACCCCCGGGGCGCGCCGACGCCGCCACCTCAAGCCCCAATCCCTCGGGCCCATTCCAAGCCTCGACCCAGACCCCAACGTCGAGCCAACGTCCGGGTTCAGCCTCGAGCCAACACCAGGCGCAAGGAGTCGGCCCTGATAATGTCCCGGTCGATGAGGGCGAGCTGGCGGTCCTCGCGCTCCACTCCTCGCGCATCAACAGCTGCCCCTCGCTCTCCCGGACCACCAGCGCGGGCGGCATCCATGGGGGGTTCCCGCTCGAGCATGGATCGGTCCCCGGCGCCGGCTCGCCCCAACCTTGGCTGCACGCCCACGGCCACCATCTCGGCCGGCTCCACGGACACGGGACCCGGGAGAACCACCGAGAGGCTGCGGACGGGGGCAACAATTGGAAGTTCTGCAACCGCTACAAGTACACGCTGCGGCTGCGGCTCCCCCCGCTCGGGATGGTGGTCCTCCAGGCCAAGCGGCGCGAGTGCAAGGAGGTGACGTTCCGCTGGACGGGCGTGCGGAGCCACCAGAGCGTGGCTGTCTCGGGGACGTTCAACGACTGGCAGGAGCAGCTCCCTCTCGTACGCGACGACGAAGAATCTGCCGCCACTATCAATAGCCAGCACGGCGACGTGAACAACAGTGGTGCCATGAGTGGAAGCGTGGGCGGCATGGGGGCAAGTGCCGACGCGATGTTCCCTCCCTTCTCGAACCCGGGTGAGCCGTCCTCGGCCTCGTCCTCTCCCCCCAGCTTCACCCAATCGCTCCCCACGATGTCGTCCTCGTCGGCGTTTGGATCGTCGTCGGGCCAGCCCGGCGGGGGC
The DNA here is from genome assembly GCA_009746045.1 of Mesostigma viride. Lineage (NCBI taxonomy): Eukaryota > Viridiplantae > Streptophyta > Mesostigmatophyceae > Mesostigmatales > Mesostigmataceae > Mesostigma > Mesostigma viride. Next base: position 3,794,524 of record RPFO01000154.1, read on the forward strand.
GGCAAGGGCGGGGGCGGTGGCCGCCAGGGCTCCTACCCGCCCCCCTCGTGGAGCCTGCGCATGTCGCTCCCCTGTGGTCAGTACGAGTACAAGTTCCTCGTGGACGGCGAGTACATGTGTGACGGGGACGCGCCCGTCGTGTGCCACGACGGCACCAACAACAACAACTTCCTGGTGGTCCCCAGCGTGGGTGGGAACAGCGCCACGCTGGGCTTCCCATCGCTCCCGCCGAACTCTGGGCTGGGTTGGCCCGACACGCCGTGAGGGGGGCATTATATAGCTGCCCAAAATAAAGCCAGACCCCCTTACAGGGCTGGGTTGGCCCGACACGCCGTGAGGGGGGCTCTATATAGCTGCCTGTATACGTGCCCAGGACCAGACCCCTGTGATGGCCTGATGGGGGCAGACACCTCCTTTGGATCATTGGTGGCACGCGAGGGGGCTCATGGTTTGCTGTGTAGGTGGTCTATATGTGGCTGGGTATCTGTGGCGCTTGGATTGTGGGGGGTCGGACATGCCCCAGGGGGCCAGATAAGCATGTGCGCTCCTGTCATAGATACTTCATGAGGCGCTCCTGTTGTAGGTGCTTAATGAGGCGCTCCTGTTATAGGTGCTTCCTGTGTGGCTGGACACGCTATGAAGAAGGCATGTGCCTTGCTGTATTGTTCACGCTAAAAATAGTGGACAGGATGCTAGCTCCGGTCATGGGTGGGCCGACATGCCACAATGAGGGGTCGTGTCTGGGCGCCCATGGCTGCTGTATTTCTAGTCACGGTGTTCATGCATGCCCGGACACCCTGGGAGGGGGCCACGTGTGAGGGGCGCTTGGGTGCCCAGTACCTGGCTGCGCAAGGCAAGACGTGCGCGGAGGGGCCACACGGTGAACGGGCAGCTGCCGCACTTCGGGATCATTCGTGGCCCTACACGCCGTGCGCGGGGCATGCGTGCACCCGTTACTGCTGCAATCATAACTGTTACCCTGTTCATGCCCGGACCAGTGCATGCTCGGCAAGCCGCGAGAGGGGCAGCGGCATGCGCTTGTTGTTGAGGCCGCAACAAAGAGTGAGCCAGAGGTCCATGGCCACCGACAATGTGCAGCGCATGCCCCACAGCTACTGCATCCAATGATGGGTTACTCACGTGCCGCTGAAGCCATGTGGAGCACTGTAAAGGTATAGTGCTCCGTGACATGCCCCTGCACACGGCATGTACAACACTACACATGGAAAGTACGTGCTTACTTTGGTGAGGAGCTTGCTTACTGTGAAGTGTGAAGTGCCAGGCGCAATATACAGGGGGTTGCAGACTGGGGGCATTCCCTGGCCAGGGCCTCTTGCCACATGTAGCGGCAAGGCCTGGGCCATTTCTGGATGTGGCCAGGGCCCTGCTTGGGAGACGGTTTGCCAACGATGGTGTCTCGGCACATCCACGACAGGCGGACTTTGTGCTTTGCTATAACTGTCTTTGTGCTTCGTTGGCCAGGTGCCAGGGGGGCCAGTGCACTGGGATGGGGCGCTGGCGCCCCGCTTTGATTCAAGTGACCTGCGGCCTGTCTGTGCCCCTTGTCACTCCGGATGAGCCCCTGATCATCTCTTGCTCCCCTGGGGTTGTGCTCCCCATCATCTCCCATCCAGCACCAGTGGGGTGATGCAAGACCATGGCGTGCCTTCTCTATGGCTTCAAGTGGCATGCGCCGGAGGTGTGGCATGCCGGGAAGGATCGGACGAGGGGTCGCACGTGGCGGGAGTAGGCATGACAAAATAAGTTGAAATTTCATGTGGGCTGGCTGCTGTGGATACGGCGCCATGTGCCTGCTGGCGGGAGCAGCGGACACGGGGAACAAGGGAGAGCAGGGGCTCCTCAGGATGGAAGGGAAATATTTCTTCATCGCAAGAGATTTTTCCCGCAGGAACCTGGACACGCATGCGGGTGGGAGGTTTTTCTGGGAAAGCAGAGAGCCTACTCTACCTCCAGCCCACGTACAGGGAGCTTGTTATCGGCCAAGTTTCAGTTATGCCTGATGAGAATGAGATGTGAGGGGTCTGACGCCAAGTCCGTCCATGAAAAGATACTGTCTCCTTTGCGCTCTATGCCCTGGGAGCATTTGTGGGAATTGCGGGCACCCCCCCCCCCAAAAAAAAGCTGGTGGTGCACCATGGTGAGGAGGCCTCAGATTCCAGAACAACGACGATTCGCAGAGCTTTGCTGGGCAGCCGCTTGTTGCCAGGACTCCACACAGGGTACAACCGGTGCACAAATATTTCAGCAATGTATTGTAAGATGTTTTGATTTTTGCGTTGGATTGTGCAGTTAGTGAAGGCAGCTGGCTGCTGAGCCTGGCTGCACATTCGTCGGGTTGAAAGGCTTGATCTTGTTTGTCGGTCGTTTTGGTTTATATTGATCATTTTTTAGCTTGTTAATTTACACGTAGACTTGTTGACATCCTAGAAAGCACTCAGGGTTTGCAAATGATTTGTACAAAAAAAAAACTACTTACGCGGGTGCCATATATCCAGGAATAGTTGTCTCGTATAGGCTCACTGATGATAAGTAATAATGTATAAGGGTGCTGGCCAGTATGCCTCAGACACATATGTGCACATCGCCGCATGCACATACTGGGAATGTGCGATGTAGTCAACGTCAATACATGTGCCCACTCATTCTCATGTTCTGACACATGCACACCTCCACGGCTAGGTAATATACTTTGACGGGCGCGCCAGTACGCAACTGAAGCTAGTTGGCCCAGGCCGGCTTACTAGTCCACATACTAGTCTAGTCTACATGATTGATGCAGAGCATTTTCATCTGCCCATCGGCCGCGGTGTTGACAAGGTCGACTATCCCAACTGGGATCCGAGTGTGCCGCTGCTTCAAGAGCCAGTGTGCAGTATTTGTGGCTGGGCAGTCATCCATTGCAGCTACCTGCGCTGGAACACCCAGGACATCCGTAAGGTGGGCAAGGCCGGCCACCTCAAGAACATCCTGCGCCACCGCCAACAGGCATGCAGCCATGCATGCCGACTGCAGCATGATCCTCGCAGAGCGCCTCTCCAATTAGCACGGACATGCCATCCGAGCTGCAGTGAAGAGCAGGTGGCGCTGATTGCTGAGCAGCTCGCAGCCCTGACTGCGCCTGACGGCCCGCTCAACATACCGGCCATCACGGCCAAGGTCGACATGCAATTACATAGAAGCCAAAGTCGCACGTACCGACAAGTAGCTCCAGCCCCAGTTTATCACCACGCAAGAGCACATTGCCCCCAAAATCGCAGGCCCCAGAGATCACTGAGTAAACAGCCACCACCGCTGGGCACCCAACCTGCTGAAAGGGCCTGCAATATGACCTTTCGACTCTGAGTCGGGTCGCGCAGAAGTTCGATGCGCACTCCTGGGTGGACGTACCTGCTCTGAAGAGCCAGGCAACCTCTACTACCACCGCCATCACCACAAGCTAGAGGAGCTGGATTGAAGACAAGTGCGCAAGGCCGCGCCGACCGCGACCGCCACGCCGCTGCCGAGCAATCCTCAGGCGTACTATGCTAATCTCATTAGAAAAATAATTACACGAAAGTTACAAATATCGTCTGCATCATGCCCCAACCATATAGCCAGTAGAGGGGGATATAATCCTCATATGAGCTGTCCTCTACTGTAATGGCAGATGAGGCGGTAGTGTAGCGGCTATCCTCATGGGCCGGGGCAATAACCTCCACCTGCGGACTTCGATCGACCCTGCACATTCTAGCAATGGTCCGCGGGGCCCGTGGGGAGAAAACAGGAGCATGCCTCACAAGAAGGTGCTTATCGCAGGTCGACGGCAGCCCATTTCTCCTTGTCCATCTTGCTATCATGCGGCCGGGGATTAGCATAGTACTCCGTGGCATGCCCATGCGCCGGCATGACACACAATGGATGATGCCTTCCGAATAGCCACGCCCTGCCTATAATGGGACTCCCCATGGATGTTGCATTAAGAATTTAGGGCTGCCTATGCAGAGAGTCACTCTCTGCTGAGAAGCCACGCCCTAGCTTTTGTATAGCCATGATGATCTTCCACCCCATGACGGGCTCCCTTTGTGCTCTGAGAGATCATGGTGGTGCAGGTGCCCCGTTGGCCGGTGCACCTAGAGCAAGTGTCGTTTACATCCACACCCTTGCAGGAAGTAGCCCAGAATCCCTTCTCGGGGATATGTGCTACATGTACTCCCAACGGAGTCATGTTCCTAATTAATTACTGAATTAATGACGCACAAGTACTTACTTACTTACTTATCCTCAGTGCTTCAATAGACATCAGTGCTCTGCGACCAGGGGACTGGCCCCAGACTCTCTAGCCCTCTCGACGAGCTCAGGGACAAGCTTTTCACGCGACTGGAGCTGCAAGGAACGACACTGCACATGGTACCCACCTCATGCCCAAGTCACAGTACTGAAGGCCGGGCCCCCCCCTGGCAGTGCTCAACCTCCAGCGACATCGCCGCAAGCAAGAGCCCGGTTATTCCATCGATCTCGCCGCAAGAAGCTTGAGAACTCCTCTTGGTCGCACACCGTCGATCCGATCTGACACCTGCAGTCAGCAGCGACCTGTGTCCCAGTGACCTACATCCACCACAAGACCAGCCCCAACTGAAGAAGCCCCATGCAGGTAAACTTGCGGGGCGGGAACCTTTATGTCAAGTGTCAATCACGACCTACTATGGATCGAGATCGGCCCCCGAGCTCGATCCCCCGGAATACAGTAAGCTAGCTGTCTAGATAAGCCATTATTCATGGCATATGTATGAATGGATTGTAGAAATGGGATATACATGTAGGAATGGTATATTCAGTATGCCGATGCATCATGCACTGTGCACGGTACCGGATCACTCCGATTGATCAATGATTAATTAGCTCAACGTTTTAGTATCTCAAACTGGCTCTGGCTGGCTGGCTCAGCTTGTGGCCATTAGCTTGCGCCTTAGCCAACGTATTGAGCCTACCTTTCTTACAACATAAGCAGTACGCGTCAGCCTACCTATGGTATATTGCATGGTTGTATTGGACCCACAGTTTTGCGCCCCGGCCGGCACTGGATGCTGTGGAGAGAGCGCTCTGTGGCCTGTCCGATTGTGGCATGCAGTGAGAGAAGCTGGGGCGCCCTCCCTCCTTCTCATTGTGTATAGGAGTTGAGTTGGATGAGGAATCATTATATTCCCGGATCTAGCGACTATAATTGGTTTGGGCATGATGCAGACGGTTACTAACCTATTTGTCTGTACGTCGGTAAAGTTTTGTTCAATTATTTTTCTAATGAGATTAGCATGGTACTCCGTGGCGTGCCTATAAGGATGACACGCAAGTACTCACTCACTCAAGTGCTCACTCACTCAAGTGCTCACTCACTACAGTAAACTCACTTACTAAGTGCTCCCTCACTGCAGTGCTCACTCAGATCAATCACTTACTCACTCAAGGGCTCACTCACTCAATGGCTCACTCATGCACTCAAGGGCGGCAATCACTCAAGGCCGCACACTCACTCAAGGTCGCTGACACTCATTTTCAGTGCTCACTCACTCTGGTGCTCACTCACTCAAGGGCGGCACTTTGAACATGCACTCAAGTGCTCACTCACTCAAGGGCTCACTCACTCAAGGGCTCACTCACTTAAGTGCTCACTGACTCAGGGGCCCACTAACTCAAGGGCTCACGCACTCAAGTGCATGCTCACTCACTCACATGCTCACTCACTCATTGAAGTGCTCACTTGCAATCAAGGGCTCACTCGATCACTCAAGGGCTCACTCACTCAACAGCTCACTCACTCAAGGGCTCACTCACTCAAGGGCTCACTCGCTCAAGTGCGCACTCACTCAAGGGCTCAATCACTCAAGGGCTCACTCACTCAACTGCTTACTCACTCAGGGGCTCACTCACTCAACGGCTCACTCACTCAAGCAAGGGCTCCCCGTCCCTCCCTCCCTCCCTCCCTCGGACCTCCCTCCCTCCCTCCCTCCCTCCCTCCCTCCTCCCTCCCTCCCTCCCTCCCTCCCTCCCTCCCTCCTCCTCCCTCCCTCCTCCCTCCCTCCCTCCCTCCCTCCCTCCCTCCCTCCCTCCCTCCCTCCCTCCCTCCCTCCCTCCTCCCTCCCTCCCTCCCTCCCTCCCTCCCTCCCTCCCTCCCTCCCTCCCTCCCTCCTCCCTCCCTCCCTCCCTCCCTCCTCCCTCCCTCCCCCCTCCCTCCCTCCCTCCTCCCTCCCTCCCTCCCTCCTCTCCTCCCTCCCTCCCTCCCTCCCTCCCTCCCTCCCTCCCTCCCTCCCTCCCTCCCTCCCTCCCTCCCTCCCTCCCTCCCTCCCTCCCTCCCTCCCTCCCTCCCTCCCTCCCTCCCTCCCTCCCTCCCTCCCTCCCTCCCTCCACTATACTTTTCGTCCGAGGGTGGTAAAAACACTCCGAGTCGTAAATTACGAGGTCGTAACTTACGGCTCAGCGTACCAGTTAGCGATACATCCCTCTTAGAGTCCGAGGCATAAATTAATACTTGGATCCCACGTACGATCCGGACGGTAAATTACCAGGTGGTAAGATACGAGGTGGTAAAATACGAGGTGGTAAGATACGAGGTGGTAAGATACGAGGTGGTAAAATACGAGGTGGTAAGATACGAGGCGGTAAGATACGAGGCGGTAAGATACGAGGTGGTAATGTACGTACGGTACGTTACGAGCTGGTAAGTTACAATCTTGTAAAATACGGCCGGTAAGATTCGACTGGTAATTTACCACCTGGTAGTTTACGATCCCGGTACTCGGTCCCGTAGGTTACGACGTCGTATGCTTCTCGCGTACACTACCGGTACTACAATCATGTCGCTATGTCGTTCTGAATTGCAGTACGCATGTCACTTATTAGAATTTCACTTCTCATTTCGGTCAACCTAACCCCTAACACACATTTACCCGGGAAAAAAAATGAATGGCATTTGCAGCAAGGCTCATGCAAGACAAGTTTCTATTTCATAAAACATTTCATAATTACATGCAGGATTACATACATGTCATGCACAAAAATCCAACGCCTTCACAGAAAAGAGCATATCAAGTCTTCTGACGACAATATCAAGTCAATATCAAATTCGTGGCTTCTCTTCGTGGCTTAAAATACTGTTAATTTCCATGCGGTGCTTAGGACAGCTCCGGGGATGTCGGCACCGCACAGAAGCTCCATCCGGGAGCAAGCGCGCCGGGGGAAGATGTTTTCGACCAGAGCTCGATATGTGCGGGAAGCCGTCGTGTTGGAAACCGAGGTGTCTGCACAGAATTCCGCGCGCAGGCAGCTTGTGCCTTTACGGGGGAAGACCTGCGACACAAAAACCGTGTCCGGACAAAGCAATACGGAGAAATGACAACGGCAGATGGAGTCGGCAAAGGCCGCTTGTAAGGAAAGTGATTTTTAATGCACGAATAAATGTATAATGCATGCTACATCGCCATCGCTTGGGCGGTGAAAAGACAAGGACCAACCACATGCCCCCACCTACCCTTCGTGCATCCCGCCCTTGACGAGGCACAACCATGTGCCCCCCACCTACCCTTTATGCGTCCCTCCCTTGACAAGAAACAAGCACGTGCACCTATCTAACCTTTGTGCATCCCTCCCTTGGCAAGGAACAAGCACACCCACCCACCTACTCCACATGCATCCCTCCCTTGAAAAGGAACAAGCACGATCACCCTGCTACCCACTGGCACGGCAGCAAGGCAGACCTTACAATGGCAAGTGATGTTTCGGTAGAAACTGTTACACAACTAGCAAACGAGCCAGCCGGTGAAGAGCAAGGCACGCATGCAAGGAATTTGTCGTTGCCTATGTCTATACGCTTGTGTTTGTCACTGCAGTTGAAATCTGCATTTGCATCAGCAGGCCCGATCGAACCCCATGTCGCCACCCGCATTTCCACTTATACTTCACGCCCCCTTATTCTTCTCTTGTGCCTGCCTTTGCCCTAACTGTTACCCTAGCATCTGCCCTTGCCCCTATCCTTTGATCCCCAGTGTTTGCCGTTGCCCTCATCCTTTCCCTAGTGCCTGCCCTTGTCTTCATCTTTTCCCTTGTGCCTGCCCTTGCCCTTGTCCGTTCCCTCGTGCTAAACTTGTCTTTTATATCTCTTTCCCTTGCGCCTGCCCTTGCCCTTATCCGCTTCCCTTGTGCCTGCCCCTGCCCTTGCCCTTTCGGCAAGCAAGTGCCTTTGTCCTTTCCTTGTTGGCCTTGTGCTTGCTCTTCCAGTTTCCCTTTCCTTTGCTCGTGCAGTTGCCTTTGCTCATACCCGGGTGCTTGCCCTTGCCCTTTGCAAGCTGCATTCTTGTCTTACCAAGCTTGCAAGTGCAAACTGGCATGCACTGAGCCAGAAATGCAAGCAAAGTAGCCATTGTAAATAAGGATGGACGGGAACAGTAGAAAGCTAGGGGTGGCAACGGTGCTAGAGCTCATGGCAACAAGGTGGTCCCATTCTTGCTGCATTGGGTGCGCTGCGTGGGTGGGATATTGCGATAGGGGGACATTCTTGCCTTGGTTGTGTTTTCACATGCACCCGGTGCTTGAATCTATGCGTGCAAGGGTGGCTGGTATCCCAACCAACAGCCTAAGAGGAAAAAGATGGCTTAGAAAGCAAGAATGACTTAATGTTGGTAATAGCAGTGCATGGTGGCGGCAGCAAAAACCGTTGTTGTAGATGCAAGCTACAACACTGCGGATGGTTTCTCACACTAATGTGGATAATGATCATGCATGCCACTTAACGGGACCATATAAACCACAACAAGAATGAATCGTGAGAGCAAAAGAAAGGGGAGTACAAAATGGCCGGCTTACCTCGCTACAGCCAAAAAATTGCATGAAAAACAAGATAACTCACCTTTGTCGCAGCAGTGACCACACTAGGAGCCGGGTGTTGACAAAGTGTGACAAATTTTTGTCAACAATTGTCAACTTGTTGACAAAGTGTGACAACTTGTTGACAAATTGTTGACAAAGTGTGACAAAGTGTGACAAAACTAGACAAAAAAATGTCAACAGCTTGACAAAACTTGACAGAATGTTGACAATGTTGACAAAACGTTGACAATCGTTGACATGTCAACTTTATGTTGATGTCAACAAATGTCAAAACACTGACAAGCCAAGGTGATTTGTCAACAAATGTCAAGACGTTTACAAACGCAGGCCAAACGCAAGAAAAATGTCAACAAATGTCAACATGACAAAATGTCAACACGATAAACAAAGGCATAGCAAACTGACAAATCAACACCACGCACAGGTAAACTTACTTCATTAAAATCAATATGGCTGCTGCCTTGCTGCCTGAATTGCGGTTTTCTGCATTACATTAGCATGACAAACTTTACTGACAAAACACATGAATGAAGAGTGCACTCAATCACAGTCCGAGGGTGGCGTGCAAGATGTACAACCGCAAGCATCTCACAAATGCAGTATAACATCCGTCATAGGGCTGTCCCAGCGATCATTGCTGAAAAAAATGGACTCTCTAGAAATTTATCGCATGACAATGTCCAGTGCTACAGCGATGTGACGAGGGCTCAGAGCCTACAAAATCTGTGTCCGCAGGTGCCCTCCCCGCCATGCTGGCCAATGTGTCCGCCATGGTTGTGTTAGGTAGATCGCCTGCATGCAAGGGATACATGCGTTATCCGGCAAAGCAGCAAAGGGAACACACAAAGATCTTAAGTGAGATGAATACCCGAAATCAGCTGTGTGTAATGAGACGTCGTGAGAGCACAGCAGTCGCGTGGCTGTTTGTGAGTAATGGCTTGATTTTAGGACCGAGAAAGTGAGATAGCGGGCAGAGAGAGAGAGAGAGAGAGAGAGAGAGAGAGAGAGAGAGAGAGAGAGAGAGAGAGAGAGAGAGAGAGAGAGAGAGAGAGAGAGAGAGAGAGAGAGAGAGAGAGAATGGGACGGGTATTCTCACCTAACTCGTCCCATGTACCTCACAAGATGTGGAGAACAGCGAAACCCCAGGAATCCCTAGAGAAGAGCGTTGCGTTGCAAACTGCCGAAAAAACAAGTGGGAGCTGTAAAGTTTCTCCAAGATGCCAGGATGCTTTACGATCTACTTTCTTGCAATCTCACTACTATGGTGAATACGGCACTCTGAGAAAGAAAGAAGAAAGATTGACGCCAGATCCATGCGAAGGAAAAGTTAGGCCAATCAACTGAATATATGCCCCGTACAGGGTACGAATAAAATCTAACGAGGTAGAAGGCATCATAACTAAAGTTGACAGAGAAAGGAGTCGTTTGGTGTGGGGGTGTGGGGGGGTGGGTGAAAAAATCCTGTGATTATCAGCAAAAAGACGCTACTAAGGCAAGAAAGAAAGAAAAAATCTATCCATGCCACGCATGTCAACCAAGGCTTCTGGATTTCACAGAAGAGTCTCCCAACGGCAAAGGAGTTCGTATGATTTGTAGCTAAAAGCAGGGCTCCAAAAATATGCATAGAAGCTGGAAGCACAAAATACACTTTCCAAACTGCTACATTTAATTCCAATTATTAATGCTGGAGGGATCACCACCTACAAACGCTCAATAAAACAAGAATGCAGAAAACAAATTATTCCCGTGTGTGCTCTCCTGCCTGCTTTCTAGCTACCAAACAAACAAAGAAAGTGTACATTCTTTGGCTCTCCAATGTGCCTCTTTAGCGTTAAAAACAAAGAAATACAATTCTTCGGCTCACAATTGTGCTTCATTGGCGGTAACAACAGTGCTGCCGGCTGGGCTATACCAGAACACAAAGAACTATTAAACGGCACAGTCAGTAGAACCGTTGTAAAGTACTAAACAAACGAACAAACAAACAAACCGGAGTTGAATATTCAAATAAAGAAGGCGTTCCCATGAGGGAATTGCAACCGATAAAACATCATTATCAAGTCCCGAAGGCCTTTGGGTGCCCCTGGACTGAATTACAATGCGGACATCCAATGGTGGCTGCAACGCACAGCATGTTTACAGCTTCGTGAATGGACACTAGATGAAGAATGATGACAGTTGCTCACCATAAAAAAATTGGCCGCGCTGGACAGCCGACCACGCCGCTGCCACATGCGATGGGGCCACGTGCAAGTCCAACGGTATCAGGCATCACAAGTACACGCGCGAAATTGACATCGAAATGGCAGCACAGATGCAACATACGAATGTATGGAGAACCGTTAGCTTAAACAACGGAAGTTTGTGAAAAGAAGGAAAGTGACGCAATAGCAGACCGTGGCATACATGATACGCTCAACCTGTACATTATTTAAATACCTAATTCATAAGCACGTGACGCAACCTGTACACATCGGCAGGCTCGAGTTACCATGGTCCGGATTCTCCCATGCGCTGGTTGTCTCCTTGATATCGATGCCTTTCATAAGAATTGAACCAGATTTGGTTTGAATAGTACAATTGACCTTGTGTATCTAGGAGAAAATGAATGTACTGCGAGCATGGCTAACTTGGCGGGAAACTCTGGGCGGCCCATGTAGCATCATGGGCGGTGGGCCCTAGGGCAATGCACGAGAATGTCACGTGCGTACGGCGTGTTCAAGTCGATGCAAGACTGTCAGTATTTCGGACGAAGAATTACTTACTCACCTCAAACGGTTAAGAGTGGGTTAGCTTCTGGATGTCCGAATGGCGCTGTGCCTACCAGCGAACAGATCGATGACAACTTAATTCTAGATCCTGGCTGTGTTTCTCCCCCGATGGCTTCTTCTGGCCCTCCGAGCTAGCTAGATAAATTTCATCAAGGACGGCGATTTAATTGCTAAGAAAATCATGACGGTCATCAGTGAGTCTATGATCCTATTCCTTATATGTAGTTATTCGTTCCTACCATACCGCCATTGCTGAAAAAGTCACAGCATGTAATTCCCACCTTGGCTGCGAGCCTTGGCGTAGCTTCCGTCTTCCACCTTCCCCGGCCACAAGCTTTTCCTTGGAGCACAAGCACGTCTTTCGTTTGTCATCGTTTAGCTTCAACGGGAACACCCGCGCAAGTCGCAAGTCGCCACCACGGGAATCACTTGCACAAGCTTGCAAGACTTTGCGCAAGACGATAGTTGGCGTCGTCTATTAGTATTGTCCACGCATTTGCGGCCGTCTGTCAGTCTGCTGACTCTTATCGGCGGTCCGTAAGTTTGTGGCCATGCCCTGGCCATGCCAGTCATCCGACAGCCATCAGATGACGTCCAGTAAATTAAGTAAAAGTACTTATGACGAGTATTTACCAGTGGTAGAGAAACAGTCGTCACTCTACAGTATCGCTTGGTTGGGATCGCTTGCTGCTGGCGTAATCGCGTCCTTGATCGCCGTACCATTCAGGGAGCGGCCGTACCCGGAAAAACTGCATTGCGCAACAGTTGCCCGTCAGCATCCTTTCCCAAAATTCAAAGTTTGCGCCAAAGGCCAGCGTTCAACGAAGGCAGAAGTAGGTGTTGCGCGCAGGAAAAACCATGTCTACGGTTAGTGCTTGGGGCTAGCGCCGGCCGCCGGGCAGAGAGGGCTCGAGCAACGGGGCCACTCACCGAAGTTCTATGTAAGCAGTGAGCGCCATCCAAGATTGTGCAATAAGAGATGTTGCAGGCCCTCGAAGTGATGTGATTTCTTCAGCAACCGCTATCAGTAACGATGTAGGTGCACTGTCGATGTATGTATGCTGAGCTAGGACATGGTGGTAGCCATTGAGGGAGAAACGTGTGCAGTCCTGAGCCAAGCAGCTCTTTACGCTGTAACGCAGCTCGAACAGGACGTCTGGAGCGCGCCAAGCTCCTTCAACGGCACCACGGTCAGCGAATTTTTGTCGTACGGTTTAACTAACAACACGAATATAGTTAGCATCCCGTGCTCGAATGTGTAGGGCCGTTTCGTTGCGGGTAAAGCTTGCCACGTATTTCAGAGATTTTAATGTGTATTCTCTGAATGCTTTCATTACCATGGTGCTTTCCGTGCTCGTCATCATATGTATACATTTGTGTTGCCGTTTCCTCTTCCATTTTGCGCGTGTACTTGCGGGTGACTGACACCGTCGGACGGGCATGCGGCCTACCCGCGAATGGCTGAGACTGGCTCCTGCTTGAGACTTGTGGTGAGTAGTGGTTACGATCCCATACATAGGGTCTATACTAAGGATATCACCGTGCTGTAGGTGGAATCGCATGCAGTGCCTCCTGTTGTTTTTAACTCCCTTTACCTGGCATTTTTGCCGAGGGGTGAGGATTATTCCTTGTCATGGGGGCATACAGGACGGGTTACTTATTCCTTGTCATGGGGGCAGGCAGGACAAGTTAATTATTCCTTGTCATGGGGGGCAGGCAGGACGGGTTAATTGTTCCTTTTCATGGGGGCAGGCAGGGCGGGTTAATTATTCCTTGTCATTAGGGGCAGGCAGGACGGGTTAATAATTCCTTGTCATGGGGGCAGGCAGGACGGGTCACTTATTCCTTGTCATGGGGGCAGGCAGGACGGGTCAATTATTCCGTGTCATGGGGGCAGGCTGGACCTGTTAATTATTCCTTGTCATGGGGGCAGGCGGGACGGGTTAGTAATTCCTTGTCTTGGGGGCAGGCAGGGCGGGTGAATTATTCCTTTTTATGGTGACAGGCAGAACGGGTTAATCACTCCTTGTCATGGGAGGCAGGCAGGACGGGTTACTTATTCCTTGTCATGGGGGGCAGGCGCATTGCATATACATTTATTCCTTGTCATGGGGGGCAGGCAGGACGGGTTAATTGTTCTTGTCATGAGGGGACGGCAGGGGGGGCTCATGATACCCTGTAGTGGGGTGGGCGAAGGCAGGGGGGGTTAATGATTCCCTGTCATGGGGTGGGGGAAGGCAGGGGGGTTAACGATTCCTTGTGTCCATGGGGGGCAGGCAGGACGGGTTTCTTATTCCTTGTCATGAGGGGAAGGCAGGGGAGGTAAATGATTTCCTGTCGTGGGGTGGGAGAAGGCGGGGGTAATAATTTTTCCTTGCCATGGGGGCAGGCAGGACAGGTTAATTATTCCTTGTCATGGGGGCATGCAGAAAAGCTTAAAAATTTCTTGTCATGGGATTGAAAGCACCTCACAGTCAGTTGTCCTCCCTTACGAAATGGCGATTTTGTAGCTACATGATTAACAGAGCATATGCTCTAAATCTTGTAGCAATGGACCGCGTTATATTTCTGTTGGCGACTACTTTCAAACATTCATCATTTTTGTTTTTCTTTTACATTTGTCTTGTTGCGGACAGGGAGGGTTGATTGCCTTTTCATGGGGGGCAGGCAGGGGTGGGGGTTACTCCTTGTCATGGGGGGCAGGCAGGGGGGGTTGATTGCCTTTTCATGGGGGGCAGGCAGGGGCCGGGGCTTAATTATTCCTTGTAATGTGGTGCAGGCAGGGGGGGTAATGATTCATTGTCATGGGGGGCAGGCAGGGGGGGGGTAACTCCTTGTCATGGGGGGCAGGCGGGGGGGGGGTAATTATCCCTTGTCATGGGGGTTCAGGCAGAGGGGGCTAATCCTTGTCACATGGGGGGCAGGCTGCGTGGGTAATTTTTCCTTGTAATTAGGGGCAGGCAGGGGGGGTAGTTGATCCTTGTCATGGGGGACATGCAGGGGGGGGCAATGATTCCTTGTCGTGGGGGGCATGTAGGGGGCGTCAAGTGTTCCTTGTTATGTGGGGCAGGCAGGGGGGGGATGATTCTTGTCGTGGGGGGCAGGCAGGGGAGGGGATGATTCTTGTCGTGGGGGGCAGGCAGGGAGTGTTAATTATTCCTTGTCACGGGGGGCAGACAGGGGGGGGCAATGATTCCTTGTCGTGGGGGGCAGGTAGCGGGGGTTAGTTGTTCCTTGTCGTGGGGGGCAGGCAGGGGGGGTCAATGATTCCTTGTCATGCCCGGGGCAGGTAGGGGGCGTAATTATTCCTTGTATTGGGGGCCAGGCGGGGGGCGTTAATCGTTGTCATGGGGGGCAGGCAGGGGGGTTTAATCCTTGTCATGGGGGGCAGGCAGGGGGGCTTGTTCCTTGTCATGGGGGACAGGTATGGGGGGGAGATTATTCCGCGTCATGGGGGTAGGCAAATGGGTTAGTTTTTCCTTGTCATGGGGGGCAGGTGGGGCAGCTTTATAATTCCTTGTGGTGGGTTTTAAGCACCTTGCAATCGTTATGCCCTCTTAAGGAAGTGTGCTTGCGCAGCTAATCGATTAACATAACATATGCTCCAAATTTCGTACACAATGGATACCGTAATAAATTTGTTATTGACTACGAATAAACATTCATAATTTTTGTTTTTCTTCTGCAGGAAGTCTCGGCTGTTCTGGTGCCATATGCATCCTCACCATCGTCGTCATCGACGTAGCCGGCGGACTCGTCTAGGGTCCATGCACGGGTTGCTCAGGTTTGTCTTTGAATCTGTGTGATGAGGTGTTTTCTTTGCGCAGTGTATGTTTGCCTGCAGCTACCTTTTTTGTTCCAAATAGATCAGTGCTTTCTTCTTTGCATTTGCAGCAAGAGAGGGAAGTTTTTGTACAGGTTTTTTAACGTAATCTGCCTCTTTAATGTTGCACAACTGACAACAACCATGTATACATTGATGTTATTTCCACCTCTGCATCTTTTTTCTGTGTTTTACAGGAGAGTCGAGAGCTTTTAATCAAAATGACATCCGCAAATGACGGCTGCACACAATATACCCAACGGGCGGCTGCCTGCAAATTCTTTGCAAGCATTTAGAGCTTTCCGTGGAAGTCATGCTCACAACGGGCTGCACGCAACGCAATGGGCTGCCGTCCGAACTTTGCCTACGAGACAATCGTTGTTGCTGTCAGCATTAAGTAATGCTTATTTTGTAATAAAAAGAAAAATTTCACTGGTTTTTGTCACTTTTTGTCACTTTTTGTCACTTTTTGTCTGTTTTATAGTCCTGATAAATTTTCAGGATTGTCTGTGATATATCAACGTTTGTGTTGTGATAAATGTGCACAAATGTCACTAATTGTGGTGTGATAAAATGTGATAAAATCTCACTCTCATGTTGACAATGCGTGACGTTGACAATGTGTGACATTTTTTGACACTTTCACCTTGATAATTTGTCAAGAATTGTCTTGTAAAATCGACCTGATATGTCATGGTTTTGTCAACATTTGTATAGCTTTTGTCACACTTTGTCACACCACATGTCACACTTTGTCACACTTTGTCACACTTTATCAACCTGACATGTCAAGCATTGTCACACTTTGTCAACACCCGGTATCAGACAGCTCACAAAAACTTGTTGATCCTTGAAACTTCCTGCTTGAAGGCAGCCACCAACGGTCTGGAGTTTTCACCCCAGACCTTCTCAACAGCCAAGGGAAAGGGAAAGAGAGAGGGGGGAGAGGGGAGCGAGAGGGGAGAGAGAGGGGGAGAGAGAGGGGGGGGGGGGGGGGGGGGGGGGGGGAGAGAGAGAGAGAGAGAGAGAGAGAGAGAGAGAGAGAGAGAGAGAGAGAGAGAGAGAGAGAGAGAGAGAGAGAGAGAGAGAGAGAGAGAGAGTAGGAGAAGTGCGGGTGGGGGTGGGAGAGGTGGGATGGAAGATTCACTGCGTTAGCAGGCGACTAAACTGCTACAATGACACCAAACCACGGAGCTAGGCCCATCAGATCAGAGTGAAAACCCATGTTGAAACTGGGACAAATGCCATTAAAATGTTACTATGACCGTGGCTAGTAAACGTGAATTGACACCCAGGTTGTGACTTCAACGATTGGAGGCAACCTTGCCAAGTCTCCCAATTATGTAGTTGGCTAGACAAGCTGCACAAAAAACGCAGCAAACATGTTAACGTTGCTAATATTCCAACGACGCGCATCCGCAGTCCGGCTGCCAATGAAGTCTTCTTGGTCGCCAGCTGTGCACAGAGGAGTAACCGCTAGAGACGCCAATTTGCGAACAACTCATTACAATTACAAAGCGCAGGAAGCAGATGGCTATGCATCAACAATTACTTCTGCTCGCCCTCGTATTTAGCCAGGTCTACCTGCCCAAACTGGGTAAATGTTTTGCGATCGGTGAAATTGGCACTCTATATAGTGACTTACTTTCCCAGAAAGTGTCCATTCACACGACAACCGACTCGATCACGCTCACACGTCGTGAGGAGTTGCCGATAGGATAAAGAAGCCGAACGATGAATTGATGTACATAAATGCCACGCTAACGGCGTCGTGAACTGACTTCTTGCAATCACGATTAAAGTGCCCGGCCCAACAACAAGTTGCATGGCGACACACGACCCCGCAACTGGAAAAGAATTCTGGCCACATTGATATACATCGGTTTGATAAAGTAAAACCTCGCATTCGGTTCTGGCTAGCCTCAAACGCATGCGCCTTGAAACCTTTATCCTCCTGGCGGCCACAGTTTCTCGGTTCTCTTGTTCCGTTGGTCGTGCCGCTAGCGTGCCAGCCCGCGCTCCAGTCCCTAAAATTCAAATTCGTGTTGTTCGAGAAAACGTTGTCGGGTCGGCGACGGCACGATATGCCGGGCCAGGCTGCATGGGCCATGGAGGGGGGTGGTACACAACTACCGTACAGGTGGTACACAACTGCCGCCAGTACAACAGCGGGTCGCTGCGTACCTGCCGTGGGAAGGAGGGGGGTGGTACACAAATACCGTACAGGTGGTACACAACTGCCGCCAGTATAACAGCGGGTCGCTGCGTACCTGCCGTGGGAAGGAGGGGGGTGCAGTACACAACTACCGTACAGGTGGTACACAACTGCCGCCAGTACAACAGCGGGTCGCTGCGTACCTGCCGTGGGAAGGAGGGGGGTGGTACACAAATACCGTACAGGTGGTACACAACTGCCGCCAGGACAACAGCGGGTCCTGCCGTGGGGATCGAGTTAGCCAACATCTAAACTCTTCTCTTAATCAACAATCTATATTACCAATAGCCGCCGCCTATCAAACAGATCCTATTCATCACGCGCGTCAACGCCCCGTCATCGCCCCGTCATCGCGCCGTGATCGCCATGCCGAGGGCCAACCTCTTAACTCTTTATTTGGAGTAGTAGTCAACGATCTATATTACCAATAGCCGCCGCATATAAAAAAGGTCGTATTCATGACGCCCGTCGAGGGCGATGACGGTGACGCCGTCACCGTCATCGCCCTCGACGGGCCAACATCTAAACTCTTCTCTTAATCAACAAACTATATTACCAATAGCCGCCGCCTATCAAACAGATCCTATTCATCACGCGCGTCAACGCCCCGTCATCGCCCCGTCATCGCCCGTCATCGCCCCGTCATCGCCATGCCGAGGGCCAACCAATTAATAAGCGAGTAATAGTAAACGACCTATATCGCCAATAGCTGCCGCCTATCAAACAGGTCCTTTCCATCACGCCCGTCGAGAGCGATGACAGTGACGGCCGTACCGTCATCGCCCTGCGGCATTTGCCATACAAAGAAGCTCTCGATCCTAGGTATGGACTACCTCGGGTATCATCATCGTAATTTGCTAGCATCGAGATCATTCATACCTACGACGATGGCCAGCTGCAAAAGAAAAATGTCAACCAACAGACAGGACTATCGCCGGGAACCTCAAAGGCAATAAGGTCGAGACAGGCTTTCACCGTTAAGTAAAGTTGTCCACATCGTGCTATGGAATTTGTGCTAATCTATGAGTACCTATATGGACACTTTGTCGCATTTTTACATGGCAAATAAGCGATGTAATGTGTCATGTAGGCTGCCATTGGTGCATGCATGCATGGGCCAGCAATGATGGCCAGAGGTACATTGTGCCTATGGATAACCATCGATTTGTTGATCAGCAAGTGATTCATTACGTGAAGACAACAATATGTTTGGGGGCTAAGCTCCTAATGGGCCTGTAATCTATGGTCCGAAACTCAAGCGTCCTGTCGCCGAATGAAGGCGATGAAGTCCCCTTGCGTGCATGCCACACGAGTCGTACTACGAGAAACGGGGGGGGGGGGGGGCCGGACTGGCTGGAAACAAGCAAGTAGCGGCCTGCACGCAGAACCCGCCATCACTGAGGCACCGCAAGCCACCCATACATGGACCATGGGATGGAGGGCAAGCCCAAACATACAAATACCCGTAGGATCAAAAGACTTGCTTGGATTTGCATGAGAATGGAACCAAGATATGCGCCGAGTGGCCAAGGGTGACTTTTTGTGGTGTCGCCGTCTTGCGCAAATCGCGCGGGAGGTGATGGCGTCTGGGAAGCGGGTCAAAACCCCTGGCCCTGGCAGAATTTGGACCTGATTCACCCATACCGCCCGCACCCTGCCCATGGCACTCGAGAAATAACTAGAATTGTCAGTTACCTATGGAGATGGGCCAAGTCCAAATTTCTGTCATTCATTTGGCAGGTGCACATCGGCTGACTGTCCTGTGAGGTAAAGGTCAGGAGATCGTGACCCCTTTACAACAAAAATTGATGGAATGGGGAAGTGGAATGGATGGATGGAATGGATGTGATGGATGGATGGGAGGGAGGGAGGGAGGGAGGGACCGTCCAGGGAAGGGAGGGAGGGGAGGGAAGGGAGGGAGGGAGGGGAGGGAGGGAGGGAAGGGAGGGGAGGGAAGGGCAAAAAGGACGTGTCTGACAGAGAGCGCCAAGGATGAAGCAGGACTGACTCTGAGCACGACGGATAAGCGTGTCCTAACCATCGGATCTCGAAGGCTGGCCTCTTGGTAGAGCATGTGGGCATGCAAGAGGGTCGGCTGTGATGTGGTGGTGGGAGGGGAAGAGGCGCGTGTACGCTAGTATGGACTAACGCACCTTCCTCGGATCAATGAAGGGTCGGCCGTTTGTATTAGAGCACGTAGGCAAGCAAACTGATAACGCTGCGAGGTAAAGAGGAAGTACTAACGAATGCACTCACGTCTACGTAATAAACTATACAGCCTAATAACGCGCACGCACCTGTACGCGTCGATCATGAGGGTCGGAGGGCCGGGCTTGCTGCTGGAAAGAAGAGAAGAGGGAAAGACGGCGCCACCACGAAAAGAGGACGGGCCGCACGAATTATCGACGCGCGAAGGCCCGTATCCGCTCGAACGGAGCACAGGCGGTGAGCGGCGCGCATGTTTCGAAGAGGGGGAACAGAGCCCGACCAGGATGGCCTGCGAGGTAGGGCGTCGCCGGGAGCGGACACTTGAAAGGCTGTGCCAAACAGGAGCGCAGCCTGCGACAGCGCGGGCCAGAAGGAAAAGAGGGGCGGAGCCGAGGCCGGTCGAAGGGAGCCGACGAAAGCTAAGCAGTCCAAGCCTGTGGCCAGGGGACAGCTGGGATATTATGGGAGGGTGTTGTATTTGTGTATGTTGTGTGTCAGCAACAGAGATGGGGGGACATGCAAAAATGGATGGCCAGCATGCCCGTGTGATCAGAGGGGGGAGGCGTTCATGATGTTAGCTGCAGTGTCCTACTGTGCGTGTGGTGAGAGTGTAAGTGGGTCCGGTTATAAAGGGTTTCGATATTGGGCCCACATTTTCCATCATACTACTCGACGTAAGACACTTGCCCTAGGAACAATAACCAACCACTGCCTGCTGCCGCCCCTGAACGACCGCAGGGCCCACCATCGGCACTCGCAACTCTGGCAAGGCTGGACAGAGGCAGGGAACTGGGTACCCTGGGAGCACTCAAAGCGAGGTGACACCCTAAATGCTTTGCACACGGCAACGCTTACCTTTTCGCTCCCGGCATCCAGGCCATGCAGACCAGCGAGGAACCCAGGGGGGGCCTATTCAGCCAAGAGGGTGATGCATTAATAAAGACGACCCACATGGGGCTATGTGCATTGAAGAAGAAGCGATAAAGACGAACAGCATAAAGATGGCCCAGGGAGAACGCAGGCAAACAGAAAGAAACCTGGGCGCCAGGACCCTGCATGTGGCCGGCTCACCAATCCGTGCGCGGGCAAGGGGTCGGACGCCGGTGAAGTGCAGGTTTGGGCGGCGACGCCGTCAGCAGGACCGTCAGCGCCGCTAGGCGGCGCTCTTCGAGCGCGAGGGGAGGCGAGGTACGGGGTGAGGCATGAGGCCGAGATAACGGTGGAGGGACGAGAGGGCGCCACGCCGAGCGGCCTTGTAAGGCCTGTGCGGGGCGTCAAGAGTTGAGAGGACTCACCGAGGGAGGGAGGAAGGGCCGGATCGGCACAATGGAGACATCAACAGCAGATCGCACATTGGAGACATGACCAGCAGATCGCGTGAGGTGGCAGCGCATCCACCCAAATGGAGGCACACAGGTGTGGCACACAGAGGGGGATGTCCAAGCAGTGGGTGCCGTTAGAAAAAAAGGCAATAAGGTTAGGTGCGAGTAACAGGTGGCATGGCCAATACTAATCGCGGGGCGTGGCGTGACAGACAGTATCGGCGCACGGCACAACACGCGGCGAGAGCGACCATGCAGAGGTCAAACAAGTTCCAGCAAATTCCTGAGGATCAATCTGGCGCAAGCAATCCACTAAGTTATGCCCGTGGCAACCCGGGCCAGTAAAAGGCCAAGCCGAAACTCCCAGCACCGAAACCCTCGCCTACCGCCGTGGGTCCTCCTCCCCCCAGGGTCCTCCACCGCCGAGAGCAGCGTTCGACGGCCAGGGTGGCCGTTCGCGGGGCCGCCTGGGCGCCCAAGGCCGCCTGCGGCTGGCCCATGCGGCATCCATGATCTGCCAAACGCTGCACGATGGCCCCCTCCAGCAGCGTGCGCGTGGCCGGCTCCTGATGACATCAGCAAGTGAGAGCACTGGAGATGCGGCGCGCGTGGTCCGGCGTCGGGGGCAGCGTGAGCACGTCCTGTGTGGGGGGGTGGAGGGGGCAATAGCAGGATGCAAGTAGAGGGAATAATTCCACACGGGGGAGGCGATCAGAATAAGGGGAGGGGGGCAGAGGGGTGAGAGGGGGGGGAAAGCACCAAGGCTTAATGTTGGCGTCTGTTGGCGTATGAACGTAGGAGGGTTAGCAGGGGTAACGGGTGGTTAAAAAACGGGCTAAAGAGGGGGAGAAGGAGTGCAACGCAATTCAGGCTGGTCTGGGTAGGAAGGGGCGCGTGCAACACACACTTTCTAAGGGGTAGGAAAGCGGCAAGGAAGAGTGAATGCTATAGTGCCCAGTAACGGCGAAGCAGAGGCAGCCGTAGTGGAAAAGCGGGAGCTGAGAATGGAGCCAGAGGCACGTAGAGTGTGACATGGATACACGAAGCCAGCAGCATCAAGAAAGCAGAAAAATCAAATGTGTTAGATCCATAGCATAGGTTTGCTCTGAAATCTAGATGCTGATAGGCCAACCCGCAGCCGCCAATGAGCACAGACATCCACATGAGGCCTACTTCTTCCAGAGCACCGCAAGTTGAACGGCGGCTTCGGGCTCTGGGAAACTTTGCAAAGGACTCCTGGCGCGTCGTCCTCCTGACCGTGCCGCGCTGGAGCGCACGCCTGATCTGCCTCCAGGTATTGACAACGCATTGCTTCAAAGTCTGTACATCGTGGGGGGTATCGTGTGGGCCCTGCTTGGCTGGTCGCTGTGCGCGGCAAGCAAATGCTGCAGGAGGCACGCGCGGTACGCAGGGCACAGAGCGCTTGGAGAAAGGCCATACAACATGCGGGAATACAGGGGATGGCGAGGGCGGGAATGGAGGCAGCTGCAAACAATAGTTAAAACAGTATAATAACTACCTCCAAAGCTTGTGAAGCTTTGATCTGTCTTTTAACTGCCGACATCCTTCCAAAAGAGAATGATTCTCAGTACTTGAATCTCAGCTGCTGCGTATCTCCGACAGGCAGCATCGGAGGAAAAAGTGAGGGGGTGAGGGGGTAGGCGAGGGGAGGAGAGGAGGGAAAAGGGGGGGAGAGGGAGAAGGGTGAAGTGAGGAAGAGGAGGAGAAAGGAGGAGGGAGAGGGGAGGAGGTAGGAGCACTTCCGATCGCTGAAGAAACGCGGTATCGTAATTCTATTAGGTAAATTAATAAATTAGAACCTGTAAACTTCGGTAAAGTGGAGTATAGAATGAGCACCGGCACATATACGCAGGAGAAAAAGGGCAAATAAAGTGGCTTTAAATAAGACCAAGTTGTAAGGCATTTCGTGGCGAGAAAGGGGGGGGGGATAGTAACGACATTTGCTTCGAGGTGCACAGGAGCAAAAGAAAATAAATTAAAAAAAAACGTCTGCCCTTTCCAATGATCTTCAACCAAACGCTATCCCCCGCAGCTATCCCCAAGGGCTTTGCTCTTCATGGGTTTATAAACACAAATTATTCAGTAGATTAATAATTAGGAAACTATTATCCGTTGGGAGTCACTGTTACACTATACCTGAAAGGGGCATATGTTTTAAATACATTCTGAGCTAACAAACCTGCAGGTGCATGGGCTTAGTTAACTGCCACCTATACTAGAGGCCTGACATGGGGTGGACCTTTCAGTGCTTCCCCGCCTTCTCCTTTCTCCACAACTGGGTGCTCCGCCTCCTTCTCCGGACGGCCTGCCCGTGGGTGCACCGGCCCGCCTCCTCCTCCTAGATCTATAACAGGACGATTCGCGCTCCAACGCACATGTGGCTGCAGCATCAGTTTAGCTAATCGCGCAACGCCCACATACGCAGTAACCGCGCTAAGGCTGTTCTGATAGACCAGCCTGCAGACACTGGCTCCTAT
>RPFO01000154.1:3818262-3903262 GCA_009746045.1 Mesostigma viride
GATCACTCAGCAAACCACGACAGGTAACCTTGGCTGTCACAACCAGTCCATGCATCATTAAGTATGGGTACGGGAAAGCTTCCCGCGTATCCATCCATATATATTAAAAAATAATTACTTACAGGCAGAGTGAAATCACTCAAACCAAAGCAAACGCCAGCTATAACCTATAAACCTATATCCAGAGCCATGTCCAAAGCTCTATCTACCATAAGACCAATGGAGACGCCTAACAGGAGGAACCTAATAGCCCTGCTGCACCGCAAAATCAGCCCGCGTACGGCGGAGCATGATGTCAGCCATGGCGCGAGTCAGCGCGCAAGCGGCTGACGCAATATGAAGGGCAACACAACAACTTGCACCTAGCCCCGTGCAAACACAAGAACGTGGGCGTGGCTTCCACGCCCATCCGCCATGCATGAAGCGCGTACCTCACTCGCATTCACACCGGGCGGTCCCAGCGCCGGTTGCTGTCCCCATGTGACACGTCGGCTGTTGGGTTAAGCAGATACACAGAAGAGTCTGATGTAAACCGCTAAAACCAAACCCATGCAGAACACCGTCAAGGACGCGTGCATGTCAAGCCATGCCAATCGTGAACCGTACAGCAATTTACTTTTCAAGCCTGAAGAGGCGGATAGCAGTTAAGTAGCCTGGAAGAGGTTACAGGCACATGTCATTAGCGAGCGGAACAACACAGCATACACCCTACAAGCGTACCGCACAATGTCTCCTGCAATTGTCTGCCGAGCTCCCAAATTTCCCGGAGACATTCCACTGCTCTCATGACGATTGCAAATGCTTCATGCCGCAGACATCTCCACTGCTCTCATGGCGATTGCAAATGCTTCATGCCGCACCTCTGCTTACAGCAGAAAGCTTCCTCCGGGTGAGGCTGACTGGATCCACACCCATTCCTTGGCTTGACAACGTGGCCATGACAGCATCGTGAATCTGCTTCGCAACGCCCACATCAGGACCCGTGCCCTGCACCGCCATGGCCACAGGATGCACCGCTGCAATCGATGCAGCATTCACTGCCTGCGCCCGCAGCATGTACTGCATGCATGAGAAAGCCAATCCTGGCTCGGTTATCATGGTCTTGCCCGATTCCAGCTGCTTCTTCTTCTTCGATGCGGTCATGCGCACTTTATACCCTTCCTCCTCTCAAGCAACGCCTTAGCACTGGTTCGTGCGGTGCTGAATATGCTTCTGAAGGCGCGCCTTCTAAACCACAAAATGCTGGCAATGTATGATTCCCAAACGGCAATGATAGGCACATAATCAGTTCCATTAATTGCTTTGCGGCAGTCAATGCACCAGAACACCTGTTGAAAAAAGAAGGTTATGCACGCTAGCGATTACCCGCGGCAAGAAGCAATCAACACGCCTCGCTAACAACTGCAACCACGATGTAATTCATGACGGGCCACTCACCGCTAGCCTGCTCTCCTGCTTCATGTCTCCCATTCTCAAGGCCTCCATTGTAAACCTCTCCGCCTTCACCATCGTCATCGTCTTCCTCTTCCTCCACTCCGACGTATCCGTGCTTCCTTTTCCTAAGATACCTAGGGTTGTTCAAGTCGAATGTGCGGCGTTGGCACACTTCCAACAAAATTTTGGCCGCCTCTACCCATTACCATTTATTCGTACTATCATAACATATCCAGGCGTTTGAAAAATCATTCCTCGTTCGAACTTCTACGCCTGGGCGTCCATGACGAGGCAGTCACGACGGGACGCAGATGCACAAAAATAAAACAAGGCGACATCCCTTCAATCATTGACCAAAGAACAGAATAAAGCGCAGAACTTGGATTTCAACACCACGCACCATTACCAGCGAGCACGGCTGGCCTGCAACCGCCATCATTTCATAACCAGAAGCCAGGGCCCACACTCCATCCGTTACCTCATCTTCCACGCATGGCTTCCGCTGCTTCCGTCTGCTCTTTCGCATTCTCCGCCAGCAACCTCGCCTTCTCCTCGTCCAACAATCCACTAAGAATGAAATCCCCTCTATTGGACGCCATTCAGACGAACTTTGCTAGCGTCTTTTCACCGGCCCCAGCACACATGATTTATAGCCGCTTACTGACAACGGCCGACAACGACAACTGCTGAACAGGCGACAAAGGCTGATAACTACATTTTTATATTTCGCTGCATTTGCTAATAGACACGCACGTTCTCCCACTTCTCCATTACAATATATAATTATCCATCTGGCCGTGGACAGTCAAAGACCCCCTTAGTAACTTACTAAAACGTAATCTTACAGCATCGGATCACTGGCACCTAATTTACCGGTGGTAGCTTCTCAACTAGGATCCGTCGCGGTAATCTCCCTTGTCGGTACAGTACTACGAAAGATACGTCGTGGTAACGTTACTTTTACTTACGGCTAGTAAATTTACTACCTATCACTCGACGTTGTAATTATTACCGCCTTGGATCTCAGGCGTGGGATCTAGGTGGTAAGTTACCACCTCGTAATTTACGACTCGGAGTGTTTTTACCACCCTCGGACGAAAAGTATAGTGTCCCTCCCTCCCTCCCTCCCTCCCTCCCTCCCTCGATCCCTCCCTCCCTCCCTCCCTCCCTCCCTCCCTCCCTCCCTCCCTCCCTCCCTCCCTCCCTCCCTCCCTCTCCCTCCCCTCCCTCCCTCCCTCCCTCCCTCCTCCTCCCTCCCTCCCCCTCCCTCCTCCCTCCCTCCCTCCCTCCCTCCCTCCCTCCCTCCCTCCCTCCCTCCCTCCCTCCCTCCCTCCCTCCCCTCCCTCCCTCCCTCCCTCCCTCCCTCCCTCCTCCCTCCCTCCTCCCTCCCTCCTCCCTCCCTCCCTCCTCCCTCCCTCCTCCCTCCCTCCCTCCCTCCCTCCCTCCCTCCCTCCCTCCTCCTCCCTCCTCCCTCCCTCCCTCCCTCCCTCCCTCCCTCCCTCCCTCCCTCCCTCCTCCCTCCCTCCCTCCTCCTCCCCTCCCTCCCTCCCTCCTCCCTCCCTCCTCCCCCTCCCTCCCTCCCTCCCTCCCTCTCCCTCCCTCCCTCCCTCCCTCCCTCCCTCCCTCCCTCCCTCCTCCCTCCCTCCCTCCCTCCCTCCTCCCTCCTCCCTCCCTCCCTCCCTCCCTCCCTCCTCCCTCCCTCCTCCCTCCCTCCCTCCCTCCCTCCCTCCTCCCTCCCTCCCTCCTCCCTCCCTCCCTCCCTCCCTCCCTCCCTCCCTCCCTCCCTCCCTCCCTCCCTCCCTCCCTCCCTCCCTCCCTCCCTCCCTCCCTCCCTCCCTCCCTCCCTCCCTCCCTCCCTGGATGAATCAGAATAACTCCGTTGGGAGTACATGCAGCACATATCCCGGAGAAGGGGCCTGCATATGGCTTTTAATACATTCTGGGCTACTTCCTGCAAGAGTGGAATGTAAGCAGCACTTGCTCTGGGCCGGTGCCTCATTAGGACACCGGCACCACCATGCTGTCTCGGGTTCAACCCAGCTAAGGGGATCCCGGCATGGGGGAGGAAGATCGTCATGGCTATTATACAAGAGCTAGGGCATGGCTTCTCAACAGAGAGCGTCTCTCTGCATAGGCATAGCATGGCTAAATTCTTGATGCAGCATCCATGGGAAGTCCCATTATAGGCATGGCTTGGCTAAATAGGCATCATCCACGGGGGCCATTATGGGCGCACATGCGCGTGGGCCACATGCTAGGCTAAGCCTGACTAATCTACACCGTACTGGTATATATTCCCTAGTCTGAGGTGGCAGGAGGTGCCTGCCAGGGCTTGTGGTCAACGTGGATGACCGCCCCCCTCCAGTATACCGGCTTCCGGCCCCTGCGCTCTGCCGGAGCTGAGGGTAGGTCGGCCATAGCTCGCTTCGCCGCTGTTGCTGGGCCAGGGTCAAGTCGTCGTCCAGCGTGAAGCGAGTCCTCGAGAGCTTCTTGCGGCATTTAAGGAACGCCAGCTTGTCCGCCATGTACTTAAACGTGAGGAGCACGGGTGCCGGGCCAGCCTTACCCCGCGTGCCGGGGAGGCGGACAGCCGACATCCGCAGCTCACCAGTGAGTTGCATGGGGGCAAGAATGTCGCGCTTAAATGCCGTGAGAAGGCTCGTCGAGGTCTCACCTGCCCGCTGGTCATAGTGCTTGACGATGACATTGTGGCTGCGCTGGGTGATGTCGGCCTCCTCGCGAAGGTCGAGTGCTTGTTGCTTGAGCTGTGCCGCGATGGTGGAGGTGGTGGAGGTGGTATGATGCTTAAGAGAGGCCATGTGTACCCCAGCTATAGCCTAGCCACATACCTTCCACCCCATAAGTCATGCAGGCCTTCTAGGCCCTCTCCTCAAGCCGCCTTGTGTGCCTGTGCTTGTTTAGGAGGCATGAACCATGCATCATGGAGGTGCAGGTGCACATAGTGCACCCAGAGCAGGTGATAGTTGTACATCCTATACACCTGCAGGTTGTCGCCCTGATTGGATTACAAACCCATAGATGCCCCTTTCTCAGGGCTATGTGTTACATATGCTCCCCACGGAGCTATGATTTTAATTAATTAATTAATTAATTAATGATGCTTAAGCAAGTCCGCCCAGGTGGAGGGAGCAATGCCGGCCGGGCCATCAGATGCCGGCTGGGCTGCCAGCGATGTCCTTGACCGCCTCACATCACCTAAAAATGGCCTTTTTTGTTACATGGGGTCATATCTCCCACACATATAGTCAGATCGGGGTGCCTTTCTGGACTTAAGGTCCCCCTAGGACCCTGTTCACATCACATAAATTGGGGGGCCAACTGAACTATTTTTAGCATCAAACCGTGACGTGGAAAAGTGCAAAAAACGATGTTTTCCAGGCATAAGGAGGCATAGCAGCCACACACAAGTAGTAAATGTAGTCCAATTCAGTTGGAAATGGTCATGCTTATTAATTTACATCCAAAGACAAAAACCGCCCTTAGTATGCAATGTAGGACCAAACTATGTGCTATAATTCTGGCATACATGAGCCAAAACACCGTTTTAGTGCATTATTTTCAAACTTATGAAGCCCCTGCCAGCACATATGTGGCCCAATCATGCCAGAATTCGTCACATTAATAGCACAATACTTGAATTTACACTAGAACACAAGTTGGACATATTAGGACCACTGCCGGCCCACTAAAAGTGACGGATGCAAGCAGAAATAGAGCGATTTTTGCAAAAATACTCCATATTCTGCGCCATTGTCTTGGAAAACTTTGCATTCTTCACTCAATTATCGTCATGGCTGTCATGGGATTCATATACATGCCACTGGGGCTGGATACATTAGCCAACACAGACTAAAAAAGCGATCATCAAGGGACAAAATCACCATCAATCACAGTAGATGCTGGCATTCGGAACAAGCACCATAGTGCCTACAAGCCTCAAGAAGGGGAGCTTGGCTGACCAGTCGTGCCTGTCGGCTGACCAGTCTCTTTTCTAAACGGGCCCCGCTCGGCAGCACACACAATCTCCTTTGCAGTACTTGGCCCACTCTGCTGGGCACCCCTGCTGTGCGTGTCTTATAGCAGCTAATCCAAATATATATCTGCCAGGTGCCTCTCTGCTACATGGAAATACAAAGCGCAATCAAGGACAGCAGTGGCTTGGGCTGCTATTCAATTGAGCTCAGCACCTAGCTGCTGTACAACATAATTCTGCATCAGTGCCTGTCCTAATTGCGCCCCCCCGCCCCCTTGCCATCATCGTCATGCTCATCATAGTCTTTGGAACGTGCACTGAACTCCAACCCTTGGACAGTCCATAGGTCATTAAGAATCTGTGCATGTAATGCTAGCTCTTCTCAGTTGAACTCATCTACCACCCTCTCATGGTCGTGTCATCTCTCATGTAATCCACCTAGGTTTATCGTGGCCACTGATCTTTCAGCCCCTCCTGACATCAAAATCTGGGCAAACACACTGTTGACATCGCCCTTCCTTTTAGCCTGCATGGCTCCTCATGTTTACCTTATCTCATCCCTCAACACACCTAGAACTGTCTATTCATCCCCCTTGCATAGGCGGTGCATAACTGCGGCGTGATGGGGGATTGCCAAAAATAGGTGTAAAATGCATGGGATGGCACGGGGAGGCTCACACTCATCGGTTTACAATCACACTCATGTGCTAACAATGTCCCTCTCTGCTTTTGACACTGCATGCACATGCATTTCCTACCGGCTATATCAAGCCTTTAGTGTGGTTTGGTGCATCAAGAGAAATGGCAGGTCAGCTGAGTGCATCAGACCACATTTGTGTTAAGTGTACGCTTGCAACGCTGTTTGCCCACCGCATGGAGCTCCCCTTTCGGACAGTGGCACAAGTAGCACTTACACCTTACTCCCAGCCGCTCACCCTGCCCATGCTAGCAACAAGAACAAATGCATGGTCCCCATCCCAACGTAAGGTGCATCACATGGATGGCCCTGCCATCACCTAGCAGTGTGCCACCCCTCTCCACCTCAACCTACTCTGAAAGCCAGGGCCCCAACAAACCTTTCAAGACATGGCACTCCTCAAAGAAGGCAACCCCTCAAAGAAGGCGAGGCAGTTTAGGTCTAGGGGGGCTTTGGGTAAGTTAAAAGATGATAGAGTTCACTAACACAGGCCACGGCAACGACAACCTGCTCACCCGCTGCATCCATACATCACAAGCCATAAACTGCACAGCCTGGCATGATTGCCTAAGGGTCACGTGATCCAAGTGCCCTTCAGGCTCACCCCAGCACACCGGCCCATCCTCACCACCCCACTGGTCATAGTCATCTACAGTGGCATCAAACTCCTCTAGGACAGAGTGCAGTAAAGGCAACATAGACGTCCTGACACAATTGAATAAGAACGTGGCTGCTACCTACTGCCCTTAAAAAAAATGTCGATGCTTGCACACATACGCATTCAATTCTTCAAGCAAGCATGCTAACACCTTCACAGCACATCCCAAGGTTACATCCATCGAGCTTTGTCAACAAGCATGACTTCCTGATGCAAACTTAGCTGTCAAGCTAGGAGGAGGAAAGCTAGGTAAAGAGGTGAGATAGACCCCCCCACAGCACCTTCCTGCACCAAAACCATGACAATATCATCCAGAGCTTGCTAAATACGTACAGCTAACCGGTAGCGGGCGACCTTGCAGTCCAGGTTCAGCGCGAACATCTCGTGTCAGCACCCGGCGGAGATGGCGGACGCGAACCCACAATGCTATAAAAGCGAGTCATAAGACTATTTCGGGGAGCGGTGAACGGCTTGGAACACCGAAGGTATGCCGCGACAAAAGCCTGAAGTTTTTCTCGGAAATACACGCCTGGATGTGGATTAGGGCACCGTTGTCGTGCTTGTGCTTGCGTTGCGAGCAGGCAACCAGTGTTTCTTGCAGTGTCGAGCAGTAACAGATGGTGGCGCGAGAGCAATATGTGACTTTTAAATCATGGCTACACAGCTTACACCTCCGCAGGCATGTTGGAACAAGCCCCGCCATGCCGTGAGCCGAAAAAAAGGAAGAAACGCATCAAGCAAGGACGGTCGTAAACGTCACTGAAAACAGCAAAATCTGACCTGCCGGCAGGTAATGCGACAGCCTGGAAAATGTGATTCGTTTCTCGAAAAACTGATTAGCGCTCGTGAAAGTAGACTTGAAGCCCATTCGGATTCCACCTTTTGGGAATTGTGAGCTTCCAACAAAAAAGTTTCCCCCACAATTAATAAACATGCATTTTCGCTGCCAATTCCAGATCTGGCCGACACAAAAAATCAGCGTCTCAGTTTGCGAATTATTTTGACGCATGAACATACGCGAATAATATCTACCATGCATCATCGCAAAGCAGGAGAGTTTACGCGTCGTTTGCATCCATCGCAGCGACTTAACATGCATAATTGACTTATGACTGATATTCCGGCGGACATAGGGTCGACAGCCATGCGAGGTGGAATTTTTCTGGTCCCGTCGTCCTCAACGCGACGCGTTCGCGCCAAAATTCCCAGGATCTCATGTAACCGGACGGACCGATTTTAGGTGATGTGTGGGCGGTGAGGCCGGCGGTGTCATGCAAGCTCTCAAGGGCGGTGGCGGTGGCTTGGAGGCGCTGGTCGAGGTCGAGGAGCTGGGCCGTGATGTCGGCAGTGGAGGCGGAAAGGGCAGTGGAGGTGGAGGCGACAGTGGTGTAAACTGTGAGGAAGCTGAGCAGCCAGCGTGCCGCCCTGCAGTGCTGCTACGTCGGCAGCAAGGGGGGTCACGTGCTGCTGGAAGGCTTCCGTAAGGATGGAACGGAGTAAGGGGGCGGAGATGGATGGAGCCCAGATCTCGCCATCAGAGCGCATGAGAAGGGAGTTGAGGATGGTGTGCTGGAGGTGGGGGCGGGTGCACCCGAACAGAACGCTGGTGTTGTGCCACCAGCTGCCGTCCGGGGTGATGAGGCAGTCGCGATGCTGTGGAGATGGAGGCACAGGTCGTAAAGCGAGGCGTAGTCCCCGTAGAAGATGCAACGCAGGGCAGTTGCAGGGGACATGTTGGTCCAGTCGTGATCATCGACCTTGAAAGGTTTGGGCCGAAAGCGCGGTTCTGAGGGGCGTGAAGACCCTCCTGGTTTGTCGGCTGAGCGGGTGCGTTTAGGGTCAGGCGATGCAGATGGCGAGGCATTGAGCCCGGGAGGGTGCGGAGCGACCACCAGTGCGCGACTAGTGTCACCGCTGCCTGCCGGACCTGAGGGCGAAGCTGCAGCCGGAGCTGCAGACGTATTTTCATGGCCGAGCGCATCCGCCAAACTGCGTTGCATCGAGGAGCGTTTGCTCGTCATATATTACGTAATAGCTTCGGAAAATTATATCAGCATGTGCGTCTTAGAAAGACGAAGCCATAGTGATGTTCGCAGCTGAATTTGGGGCTCAAACGTGAAAGTTATGAGCTCCGCCGTCAGCCATGGCTAACTCGTGGCTTGTGGTGCGTACCGAGGCCGAGGGCCAGGGCCTCCGTTTTGGGGCTGATTTCTAGACCAACCGCCCGAGCCTCGAGCGCCAGGCAGTCCAGCCAAAGTTGGGCAGACTCCGGCTTCTTGATGAGCGTGATGTCGTCGGCATAAATGAGGCCAGCTAGTAAATTCTGCTTGTTAGTCGGCCCCCCTGCTCCTAGCAAAATGCTCCCTTCTAATTCTCAGTGTCACCTGCCACTGGCGGGCGCGGCCTTCCAAGTGACTGCGTGAGTCGGGAGCGCAGAATATCTTCAAGTATAGTCAAGTATCAAGGAGACAACCAGCGCAGGCCAGAAATGGGGAGAATCCGGACCATGGTAGCTCGAGCCTGCCGTTTATCTTGTCCGCGTGTTCGAGTCATTCGGGATGATGAATATGAATACTGATGGAAATGTGTAGCCTTGTGCATTGAAATTATGGCTGGCTTACGTGTAGAGCGACTAGATGACCTAGACGGTGGGCCCGGAAACAACTAGCAAGTATGTATACTACGGCATGGTGCGGCGCTTACAGACCAGTCAGCCATGTGGCTAGTGAGCGTGCGTCGATAGCCATGAGCGACCAACGCACGCGATCGAGTCGACAGCCCATTCTGTAGGACAGGCGCGGGGTACTGGTGAATTGCGGAAGCTGCTAGTACTACTACTTATAGTTTTCACCTTTGCGGCGTGCCAAATCAGAAATCAGAAAAAACTTATCAGATACGTACTAGGGAGACTTGTGGCGGAGAGCTGGCTGGAATTCATGTTGACACAGCCAAGTGTGGTGTCCCTAGGTACTATAGCATTATTCTGATAGCATTATAATCGGATTCAGCATGCATGCACGGCGACCAGCAATTCCCAAGTTAGTAGCATAGCACCGCCACTTTCACTGATGGTGTATCGGGAGCTGTACATTCGTGGTGATATCGCCACAATTAGCTAAAACTGGCCCTACACTGCCGCATTTTGGCTAGCAAACGCCACTAATCGAAACACTGGTCCCTTTATTGGTACCCACGTGACGCAGTCACATGCTGATTAGTGTGTGCAGAGAGGGGGTGCATTTGGGTAGCAACAACGATTAATCGACTACCATGCCGGCACCCCTCTAGTCAGGCCCTTCTAGCTGGTCATGGTAAGTGCCAATGCTGGACAAGAATACCACGCCACTCGCTCATATGTGATGCTGGCCAGTGACATGTAAAGAGGTGCCGCGGCTAGATGGCGTGGGTTTCAGCCATCAGACGCCCTCAATCCTTGGTACCTGGTTGGTGCTTGCAAGGAGGCCATGCAGCGCTGAACATTCTACGGTGCCTGATAATAGATGATAGCAGAAATGTAAGCATGCCCTCGTCCAATGTTAGCAGACACAAACGGCTCACATGGATACAGCCTGAGCTCGCCAATTCGTGAAGATATCGACCATGCGACAACCAGAGCAGCCTGAAGTTGTAGAGTATAGTGTTGCAAGCAGGCATTCTTTTCAGCCGTGCTGGGATTTTCTTGTAAACACACTCTATCCGACAGAGAACGCGCTCTAACTAACTAAATATGCAAAAGGCGTTGGCGATTGGCACGCCAGGTGTCTGGTAGTTCCTTGAAAATGACGCGCATACCCAGGCCACAATAATGGGCAGCTAGTAGTGCCATGGCACATGATTTGCTTGCGTCATCATTATCTTATGACATATCTAAAAGGAACAACCTAAGCATGTTACCATGGTTCCTATAGTTGTTCACCTTAACATATGGCATCATGGTTGTTGATCCTCAGTTCATGAAGTACAGTCAAACAGCCCACCCTTGCGCCCCCATATTCGTCCAGGGTGCAACTTACGACTGCACCTTGTTGCTCATGTCTTCTTCTGCAACTTGTTCGCATCCACAGCCTTGATTCCGGCTTGCCGCATGCCTTGAAGGAGAAATAATTCAGGCCGGCAGACTTCAAAATAGATATGTGGGCGGCACAGCTGATCCCGAAGAGAATATACCGCTAACTCGTTGTTGGCGTGCCGTTAAGTCACAACTCAAGCTTGACGTTAAACATCCATGCTCATGCGAATAGATTGATGCATACATACTATATGAACGTTAGCCAGCCATAATTCTAACGACTACACATTTACGCCTCCATTGATGTACATCATCCTGAACTACTCGACCAACGCGGATAAGATAACAGCAGGTGCGAGCTGCCATGGTCCGGATTCTCCAGATTTCTGGCCTGCGCGGGTTGCCTCTTTGCTATGTAAACTGCCCGGAAAAAAGGAAACCCGCGATGCGATATAAGCAACCACGTGCCTGGAAGCGGCGACGAGAGTATATAGTAGCAGTTTTTTCCACGATGAAATTCCCACAAAAAATCCCAACAAACAAGCTATTCCATCCCTACAGCGTCACAGACCACCTAGACGACAATCTGGACCATTTCAAGCTGCATGCTGAACAAGAAGTTATCGCAACGCAGGCGACGAAACAAAACATTCCAGCCTCAGGCACTACCTCACACTTGCCATGCACGTTGTACTCCACCAGAGAGGGACCGATGACGCAATTATTAGACTCCCAACTTGCGAAAGCAGCGCCTTCCCAGTTACCCAAACTTAACGCATTCCCATTTTCCTTGCTGGCGCCTTTTGTCCCCATGTTTTGTCAGTTGTCTGTCGTCACGTTGTCGTGCGCATGTATCAGTTATGACGGTTGTTGGGCGTTGGCTCGGTCGTTGGCTAATGATGTGGTAATTATTTTCTTGAAAACCTGCGGTTGGCGGGCAAACTTGGCTGAATCAAACTGGACTGCGGAAGAGTCTGCCGACGTGGCCTCACCTGATCGGAGTGTTGTCCCTGTTTTCCTGGGCAAGTACCCACGCACGTACGTTACTGTGCATCAGGACAGGCATGCATGCGGCAATCTGCGGCAATTCTTGTAAGACTGCAGCAGGATTGGCCTATTTCCTCTCGCAACGATTTTTTACCACAACGTTCACAAGTAACAACGGCCTCACATTTTATCCCAGTTGCCATCCCGCGTGAGTCCGTGCAGGCTTCTTGTTGCGGAATGCCGACTGGCTCTGCTGAGTGCTTACAGTAGTAGTCTGCTAGCGCTGGTGACGATGGTGGACAATAGTCAATAATTTGATCAAGGGATCACCATGACCAAAAGCACTAGCTGCTACTGTAGCTTATAGTCGCGGGAGTGGTCAATCATCAAGGATAATTGCTTGCATAATATGCATGGAAATCTAAAATAATTACCAGCACTCCGTGGGCTGCTTTCATCGTTTACTCCTAACTCATACACAAGAGCAAATATGCATGAATATTTTATTTGGTGTATTATATTTTAATTAAGCCATATGGTGGCGCAACTTGGTATATCTAAACATATGAAAGACCGAGTAGTATACCGATAATATATATTCATTGAGAATGATAAATTACGGAGGTGAGATTGGCAAATATGTATGACACAGCTGTACAGACGTCGACAGTACTTTATTAATTAATACTGTATAACAACTCGTATACCACATATATAATTACCGGCCCTGCAGCATGTGAGTATTTCACAACGCGGTCGTATACGTATGCTGCACGCGCGCATTCGCGGCCGTCGATGCCGAGATTTTCGATGTATATAATGGGTGCGGTACGTATATATGGCAGTGATGATCGCCTATCGTAATTCGTAACGGTGAGGCTGATCAAGAATTAATACTGGTCCAATAATATGGTGATCAGCAATTTGAAATATATTGGGGTGCAGCTGGATTCGGTTAACATATATATTGATGGCTAAATTGGCAAACGCCAAACATATATGCGCATGCCGGCGGCGACCTTGCCATTTCGCGTAAGCAGCTCTCCGTTTTTCTAGTGACACATGCATGCAACGTTTCACGATCCCGGACGACGCGCATAATTCAATGGCCGACATGAGCACACTGCACTGCAGCGGCCCGCGACCTGCAACAAAGAAGGTACGTTATTAGGAACATCAATTACATCAATGACCCCGGCCGTGTATAACGTCGCTATAACATATCTTACATGCCGTTTTTTTCAGGTTATAATAAACAATGACTAGTACAGTTTACCATCAAAGTATTAATGCCGAATGCAGATGTCGTATAAATGGTCGTATAATGATACTACAAAATGAGAAAAAGTGCGCATATATACACAATGCTCTAGTTGCTGCCAATACTTGATTACCGTTTTAATTAATCACTGGATAGTTTCTGTCAGACAGCTGCGGCTATATTGCGTCTTTTCATGAATCCGTCTCACTAATAATGTTCTTTTATCATTCCTGATCTGGCTGACCGGGTGGCAGCTGGTGGCGTTGGACCAAATGCTCTTCAAGTTCATGAGCTGCGCATTGGAGAATGACATCGGACAGGTAAACATGTGATGATTCATGGCTATGAAATGGCCTCAGGGCTTAAGCTATGTTCGACTCTGGGAAGTGGCAGATCTTTATCCAGGGCTGGGCAATAATTAATGGCTGGCCTGATAACCTGTAACATGTATAGAGCCAGCAGAAATTATATCGTTGGCTTTTGTGTTCCATCCCTTTGTTGTTTTCCAACATTAATTCTTGAATTCCTTCCCTGCCCTTGGGGAATTGCCGGCCGGCATTTCCATCCCCGATGTGTGTTGATGTATATATATGACAGGCTGAGTGCCAATT
The DNA here is from genome assembly GCA_009746045.1 of Mesostigma viride. Lineage (NCBI taxonomy): Eukaryota > Viridiplantae > Streptophyta > Mesostigmatophyceae > Mesostigmatales > Mesostigmataceae > Mesostigma > Mesostigma viride. Next base: position 3,831,914 of record RPFO01000154.1, read on the forward strand.
ATCATGAAGGGCTCGGCATCATTGAAGTGAATGGAACGGCGGCTCATGGCAAGCACTAAGTGTATGCCCATGGCCAGGCTGGCCTTGTTTCAAGTGAAAGTGCCTACGAGAATTAATGGTCATGCACTGTAGGCACTATATGTCAATAATACAGTATAAATATAGGTACGTAAGTACGTCATGATGCGCTTTTATTAGCAGCTGGTGCCACCTGACTTTTGTTGCTGTCAGATGGTCAGAGACCTCAGTGCGAGCTTCATTCGTGCATGGTCTGGCTAGACTTCCTGGCAATTAAGGCACTATCTGTTGCTTGCCCGGTTGCCCTTGCACGATCGTTCAGGCATAAAGTTGTGAAACTAGATACATCAAATCTTCTGTGTCCAGCTAATGACGTGTTTTAATTTGGGCCCACGCAGCAGCATGTTAATGTGTCATTGCAGGCAGCATATTTGGTAGTGTTATATTCACTACCAAAGCTGCATGCTGGACAACCATGTGGGGCAATTAAAGGTTATAGTGACCTAATAGTAGCAAGACCTTGTTGTGGATTTCAGCACTGAGTTTCAGAATGGACACTTACACATAGCCCATAGAAAGTGATGTGGTATATTAAAGTCTTGCTCAGCTAGTTATGCCAAAGTGCAGTCAGATATTCCAGGTCAGCGCGTGCTCAGGGAGCTACTTAACTGGCTATTGAACTCTCGTAGGACTATCTGTGAATAATATCATCTGGACTCCCTAGAATAGATCAAAATGTTACCACGAGCCATGTGAAGGCCATGGGCATTCCATATGGCATTAATCCCACCAATGCTTTAAGTGCTAATGCACAGTGTCAATGATGATCATGCTTTTTGCACTGCCTCCACTGGCACCCACACGTACCTCACCTGACGTGCAGATTGTGCGCGCAGCATCCTCCATGGAGTCCCAGCTCGCCTCCCTGGTCAACGATGACCTTTTCCACACATGCTTAGACCTGATGCCTGCGACAGAGATGGCTCGGATGCTTTCACAGCTGCAGGAACAGCTGGCCAATGCCATCACCCAGCTGGGCGCCACGCACGCCGCGCTGGCTTCTGGACACAGAACGACAGCTGCTAGCCAAGTCCTCGCCCACGTTAGAGTCACATAAGGCAGCAGAGGCAGAGGCATCATGGGTACGTCGGCAGGAGGCGAGGCAGGAGGGAGCTCAACCATACTTGGTGGTTGTGGAGGGGGAGGGTACACGAGATGAGCTAAGACAGGCTCCAACAAGAGTAGATCTATCAGAGCACATGGATGCGAATGAGGCGGAAGCATCGTATGCGCAACTGCCGAGCCTGGTGCCAGGAGATGGGTTTGTTGGTAATGGCCTCACCTTGACAACAACTGCCAAGGTGGAAAATCAACAGGATGATGCAGAGGCAGCTGCTACTGCGACTGGGGGCCAAGCTGAAGATATTCCTGCCACTGAGAGGCCGGATGGTGCGCGCCTTGCTGACCTGAAGCAGCCCCAGGAGCGGTTGGCTGCTGCCAGTGGCGAGGCCAAGAGACAGCGGGAAGAGGCGGCGCGGGCGGGTGTGCAAGCTGAAGCGCGGATGGCGGAGGTGGAACAGCCGCGGTCACAATCAGAGGATGAGAAGGGGGGGAGTGATTCCACAGGGGGGAATGCATGGGGATTGCAGATGGTGGAGGGGGAGGCGGTGATGCCGCCAGCCGTTACGGGTGAGTTTTTGCAGGGTGGTGGGCTTGCACCGCTAGGGGAACGAAACTGACGCTCTTCTTTTCCCTATTTATCTGTTAGGCTCAGGGTCGTCCATACACTGTGAAGTCAGACTCCTTCCTTTTTTGAATTGTAATGCCAGATGCAAATAGCTCACATATCGTGAGTTTTTTTGCTGGTGTTCATGTGGCGTTTGAAAACCTGGATGCCATGTGCATGCCAAGGCATATGGTTAAGCCATCCGATACTTCAAGGCATGGCCAACATCATAGGTCCTAGTTTACGAGTTCCTTTAAGGCATTTTCAGTGAGGCCAAAATATTGCACCGAAGTCTACTGGTTTTGACCGTGCCTCATCTTAATTATAATACTGGCCCTATTATAGCATCCGCTTTGTGTTAGCCTACTTCTTTCAGTTTTTTCAGTTAGGCCTGCACTATGATGCAGAGAGAGTCCTCTGTGGCCTGCCCACTTGCGGCAGTGAGAGAAGCTGCAATTTCAGCTTGTAAGAGGGCGCCCTCCCTCCTTTTTTGTGTAAAGGGTTCCTGTATTGGTGCCCACGCGATGCCGTCGCGTACATTTTCTTTCATCGATTCATTAACTGATCATTAGTTAGTAAATATATAGTTCCCAGACTGTTGCCTTATTACTTGTTGGACCTGTTGCAGCTAAAGATTTGTGTGGCCATCAGGGCAGTGCATGCGAGGATAAGCGTGCAGCCCCGCAGGTTGGAAAGCTGTTTTCCTGCACATATTCCAAAATACTGCCTTCCACGGTCACTGCATGCTCTCCTTTCCCCTGCCCGTGCGCGGCGTATAGCGAATTTCCTCGTTGCCGCTGTGGCCCTTAGTTACCCAGGGACCAAGGTGCACTGACAGGCAACCTGAGCTACTCTTAACCCATCATCGAATTCTTTTACGCCAGATTACCGAATGGGACATAAATGTTGTTCAGTACGACGTGTTCTACTTAGGCTAAATTTAGTCTCCCCATTAGTCTGGGCTACTTTCTCCGATTGTCATCATTATTATCGCATTCAGTCGTATGGACTTCACACCATGCACCCAACCCGACTTATTCCTCACCCTGCTGCAAAGGACACCCCACACCAGCGTAACAGCATTTCAAGCCAGGACTAATGGACAAAGTGGCTTGCTGAATGAATTTCAATGCAAAATACTGGACTGCTCATTCTCGATTTATTGAAATATGTTTAAAACTTTCTGTCAAATAATCCACGCATGTTTCTCTGGGGGATGTGTTTCTGCAAGTAATTACGCTAAATATGTCCTCCATTCAGGGCACAAGCAACTTTTGTCCCGGAAGCTTCGAAGTCTTCCGACATCATCCATGACGCACAAAGATAATGCAAAAGGAAGTGAGGTTGATATCAATAGGTAGATAATGTGATGACTACATCATTCATAATTAAACACGGCATTCTTAAAAGTGGCAACTTAACTATTGCGTCGATGAGGCAGCTTGTCTAGGGGGGAAGGGGGAAGGGGGAGGGGAGACGAGAGAGGAAGGAGCTGACTGTGGGGTTTGGGGTTTCGGGTCTGGGCCCTGTTGCTACTCCTCATGTCGGATGACATGAGAAGGGTACGCCTGCCATCATGGCCTGCCTCATAATTTTTGGCATGTCTGCGATCTCTCTATGCACGTCTTCGTCGGCTCTTGCAGGAACAATGGCTGGCAAGGACTGGATATTTCCAGCCCTTGTGATCGACAATGGATGTAGTACGGTGAAGGTATGGCCACACGGTTACTCGTCTATGTGCAGCACATTCTATCTCAGACTTGTTTAAATTTGGGTGGTTGCATGGTTGAATTGTGAGTGCATGTGGACCTTGTAAAAAAATTTAAGAATTTAAAGAGCCTTTAGCTCACACTTTTTGTAACGTTACCCTTTTTCTCCCCCACCCTTTTTCTCCCCCGCGCTTTTTCCCCCTTGCAGGGCGGCTTCGCCTGTGATGACGCTCCCAAGGTCGTGGCGATCGTGGCTCAACATGTGGGCAGGGTACTTAAACTCATCTGTCCGATTCAGAGCAGTCTAGTGATGAACTGGGACTATATGGCGATGATCTGGCACCGCATGTTCTACGAAGACCTCCGTGTTCGTCCAGCAAAGCACCCCATTCTGCTGACGGAACCCCCCTGGAACCCCAAGGCAAACCGCGAGAAGATGACCCAGATCATGTTTGAGACGTTCAACGTCCCGGCCTTGTACATCGCCTCGCAAGCCGTGCTTTCCCTCTACGCGTCCGGGAGAACCACAGGTGACTGCATGCTTTTGTGGGCGTGTGTTTGTGTGGGTGAGCGGACAGATGAGCGGACGAGTGGGCAGGCGGGTGTTTTTGTGTGTTATACTTTGCTATGTAATAACTACAAATATGCCTGGGTTTCATCCTGGGTCAGTTTGAAGTGTGTGTTCAAAACACCGTGCTGGGCGGATGGCATGTTAGACATTAATTATAGTAGTAGTGTACCATTACAATCCCTTTCTAGCGCAATTTTTCTTGTTTAAATCGAGTAGTCCTAGCTCTTGCTCCTGCGTTAATTGTAGTACAAGGTGCATGAAAAGTATAGCTCGATCCCCATACGCCAGCAGACAGGGCAGGCCGTGCACTTCCGGGTCCTGACCCCCTCATGACTTCTAAGACCTTACCAGTACTGTGATGGTCATGTTGTTGGTTCTGCTCTTCCAATTGTAATGTCGCCCAAGGCTTAAAATTGGTAAGGCCTAAATTTTCTTTCATAAGCTCCATGGTGCAACGTACCTAGTTACTTAGAGCTCCCTGCTGAATGGCATCATCGCAAGTGCTTATCAAAACCTTTCAGATTGAAAGTTATCTTTGATTTATGCGTGACACAATTTATGTTCTAATCCCTTTGGTGGATGCAGGTGTTGTGTTATATTCTGGCGAGGATGCCACCCACGCCGTCCCCATCTGCGAGGGCTACGCGATACCGCACGCAATCCAGCATCTCTACGTCGCTGGCCGTGACTTGACTGACTATCTCAGATGGCTTCTGGCCAACCGTAGCTACTATTTTAACATGGCCAACGAGTGTGAGATCGTGCGTGACGTCAAGGAGCAGCTGGCGTACGTCGCCATGGACTACGAGGCCGAGCTCGCCACCGCAGACACCGACCCTTCCTCGGAAACAACGTGTTTCCTGCTCAATGGTCAGACAATCACGATCGGCAACGAACGCTTCCGCTGTGCAGAGGCACTGTTCAACCCAAGCCTCGTCGATGTCGACTCCCAGGGGATCCACAAGATGGTCTACAACGCGATCATGTCGTGCGATGCCGATATCCACAGAGACCTGTTCGGCAACATCGTGCTCTCGGGCGGCTCCACCATGCTCCCTGGCATGGCGGAGCGCTTGACCAAGGAGATCTGCAGGCTTGCCCCCAGCAGCTACATGAAGGTCAAGGTTGTGGCTCCTCCTGACAGGGGTTACTTGGACTGGATTGGCGGCTCGATCATGGCCTCCTGCAGCACTTTCCAGTCCAAATGGATCACCAGGAGCGAGTATAACAAGTCTCGCCCATCCGCCTTCCAGCCCACTGCAAGGCTGCAAGGTGAAGCCGCTGCTGCTGAGGTGGAAGACCAAAAAGAGGCGAGGGAGGCAGTCGCAGGTGTCAACGCGACACAGCGTCCAAATGAGCTTCTTGCTGTTGCTGCCAAGGCGGAGAGCATGCGCTTTGCTGAGGTGAGGAGGCAGCTCCAGGAGCAGCTGGCTGCTGCCAGTCGTGAGGCCGAGAGGGGGGAGGTGGCAGCGGAGGCGCGTGTGTAAGCAGAAGCGCGGGTGGGGGAGGTGGAACAGCCGCCGTCACAAGGCAACAAGAAGGGCCCGGGATATGAGTCCGCAGGGGGGGGGCTGGATCGGAGGTGGAGAGGAGGGTGGCGATGCCGGCAGCCACCACAGGTGAGCGTTGGGTTGTGCAGGCTCCGGCCACACTACCTGCATGCAGTGTATGATCTGGGACTGTTGCCGTCCCTGTAGCTTCAATAAGGTGTTGTGCTGCGCACTCACCTTGTTTTTCTTGCTCTTCCTTCGGCAAGGTTATTTGGTTTGGATTCTTCCATGATCCACTGTGGCAGCTCACTCCTGTTCTGAGACCACCACCAAACTTGACCTTCTGATGCAATCTTATTACGTTAGTTAACTAAATTAAGTCCAGCAGGAGAAGTTATTTGACTTTTCAAAAGATTTCTAGGTAGTGTAAGGATCCTTGTATACCATTAAAAAAAAAAAAACGTTTAACAAAGACAAAGTGAAAAAATTGTCATTCATGAGCTTGAACTTTGTCTCTTTTTGAAGAAGATTTCTTTAAGTCGTGCATGTTACTTTGGGACATGCTGCAGTCAAACTAAGGTTTGTCAAGAGGAATGTCAGGGGATGAGCTGCGACCAAACAATAGGGTCTAGATAGAATGGCTGTATCTCGATCCACACTTGTCCCATGCAGCATTACCATGGCAGTTGCATGCTCTCCTCATTTCTGCTCATCGCAACATCACGGGGATCTATTCATAGTGCACGCACCTTGTTGATTGGTGCCACTGGCGCTAAACTGTGCCCCATAGCTGCGCAAAGTGCACTCACAGAAATATCAGTGACCTAAGCATCTTTGCCCGTTGTTGTTTTGCCTTGCGCCATGATCAGTAGGTAGCAGGCTTAAACGTTTATAATAGGTCTCACCTCATCGAGGCTGATAAACATTCCCTCCCCCCGCTCCGGCCGTTCCTTGGCTACATTCCCCACTGGCATCATCATTCTCTTTGGTCATGTGGATGTCACGCCACCCAACCCTACCTCCAAATTAGCCCATTTCCTAACCCCGCTGCATATGCATCCCACCATATCACCAAAGGTCTCAACCCTAGAGGCCCAACAGTTAGAATAGGCTACGCCGCAATAACCAAATAACTCTCTGCAGCAGCTGGGTCTCATGCTTAAATTAAGGTAAATTTTTTCCTTTGCAATCCTTTGCCTCTCTTTTCTACTCAAGGATTTAAGTGTGATAGATGTGATGCCCTGTGCATGGCACTCATTTAAGAAAGTTTTGGTCTGGCAGCATACAAAGTATCAGCAGTCAACCGCCATACAAACAGATGGTTTAAAGAAAGCGCGAGTAATACCAAATACAGATTGTGTGGGCGCAGGTATTTTTAGGCACGGCCTTCGTTTTAGCTCTTTTTATTGGCGATTTCTGTTGCATCGAGGCAAAATCCTGTTTAGGGTGTGTGCTTACAAGGGTTTGGTATTAGTATTTAGGGTAAATAGACCCTGTAGATCCTCTTGCTACGCATCACAGCAGCTGTCACATGTGAAGCGCATATCTTTCAGTGCCTCATGATCCTTGGCGTGTTTTTTATGCGATCCCCCTCTTTACGTTGTTTGGCAGAATTCGCAGGAACCGAATTTGGCGAGGATGACTATGTTGCTCTTGTGATCGACAATGGATCTGGAACGGTTAAGGTACGGCTTCTTAGCAACCTACAGCATGCAGTGACTGAATGATGGCTCTTCTTTCTTTAAGATGGATGGTCGTATGGTTTCCATGATGCTCCATCAGCATGATTAGTGTAAGTGCATGTACCTTTTCACAATAATTCACTCACTTATTGTGTCAACGTAACTTGCTTTCCCTGAACTTTTTCCCCTTTGCAGGCCGGTTTCGCCGGCGATGATGATCCCAAGGCCGTGCTTCGCACTTTGGTCGGTCGTCCCCGCCACCAGGGCACCATGGTTACCGCAGATGTGAAGAACATATATGTCGGCGACCAGGCAATCGAGGCCCAGTCGGGAAGTGGTGGTCTCACAGTGAACTGTCCAATACTGCGCGGTATGGTGATCAACTGGGATGACATGGAGGCGATCTGGCACCATGTCTTCTACAACGAGCTCCGCGTTGACCCTGGGAAGCACCCCGTTCTGCTAACGGTACCCCCGTGGAACCCCAAGGCAAAACTTGAGAAAATGATCCAGATCATGTTTGAGACGTTCAACGTCCCAGCCTTGTACGTCATCGAGTCGGCCATACTGTGTTTCTACGCGGCCGTCTCCTCGTTTTTCACAGGTGTGTCCCGTTGGGCAGGTCTTGGGCAAGTCTTGGGGAGGCTTTGGGCAAGTTTTTGGCCTGTTCCATACTTCAAATTGAATACGTCAAGCTTATATCTGCACTACAATGTTCACATTATTCATCATACTTTACTAGAAGTATGTCGTTCAGGGTTTGATATTTTGATGGGCCTATTATTTCTTCCTCTATAACCGTACGTGTAACCTCTTCAGTCACCATTTTCTGCTAAATGACATCATTGAAAGCTTTTCATAAATTACTTACTGCTTGAAAATGGAGAACAATAGATGGGCAGTGGAAAGAGGTTAGCTACGTATGACAAGTTTCCCTCTGGTATTCAGTTTTAGAAAGGGAAGCTTATCATTTTGCTCTATGCTCTTTTGATCGTATTTAAAAAAATCTTGATTGCGATGCAGGAGTTGTGCTGGAATCTGGCGATGGTGTCACCTATGCCGTCCCGATCTACAACGGCTACGCTATCCCGCACGCAATCCAGCGTCTCTACGTTGCGGGCCGTGACTTGACAGACTACCTCACAAAGCTCCTGTCCGCGCGTGGCCACTACTTTGCCATCACCATGGCCGAGCGCGAGATCGTGCGTGACATCAAGGAGAAGCTGGCTTATGTGGCCATGGACTTCGAGTATGAGCTCGCCACCATCGACACCAACCCTTCCTTGGAAAAAGTCTATGCCCTGCCCAATGGTAGGACGATCACGATTGGCGACGAGCGCTTTATTTGCCCAGAGGCGCTGTTCGATCCGCTTCTCCTCCAAGTCGACTGCCCGGGGATCCACAAGATGATCGACAACGCAATCAGGAGGTGCGACAGCGATATCCGTGCAGACATGTACGGCAAGATCGTGCTCTCGGGCGGCTCCACCATGTTCCCTGGCATAGTTGACCGCCTGACCAAGGAGATCCAATGCCTGGCACCCAGTTTTACAAAGGTCAGAGTCGTGGCCCCTCGGGAAAGGAGGTATTATGCCTGGATCGGTGGCTCCACCTTGGCCTCCCTGAGCACATTCAAGCCCATGTGGATCACCAGGAGCGAGTATCGTGAGTCTCACCCATCGGCCGCGCAGCCCACTGCAAGGCTGCAAGGTGAAGCAGCTGCTGCCAAGGTGGGAGAGCAAAAAAAGGCGAGCGAGGCAGTCGCATCTGCTAATGCAGCTCCGCCGGAAGATGAGGCCACTGCTCCTGCCACTGCGGGGGCGGATAGCACGCACCTTTCCGAGGTGAGGAGGCAGCCCAAAGAACAGTTGGCTGCCAGCCACGGGGCCCAGAGACAGCGGGACGAGGCGGCGGAGGCGCAAGTGCAAGCAGAAGCACGGGTGGGGGAGGTGGAACAGCCGCGGTCACAGTTAGAGGACGAGACAGAGAGGACTGAGCCCGCTGGGGGGGTTACTAAATCGCAGGTGGTGGAGGGGGAGGTGGTGACGCCAGCAGGCGCCACAGGTGAACTTGTGCAAGCTGATGCCGCGCTGGGCGCAGCAGAGGCGGACGGGGCCCCATCATCAGGGGCCTCGCGGCCGTTGAGGTCGGAGAAGAGTGAGGTTGTCACCGCTGGGGTCACGCTTGCTGCTACACGGGATAGGATCACGCAGGGGCAAGGGCAGGCCAAAGAGGAGCAGGCCAAGCAGGAGCAGGCCAAGCAGGAGCAGGCCAAACAGGAGCAGGCCACACAGGAGCAGGCTAAACAGGAGCAGGGCAAACAGGAGCAGGCCAAGCAGGAGCAGGCCAAACAGGAGCAGGCCAAGCAAGAGCAGGCTAAACAGGAGCAGGCCAAACAGGAGCAGGGCAAACAGGAGCAGGCCAAACAGGAGCAGGCCAAACAGGAGCAGGCCACACAGGAGCAGGCCACACAGGAGCAGGCCAAGCAGGAGCAGGCCAAACAGGAGCAGGCCAAGCAGGAGCAGGCCAAACAGGAGCAGGCCACACAGGAGCAGGCCAAACACGAGCAGGCCAAACAGGAGCAGGCCAAGCAGGAGCAGGCTACACAGGAGCAGGCCAAACAGGAGCAGGCCAAACAGGAGCAGGCCACACAGGAGCAGGCCACACAGGAGCAGGGTCAAGCCACTGTGCTGAAGGGGCAGACCAGCGTGTCGAGTGGTGATATGGTGCAGGTTCAAGCATTGCCGCTGCCTGAGAAGGCAGCGCCAGCTGGCGGCGCCCAAGCTGTGGGTGCCAGCATAAGGGTTCTCAGGGAGCAGGCTGTACAGGCAAAGGAGAAGACACTGCTGCTGCAGGTGAAAAAGGAGATGGCGCAGGTGGAGGTGAATGCCCTCGAGGATGTCCAGCAGCCGGAGGCTACAAAGGGGGTTGTGAAGCATGTCGTGCCGGCAGCCACGTGCAATGCGGAAGCGAGACCACCTGAGCACGTAGCCGTGCGCAGTGGGGGTTTCTCTGCGTGGAACACGCAACAGGCATTGCAGGTTAGGGCCGTGGTGGAATGGCCGCCGGGCCAGGGGGGTGGCAGGGGCATGGACCCGGTTAACGCAAAGCAGGCTGATGTGCAGCAGCCATCAAGCAAGCAAGGAGGCACTTCGGGCCAACCGGACGGACCCGCACCTGGAGGGACATCACCGGAAGCTTCCATGTCGCGGGGAGCCTCCGGTCGCGTGGAGAAATCAGGGGGATATGTGGCCAGCCTGCGCGCCAAGATTGCGGCGCTGAACGATGCAGCCATGCCAGCGGCCAGCAGGGCAGGCAAGCCGGCAGGTGACCGGTTGACAGGCGCTGAAGGGGGCCGTAAAAGCATGGGCGCAAAGTCTCCTTCAGCTGCGGCCGGGAATCCCTCAGCCGGGGATAGTGACGTCAAGGTGGGCAAGCTTGCGCGAGGTGTGTCGGGAATAAAGAGGAAGGAATGAGAACTGTACAAGGAGTCAGTCAGGAACTAGAAGTGGGACTAAAGAACCAGGAGCATCATTGGGTAATGGAATTTGGATTTTGATACTAGAAGTTGGTCAGCAGGAAGCATGCAGGAAAGGGAAAGTAGGGTTTGGGGCACATGAAATGAGAAAATCTGTTTGTTTCCTCAGCACTGCTTTTCCTTTGCCATGCACCGCCTATTGTGATGTCGCCGTAGCTGGATGCGAGTCTGTCAAGTTGCTTTCCTAAGCACATATTCTATGCACATTGTGCCCATTTGTTAATCTGCCCATATATAGCCAAATATAGAAGCTTAGTAGCAGATCCCTTAAGCAGCTTTCCTTTGCAATTACGGAGCCTGCCCATTGTACAGATGCCCAAGCCGCTTCATTTCTGGCGGTCTGCTCTTTAGAGATGCCAAATATAACCATGCAAGCAAATCCCTGCCATAATGCTTTCTTGCCTGGCTGGCCCCTCAACGACCACACACACTTGTGCATGCTCAACCTGCTTGAGGTAAGACTTCACGAACCAGGCATGATGTGTCATCAGAGATTAATTAATTGGTGGCAACACGCGCTTACAGCACCGTGACACGTTGTTGTGGCAGCTCATGGTCGGCCGACATGCTATGTGTACCACAGATCGGTGCCGTCGACAGCAGCAGCAAGGCTACCCTCCCACATGGCACACCCGAGCTTGGCCTCGAAGCAAATCTGCCTGACGACTGCAATGCCAAGGCAGTTGCATCAGGGCCAGGCAATATCGTTAACGACAGCGATGCCAATGAGGACGCGTCAGTGCCAGGCAATCTCGCTGGTGATGGAAAAGCAGAACCGCGGCATGCGGAGGTGGAACCACTGGACGAGAAAGGGAGGATGTCCGCTGAGGAGGGTGAATCACAGGCGGCAGAGAGGGAGGTGGCGATGCCGACAGCCGCCACAGGTGAGAATGCATGTCACGCCCGAGGCCACGTCGGGCGTGGTCGGGACAAGCTGCAGTTTAAAACGACTCCGGTATGATAGACTGAGGAAAAGTTTGTGACCGCTGAGGTGACCAAACTGTACACTTAAACTTGTCCCAACTGCTGTTACTATGCGCTGCTGCATGCTTACCTTACTTCTGTCTTTGGGTGGTGTGGCGAATTAACTGCTAGTGCACGTTTATTGACTTCTTGCTGCCACAGTCCCCCAGTGTCACCTAACGTGCAGCGCAGCTAGCCATGTATCGACCTCAAGAGTTATTACAATGCCTGGTGTCAACTTGTCTTCCACCAGATTAGCGAATAGGTCTTGGTTGTTCTATACTATAGGCGTTGCCATACCTAAGGTAACTTAATCTTTCCCAGTTTCCTTACCTATTTCCCCGCTAACGTCAAAATAAAAAACGTATACCCCTTCCACGCCAGCCAAACCCCACCTTCTTACCCCGCTGGTCGCTCCCACGTCACCGCATTAGACCATAAGCGTTGCAACCCTGGGCAGATAATTCTAGGGGAACTGCTGCTTGACATGCCTGAGCCAACTAGTTTGCGAGGCAAGACAGATGGGGTCCCTCATCCTTCCATATTTCTTGCTAAAATTTAGAACCTAAAACCATGCCTCCCATTTCCTCAAAGGCGCTGTGATAGTTATCAGTCTTTATGCTGCGACTGGGGCTTATCCTTGCAGCATATCCATGATGGACACAGATGATGTTGAAGAAAATGAAATTGATAATGATTGGGTGTCATGCTGATGATGCCGGAGTTGGCTTAACCTCGGCATTCTTCATGCATTCTGCGATAATGCAGGCAGCAGCCTCCTTAGGGTGGAGGGTGGAGGGTGGAGGGTGGAGGGTGGAGGGTAGACGGTGGACGGTGGACCGTGGAGGGTGGAGGGTAGAGGGTGCAATGATGGAGGGTGGAGGGTGGAGGGTGGAGGGTGGATGGTGAAGGGTGGAGGGTGGAGGGTGGAGGGTGGAGGGTGGAGGGTGGAGGGTGGAGGGCGGACGGTGGAGGGTGGAGGGCGGAGGGCGCAGGGTGGAGGGTGGAGGGTGGAGGGTGGAGGGTGGAGAGTGGAGGGTGGAGGGCGGAGGGCGGAGGGCGGACGGCGGAGGGCGGAGGGCGGAGGGCGGAGGGCGGAGGACGGAGGGCGGAGGACGGAGGGCGGAGGGCGGAGGGCGGAGGGCGGAGGGCGGAGGGCGGAGGGTAGAGGGTGAAGGGTGAAGGGTGAAGGGTGAAGGGTGCAGGGTGGAGGGTGGAGGGTGGAGGGTGCAGGGGGAGGGGGGGGGGGAGGGGGAGGGGGGAGGGGAGGGGGGGGGGAGGGGGAGGGGGGAGGGGGAGGGGGAGGGGGAGGGAGGGGGAGGGGGGAGGGGGGAGGGGAGGGGGGAGGGGGAGGGGAGGGGGGAGGGGGGAGGGGGAGGGGAGGGGGAGGGGGGAGGGGGGAGGGTGCAGGGTGGAGAGTGAAGGGCGGCTGGGCTGGAGGGTGGAGGGGGGAGGGTTTGAAGCGCATGCCTGCCTCATAATTAGTGGTGTTTGTGTGATCCTTCTCTGGGTGTCTTCTGGTGGATCTCGCAGGAATAACACCGGCTGGCGGGGAACTTGTTGCTCTTGTGATCGACAACGGATCTGGGATGATAAAGGTACAGACGCTCATGGGTTAAATCGAAGCATTCTCTATCCTTGACAATTGTAACTAATTGGTGGTTGTATGCTTTTGTGCTACTAAGGTGGACATGCCAGTGCGTGTAATTATTTTATGCCATCCCTATCTCACTTTTCTCTGTTTTCTATGCTTTTTTGTGCATGGTGCTCCCATTTCTTTGCAGGCCGGTTTCGCCGGTTCTGGTGCTCCTAGGACCGTGGTTCCCTCGAATAAAGTTCTCAAACATCCTCGTTACCTTCAGTGTACGCAACTCGTCTTAAAAGGTCCCACATTTCAGCGCGGTATCGTGACCAACTGGGACGATATGGAAAAAATCTGGCGCCACGTTTTCTGCTATGAGCTCCACGTTGCACCTAAGGAGCATCCCATTCTGCTGACGGAAGCCCCCTTGAACCCCAAGGCCAACCGCGAGTTGATGACCCGGATCATGTTTCAGACATTCAACGTCCCGGCCATGTATGTCGCCTCGCAGGCCGTGCTATCCCTCTACGCATGCGGGAGAGTCACAGGTAGGTGAGAGAAACTATAAAGAGGACAACAGCATGATGAGCGGAAGGACAATGGATGGATCGCCTGTATGGATCGTGGATATGTAGAGGGAGGGAGGGAGGGAGGGAGGGAGGGAGGGAGGGAGGGAGGGAGGGAGGGAGGGAGGGAGGGAGGGAGGGAGGGAGGGAGGGAGGGAGGGAGGGAGGGAGGGAGGGAGGGAGGGAGGGAGGGAGGGAGGGAGGGAGGGAGGGAGGGAGGGAGGGAGGGAGGAGGGAGGGAGGGAGGGAGGAGGGAGGGAGGGAGGGAGGGAGGGAGGGAGGGAGGGAGGGAGGGAGGGAGGGAGGAGGGAGGGAGGGAGGGAGGGAGGGAGGGAGGGAGGGAGGGAGGGAGGGAGGGAGGGAGGGAGGGAGGGAGGGAGGAGGAGGGAGGGAGGGAGGGAGGGAGGGAGAGGAGGGAGGGAGGGAGGGAGGGAGGGAGGGAGGGAGGGGAGGGAGGGAGGGAGGGAGGGAGGGAGGGAGGGAGGGAGGGAGGGAGGGAGGGAGGGAGGGAGGGAGGGAGGGAGGGAGGGAAGCCTCACTGTGCAATACCATAAGGCCCCTACTATGCACCAGGCTCCTTCCTCGGATGTGCAGGAAAGGTACAGCCCACAGCTATGGCAGTTTGGGCCCCATGGGTACTGTGGCAGCAAAATACATCCATGGTCGGAGGCCAACCTCCATGTTCCCATGTTGTAATGGGCCTAAAATACGATGTAATTGAAGGCGCTTGTGAGAGGTACGGCTCTGTGGTGAAGCATGAGGATAGTAACAGCAATGGTGATTTAACTTAATGTTGATAGCATGGATAGGCCTTCCAGGAATACCTTACAGCACAATGGTTTGCTTGACCTCTGCTATTTTTCACGAGTTAAATTTTCCTTTGCCATGCAGGTGTGGTACTGGATTCTGGCAGCAGTGTCACACACGCCGTCCCGATCTACCAAGGCTACGCTATACAGCACGCCATTATGCGTCTGGACCTCGCTGGCCATGACTTAACAGGCTACCTCATGAGGCTTCTGGCCGAGCGTGGCTACTACTTCGCTACCACAGCTGAGCGCGACATTGTGCGTGACATCAAGGAGAAGCTGGCGTACGTTGCCCTCAACTACAAGGCCGAGCTCGCGTATGCCTCCTCTTCCATTGAAAAAGACTATAAGGTGCCTGACGGCCGAGTAATCACGCTTGGAAGCGAACGGTTCCGCTGCGCAGAGGCACTGTTTGACCCAATGCTCCACGGCGAGGATTCGGCAGGGATCCACAAGATGGTCTACAACGCGATCATGGCGTGCGATGCCGATATCCACAAGGAACTGTACGGCAACATCGTGCTCTCGGGGGGGTCTACCATGTTTCCTGGCATCGCCGACCGCTTGCGCAGGGAGATAACGGCACTGGCGCCCAGCCATATGACCGTCAAGGTCACGGCCCCTCCGGACAGAAAGTTCTCCGCCTGGCTCGGCGGCTCTCTCATGGCCTCTGGGGCCTTTTTCCAGGACAAATGGATCAACAAGAGGGAGTATGATGAGTGTGGCCCATCAATTGTGCACCGGAAGTGCTTCTGATCGTTTCCTTCCGTATTTCAGAGCATGGATGGTGTGCGTCATGCCCCTTTTAGTTTTGTACATTTACCGTCCTGCAAGGCTGACCACATGGGCGTCTGGCTGGTGGACGACATTGCCGGATATGTGCTGCACTCAGTTACCTGACAAGAAGTGCACACAGCAGAATGCAGATGGGAAGTTAAGAACATAATTTGACTGTTTTATCCCTGTTTTATAACTAATTGCCAATTTTATCCGGACTTTACTGTGTTGTTAATTTATACGTCTAGACAGTATTGATGTTGTATGTGATGAGTCAGTCAGTTTGCTTTGGGGCCGCTCGTGCTGAGATCACCTTTGTTTTCCGAATAGCCCTGGATAAAGTTTATTCCCTGAACTGAACTTATTTTAGATCACGCAACAGCGCTACAGCTAGAACAAAAATCCTCATGGGCCGGAGTGGGGCGCTCATCATGTAGGGAAGGGGTATTAATGCTCCACGGCTCCCCAACGGGACCGCGTTTATAATTCATTCACTTTTTGAAGTACAGTTTCCACCCAGACCTGGGCAACCATGCTGATGAACCACATCATCACCGCCACCTCTGCCATCGCTGCCCAGCTCAAGCAACAGACACTTGACCTCCGCGAGGAGGCCAAGCTCGACAAGCGCAGTCGCAACGTCATCGTCAAGCACTTCAACCAGCTGGCGCTGCCAGGTGAGAACTCCCGGAGTCCCTTCAGTGCCAAGGCGTTTCAGGCATCCATGCCCCCATGGCCCTGGAAAAATGGTTGAGCTCAAGCTGGAGGCGCAGTATCCGCCTTCCCCGCTCGCGTGGTAAGGCTGGACCGCCCCCGCTGCTCCTCACCTTTGAGTACATGGCGGACAAGCTGCTGTTTTTCAAGCGTCGCAATTGAGCGGCTCGTGGGGACCTCCTACACGCTAGCGCAGTATTACAACGGCGACGGGAGCTATGGCCGACCTACCTCCAGCTCCGGCAGACAGCGGGGATCAAAGAAGCAGGTATACTGGAGGGGGGTGGTCATCTATGTTAAGGGGACGGTCCCGGCGCGAATATTTTGGCGCCGAAAAATTCGCGGTACCCGTCCGTACCGTGAAAAAGTGGTGCACGGGGCGCGCACCCCTACCGGAGCTGGCCATGGCGACGTGCTTTCAGGCAGAGTAGAAAAAGATAGCTCGCGGAATGCAGAGAAACTGAGCGAATCTTAAAGACGATGAGTAAATGATACTACTTCGTAGCGGAGTTCGCGTTTTTTGCAGTGTCGATGATTTTATTGATGACCATCGCCACGGGGGTCCAATCTGATGTTTTCGTCGAGAGGAATAAATTAGAATGCACGCCGGCGGCGGTGATTGTCAGGTTTTATGGGCTTTACCTAGCGTCAAGGATGCGTTTAAATCGTTATTGGTAAAGCTTTAAAAAATTTGCTGGGTTTCGGCAAGATTTCCGTCATGATCGGTAAGACACTCTCCAGGCTCGCGGGATGCGCGTCTTATTATTCCATGGAAGGTTGTTCTTTCTTGCGCCGCTGGGCGAAGGACAATTCCGGTAATGGTACGATCGTGTGATCAACGTGACCCTATGAATGTTTCGCTTCCTTTATGGGTTATCAACGCAAGTTTTCGGCTTCTTTCCGTGCAGTTAGCGCCAGGTATAATGCCATTCCGTGCTGCGCATCGCCAGATTCCTGGCACCTTTCAGTGGTTTTTATGTACGTTGCATGGCTGGGATGTGTCAAAGCGTGACCGTGGCATATCGTCAAGTTGTCAGGGATTTGCTGAGTGGTTTCTTGGAAGGAGATTGCTAACAGCACTCAGTTTTGTGTGAATATTGACGCGGCCTTTCTTAGCAGAGGCTTCATTGTGGTTAGAGGCTCACAAGCTTGAGTTTGTTTCTTGGCAAACAATTGCGCTGGAAAGAAAGGTGGCAGTGGTTTTTCTGAGGGGCATACTGCATGGGTGGAACTGCACGTAGGTAGGGGTTATCGTTGTCTTGTTGGCCTTTCTCCCACTAAAATGGGAGAGCCCTAATTCATATGCTAGCAAGGCAAGGTAACCATGGTAAGAAGCCTTGGCAAGCAGCATGTATGATAATTCTGCTTTCTCTGTGGACTGTCTGTTGTTACCCTTGTTGGGCAATTAGTGGATATGGCTTTCTAGGGTGTGTTTGAGCTTGGTTTTGGGATGATGCCCACACCATAAACCTGGAATATGCTTTAGAAGTGTTGGCTAGGCATGTAGAGCTACCTGCCTCATTGTTGTGCACACACGCAACAGGTTGCCCGTGTCGAGGTAAGGCAAGGGCACATGACGTGCCCAGCCACCTCCTTGTACATTGTGGTCGAATTGGGCATGGTCAGGAGCCTTTTGGATGGCATAGGAAGTGTTAGTGTGCCTTAATACTCACTAATGCCTTCCTTAGCGTCTGCACAGGTGGCCAACTGCCAAAATTAATAACTGCTACAGCTGAGCTCAGAATGCCACCAAACTTTGACAGTGCCTTCTATGGTCATGACAGAATTTGACTTGTGCTTTTCAGGCCTAATTGATGTGTTATGAGTGTGTATGGGGACGCCCCGCCTAAAAAAGCGTATTTTTGGCCCAAAAATTAATAACTCAAAGGGATGTGCTGATTTTGTTGATCCAATTAGGTAGAAACAATGTCCCATGACATTTTTATATGGGGTGTGCTTTTTTCATGCAACTGGTTCTCCCACTGTTCTGGGCAAGATGTGCCCCGGACAGCGTTTTTTTCTATTTTTAGCTCATAGCCGGTGTATGGCTGGGGGTAGTACCCCCAACAAGTGGTGGTATGCATGCCCAAACATCATGTTTATGGTCCCCAAACATCATTCAGTGGTTGTCAGTTGCATTTCTGTAGTTATTAGGGGGGGTAAGTTTTGATATATTTCTATGGGACCCTCCCCTTAACCACTGAAGCCCTGGGCAGGTTACCCCTGCCGCCCCGGCAACCC
The DNA here is from genome assembly GCA_009746045.1 of Mesostigma viride. Taxonomy (NCBI): domain Eukaryota; kingdom Viridiplantae; phylum Streptophyta; class Mesostigmatophyceae; order Mesostigmatales; family Mesostigmataceae; genus Mesostigma; species Mesostigma viride. The sequence goes on from RPFO01000154.1 coordinate 3,850,300, forward strand.
CAGCCACCCCAGCCTAGGGGAATAAAGCAGTAGTGTAGAATAAATTAATGCACAGATCAGCTAGACACATCACTTAGACTAGCTGGCGACCAAGCCCGCCCAGCCTGGGTGTTATGTCCTCACCTGCATGGCGTGCCCCAGCAGGCCGCGCGCGGCAGGGCCGCCGCCACCCGCCGTGGAGTTTTCGTGATAGACTTGGCATTACTTACTTCATTACACTTCATACAATTGATGAGACAACCAAGTGAGTGTCAAACGGCTACCGGCGACCTCTACGTGCATTGTATTGTTTTTCATCAAGATTGAGACATTAGCTAGAGTTTTTGAGAGGCACGCCCATGGGATAAACACCTTAGAATATTTTATCCTAATTGAAAATCCACTTTTCCGGTCAAAAAACCACTTTTTTTTTTTTGGCGTATAATACGCGTATAATACGCGTATAATACGGCAATACGCAATACGCCGAGGTTTTGCCGTATTGCCGTATTGCCGTACTGGCTCACACTGTTTTAATCCCTGTGTGTGCACAACAGGAAGAAAGGGCAGAGACCCCCTTTCTCGATCCTTCATGCCAGAGGCATGCCACAGCTGCAATCGGGCCCGATAAACGGCCGGCCCGGCAAGATCTGTGGGTGCAATAAGACCCATGTGAGCATATCATAACAAGGAGCGTGGGCAAGTAATCTGAGCATAGCCAGCCATAATTTCAATGCACAAGGCTACACATTTCCATCACCATTCATCTTCATCATCCTGAACGACTCGAACACGCGGACAAGATAACGGCAGGCTCGAGCTACCATGGTCCGGATTCTCCCGATTTCCAGGGCCTGCGCTGGTTGTCTCCTTGATAGCCAGGGCGTAGCATGGCTGTACAAGGACTAAGCTAAGGCTATGGCTGGTGGTGTACTGTGTTTTGGCGGTGCACGTGGCTAGGTATATGGCACAGCTAGGCAAACATTCTAGTCATGGCTGCCACTGGCCGCAAATCTATATCTATGGTGCCCTGTATACCCTAGCTAATTAATTAATTAATTAATTAGACTCGTGCTCCCGTTGGGGAGTCACGGAGCATTAACCCCGATGGATGGATGGATGGATGGGTGCAAACATTCCTACCGGTCTAATCTATCTACATTGGCTACATACGACATCTACCTAACGGCATTCTAACTACAACATTTATCTAGGCAGCCGCACGCTGCCCGAGGGGGAGCTATCTGGCGTGCCTCCCGCGGGACTGCACACGCGGGCGCTTCCCCACTGGGGGTATACCCTAGCTAGGGGTCTTGTCTAGCATGCTTCCCGCGTTTGCAAACACGCAGGCGCTTCCCCACGGAAGAGGGTTCGTTGTCCTCTATGACCTGGGCCCGGCCACTTGGCCTTGTCCATCATCTTGTTCCAAATCACGGAGAGGCCTAGGCCCCGCATGTCCTCTACTAGCTGTTCTTTGAAGGTGCGGGCCTTGCGGCGTCTAGCATTGCGGGGGCCGGCCCATGTATAGCTAGTAAGGAAACCCCTCAGGCTCTGGGAGAGGCCTTCATATTCTCCCTATCCGGCGTCTCTAATTATGCGTTCCAAGCCTACCTGTGGGCCGGGCTCTGGACCATTAAAAAAAATTCAATTAACATGACTCCATTGGGAGATCATGTAGCACGTATTCCCTTGCTGGATGGATGGAGGTGGGCGAAGCCGCGAAACCGAACTAAGCTCTGGACCATGGGGTAGCCTTACTGTATCCGGCACGCTTTTGCTACGCCAAAGCTTTGTTGCACCCACAGTTGCACCCGCACCATGATGCGGAGAGAGCGCTCTGTGGCGCCTGATCCGGCCACCTTAATTGGTACCCACGTGACGCAGACTACGTGGTCATTAATTAATTAGTTGAAATTTAATGCATGCACGTAAATAATTTGGTTTGCCGGCTAATCAATTGCATCGTGTACTTAATGGGGGGGAAATTATAGTAGACTAGTATTATAATTAAAGTTGTTACACAATGAAATTGTGGAGTAGTATATGATTTAAAGCGCACACCAAAACCACAGTGTGAGATATGCCGTGCAGTGATAATTCTGCAAAATAGAACTTCACCATGACCACTCACGTTAGTCGGGGATGGGTGGGCATCCTGCAAATGCTGCAGTCTGTCCTGTGCTATCTGTTAATCGATTCGTTACATCCCATTGCAAAGCTTACTACTGCACCGCGACCCAATAAGAATGAAAATTATATACATAGACCCTTAATGCAAATTGACATTGATGCCATTCAAAACATAGCTCTGGCAGAACCAGCACACGCTTGTCATATGGATGCACTTTCCTTCAACCTTGCCATGCTCTGCCAGGTACTGAAATGCGCGCAGGGCAACTCCCCCAGCGACAGACCGCCATATCAGTCACTTCGCTGTCTCTTTGGTCACTTTTGCCCGTGCCTCTTGCTCTCCGGGACAAAAAGCACCCACAGGACCGTCGCCATATACCCCACCGCGCCAATAAACCAACACGCCCATCCCAGCGAGAGATGCCTGGCCACGATGCCCGCGAGGAACGGCCCCAGCATGGACCCTGTGCTGGCCAAGAAACGCCACACGCCGAGGAAGATGGCCCTGCCCTGGCCGCTCGGCGCAAAGTCAGCCCCCATGGTGATCATCATGCCGCCGCTCAGCCCGTTGCCGACCCCGATGGTGACGGCTGCCAGCACGGCCATGGGCACGGCCTTGGCAAAGCCCAGCAGCGCGATACCGGTGGAGAGGATGGACATGGAGGCGATGCCCGTGGGCTTGCGGCCGTACCTGGTTGCGGGTGATGGAATCGATAGGGTGATGAGTTTAATGAGGGATAACAAGGATTATTAGGTAAAAAAGGTTTATTAGAGGCATGCAGGCAGGCTAAACCTTGCAGCCGTACCTGGTTGCCGGTGAGGGACCGATAGGGTGATGTGTATGAAAAAGAGGGGTGACGTGATTAAAGAAGGTTAAGAGGGTTATTAGATTAAGAAGGTTTACCCGAGGCATACAGGCAGGCCAAACCTTGGGGCCTTACCTTGATGCCAAGCCTGCACGCGTTGGACAGAGAGGGCCATGGGCAGAAGGGGTTGTGATTGGGGGCCATGCACAGGCAGGGGTGATGTGACGAAAGAGGGCTCACAAGGTTCATGTAAGCCACACAGGCATGCCGCAACTTGCGAACGCACCGGCCCACAATCAGGCAGCTCTTGAAGGAGCACTCATTGTGGTTGGGTGACCAGCTATTCAACGACCCATCCAGCTACCACCAGTCCATGCAGTAGCCACTACATGGAGCCTTATGTCTTATCATTGTGGTTGGGTGACCAGCTATTCAACGACCCATCCAGCTACCACCAGTCCATGCAGTAGCCACTACATGGAGCCTTATGTCTTATCATTGTGGTTGGGTGACCAGCTATTCAACGACCCATCCAGCTACCACCAGTCCATGCAGTAGCCACTACATGGAGCCTTATGTCTTATCATTGTGGTTGGGTGACCAGCTATTCAACGACCCATCCAGCTACCACCAGTCCATGCAGTAGCCACTACATGGAGCCTTATGTCTTATCATTGTGGTTGGGTGACCAGCTATTCAACGACCCATCCAGCTACCACCAGTCCATGCAGTAGCCACTACATGGAGCCTTATGTCTTACAGAGGTAGTACTTTCACCGTTAGCATCATCATCGTCGCCCTAATCCATCCCACCAGCCCATGCATTAGAGGTAGAGCTACCACTGAAAGCACCGGCATCATCAACGTCATGCCTCACCCACCGGTCCATGCAGTAGAGGTGGAGCTACCACTGTGATGTGAGCACCGTCATCATCAACGTCATGCCTCACCCACCGGTCCATGCAGTAGCCTGACGGGTAAAACAGGAGCGTGTCGACCCCGAAGCTGAGCGCCGTGACCAGCCCCACTTGGCTCTTGGTCAGCCCAAGCGCGTCCGTCGCCACCAATGGTAACAAGAAGTTCCGGCTCTGCCGCAGACACTGCAGCGCCAGCACCATGCTGCCGTACAGGAACTCCCGCCGGTGCGTCCGCAGCGTGCTGACGAGGCCAGGTGGCGGCTCCTCGCCGTCCGACCCATCCCAATCATCGTCCCCATCATACCCCCTTATGGCGCCCCCTTCCCGCACAACCCCTTCCTCAAACTCTGTAATCTCTTCCTCTGGCTGGACAATCCCCTTGTTTTGCCGTCCCATCGCCACCATCCCCTTTCGACCCGTTGATGGACGTCCCATCGCCATCCCCTTCTTGGCAGCGAGCGCAATCTCACCGCCCCCCGCCGTCGTGCCACCTGTTGACACAGGGAGAGAAGCGCTGCGCCCACCTCCAGGGACACTAATGCTCACGTCCCCCACATGGGACCCATGGTCCCCGCCAGTGCCCGTGCCATCCTGAACGGTAACCCCGGAAAACGCCGCCGGCGGCGGCGACACCGCCGCCAAGTCACCATCGTCCAGGTCACCGTAATCAGGAAAGGCATCCCAGCCGACAAATTGGCGGGAATCCAATTCCCGCACGCCACCACCGCCAGCATAACCGTCCCCACCGCCGCCATCCCTGTCCTCGCCGCCACCATCGTCATCATCATGGTGCTCCACCACCGCAGGTCTCGTTTTGGCCCATCGGGGGAAGAGCTTGAACCCAAACCCTGCCGTGGCGGGTGGCGCGGCGCCCCTAGTGCCGTCGTGACCGTCCTTGTCACATCCGCCAGAATAAACCCCTCCCTCATCGTCGCTGGTCGAGAGGAGCGCGTACGAGGAGCGGGCCTTCTTGCTGCTGCGGAGCTTCTGGAGGCGGCCCCCAGCGTGGGCGGAGGAGCCTGGACCACCCATATTGGGCTCATGAAGCGCGGCAGGGAGGAGTTCTCCTGAGGAAGAGCCGTGCTTATCCCTAAGACCGTCACCGGTCCACAAACGGGCAAGACCTGTCCGCAATGATAGGCAGTGCTCGCCAGGGGATCGGCCCCCGCTGCTGGCCCCACGGAAGGATGTGAATGCCAGCATAAAGCCAGCCAGGAGGAGCAGGAAGGTAGTCAGGGCGAACGGAAAGCGCATGCCGAGGTGGTGGGCGAGGTAGCCTCCCGCGAGGGGGCCGAGTGTCCAGCCGCCCCGGGCGAGGCCCCCCATGATGGCGACGGCCCGGCCTCGGATGCGGACGTCGACGTCGCCGACCAGCCCGTGGCGCGCCACGCCGAAGAGGGAGAAGCCGAGACCAACAACAACCTGGGCCGCCAGCAGAACCCACACGCTCCTGCAGACGGTGGCGACCAGCGCGCCGAGCGTCATGACGGCGCAGCCCGTCAGCACGCTGGCGTTGATGCCCAGCCGTTCCGTGACGACCCCGCACGGGATGTCCGAGAGCATCTGGCCAAAAGGCCGGCCGGACACGACCGCGCCGGCGATGAAGTCATCGATGCCGCCGGCCATGGACCGAGCGTATAGTGGGAGTACGGGGATGATAACGCCATCGCTCAATGCGAGGATAAAGGAGGGAATATAAAGAGTCCACAGGTAGGCCACGAAGGTCTGTATGACCGATGGCGGATGACCTTCCATGATTGAGCGCCCTCCTTACATCACGTCACCATCATGTGTGGAAGCAAGGCAGTTTTTCCGAAACATTCTGATGTTTTCATGCAGCAAAACCAGTAATCTCTTGAGCGATAAAAGACGTAAGAGATGATACCGCCTGTGTGCGTCCCCATACGTCCTTCAAGCCTATGGCGAGTCATGAAACAAGGTGAATTGCCTTCCGGTAACCATTTCCGGTTGCATTGCCCAGTGATGTAGCGTTATATGGAACCCTCGGATTTCGCAACGCTTGCGAGGTGCCACTCTTTTGTAGTCAATTCATTGCCCTGCTCGTCGATGCTGCAGTGGTAAACTCTGGTCATGTCTCAATTTTGACCAGTTTCCGCCATGGCAAGTTGCAGCCACGTGGCAGTCCTGGGTAGTGTCGAGAACTTTATAATGCTGCCTGCCGCTTGTGAACGGTCACCGTCTTGCAACTTGCAAGGTGCAGACCGTGCAGTTGCAAATTGCACTGAAGACAGGCTGTAGACCATGACGTGTAGACCTGGACAGCAAATTACACTGAATCTTTTAGTGGTGTCCTCACTCCTCTCGAGCCTCGGGCCATGCCAATGATGCCATGCCCTGCAGGCATGTACTATTCTGGTCTGCAAGCATAAACTTCTTGCAATGGCCGCAGTGGACACTGGACACGTGCACGTGCACGCAGTGAATTACTGGCGAGTGGCGAGCGACGAGCGTACACGTAGCCAAGTCGTGACTCGTGACGCTGAATTCTGAAATTTGTCACCACCTGTACGCCCCACTAGTTTGCGGACAGCAGTTTCCCATGGCTCCTGAGGACGCCTAGGTGCCCGCTTGGCGCCAACATCCCCATCCCGGGGAATGGGTATCCTGCCCGGCACTGCCATAAGTTTTGCAATTCCACGAGCTTCTGCCCGCCAATTAGCTACAAAGAAGTCACATTTCCTCGGCACGTGGTCGGCCGCTGGCGCTAGACGTGCGTCAAGCGCACCTCCCACTCAGTGCTTCCCGCAAAAGCAAAGTCGGGTGCATATTCACAATTCACGTTCTCCCCCACTACGATCTCTGACGACGTGTGCCGCCATGGGAGAAAGGCGAGAACTTTTCTTCAGTGGCATTAATGTGGACAGGAGCGCGCATTTGCGGGGAGACAAGTCATGGCTGGAAAAGGCAACCACGTCCGAGGCGTCTAAATTTGTGCCAGTGCTAGAGGACGGGTCGTGCTTTATCACCGATGACGGCAAGGCCGTGTTACTGACGCCAAGTGAGGCATCGCGGTTACGCGGAGGTGGCGACCACGAGCCCACATTCCTGGGCCTCGGCAACATGGAGGAGGGCTTGGTCCCTGTGTTCGCTGTCACGGTCTCTCAAGCTCTTGTAAGCTCGGGCGCCGTGGCATCATTGCTGGGCATCGCGTCCTGCGACTTGAAGAGACAGGGGTCAAGGCAAGTTTTGTAGTGTGGGGTAGTGGGGGGGAATATGGGGTAGTATGGAGAAGTATGGGATCGTAAGAGGTAGTTAAGGGATGTATGGGGCTGAATGGGGAAGTATGGGATTGTGTGGGGTAGTATGGGTTAGTATGCCTGCACGCATAATGCATGTCCGTTGCGCGCCTCCATGTCCGCAATCATGCAATCTTACCTCCACCCGCCTGGCCGCTTTTCCGAATCCAAACGCATGGTGCACGTCTTCCGTCAGTCGTTCCTGTGGCAAAGTACCCATACTACTATAACATCTAGTTTGACTTACTCTCGCCCTTGCTTATGCCTAATTCACGAGCAGAGCAGTGCCCATGCATGATAGCATATGCAGACTGTCGGTTCTTTTGGTGAACCATCACGGGCGAATTGAGGTTGTCTGGACTAGTGCAATGCCTATTAGGGTTGTAGTCTTCAGATTCTGGTTTTCTTGTGGTGACCCGTCACGGGCACACGGAGGTTAACATAATGGGTGAAACATTACCCAAGTGATACCAAGCCATTTCCTAACCCTGTGAGATTCTTCTCTTTTCTACTGCCATCCCGACTCTGTGCGCTCGTGCCTTGCCTGCATTTGCAGCACGGGTTGTGCGATATGCCACATCATAGTCACCAGTGTTGCTACTGCGACTTGAAACGCACTAGCCAACCTGTTTGATGAGTAACCCTTTCAACTTCTTTCCGTCTGACCCCGTCGGCAGGAATTCACAGTATTTTATAACTTGCCTCCTCACCATGGGTAGTGTGATGCTCGCCGCTCTGCGCGAAACAACATCATCTTTCTCTAGTCAGTGCCCTTCCGATAGAGAAATTGGTAGCTATGAGTTGGTGACCATGGTTGCCGATGAAGCTTTTTGTTTCAACATGGTTACGTCGCCCACTGCCAAGTAGCGACCCCTGCGTGGGGAACTGACTGTCCAGTAGCGACCAGGCAAGGCGGGCCATCAAACAGTTTCCTTTACCAGACACACACACACACACAATGAACCCCTTGCTTTCATCTAACGCAAAACCCTCCCCCTCGCCTGGTTGACACGTAACCATGCCTGGTTGCTACTCGACAGGCTGTCCCCCACACAGGCGGGCCTTCTGGCGTACGGACGCGGCATGCTCGAGTGGCGAAAGCGACAGAGATTCTGCGGCGCGTGCGGAGCCCCTACCGCGCTGCGCAGCGCAGGACACGAGCTCGCGTGCACCAGCGACAAGTGCGGCGCGGTCTTCTACCCGCGCCAGGTGAGGGCTTGAGGGGTGGGAGTAAGGGGCAAAGGGTCAAGGGCTGAAGGGGTCAGGGCTCAAGGGGGAGGGCAACTGGAGTGCAGTGGGAGAGTGTAGCTATAGCAGTGGTGTAATGTGTCGTGCGCTGCGTTCTACCCGCGGCAGGTGAGGACTAGAGGGGCAACTGAAGTTGTTGTGGGCAAGTGAAGACATAGAACTAATCTAATGCTATCGAACGCATGTGGCGGAAGTATTTGCGGTGGCATGTTCTACCCGCAGCGGGTGAGAGGGCGACGGGGGTGCCAAGTTGCGTGTCGTGTGCAAGTGCAAATATAATGCTGTTTTTTGTTAGTGGTTTATATCCTGGCCAATCGTGTGATTAAGCCATCTCAGGTTGGTTTTGGTTATTAAGTTCCCATAAACAACGTACAGGAGCATGTCTGTTTCAAAGTCCAGGGACGGTGTGTACTAATAGTGCGACTTTTGTGTGTGTCCCTAATAACCACTTCCATGGCTGCACGTATTCTAAATACCATCCTCCTCACAATAATTCAAAGCTATAATTTCTTTCTCGAGCGGCTACCCCATCCCACGTCACACTTTTGCATGACCCCGCGGTGATCGCCCGCGTGACTCGTGCTGAGTGACGCAAGTCCTTGTGCGCGCGTGTGCACGCATGAATGTGATGTTTCCAACCGCCCCCCCCCCATCCCCTCTCGCAGGACCCCGCGGTGATCGCCCGCGTGACTAGTGGCGACCACATACTGCTCGGCCGACAGGCCAGCTGGCCCAAGGGGCGCTACTCGTGCCTCGCGGGGTTCTGCGAGCTGGGGGAGAGCTTTGAGATGGCGGTGGCCAGGTGGGCGCTATTTACTAGGGAAATATCAAACGTCCACATCGCAGGGATGAACTGTAGTGGGTCGGGGGAAAGTTTCGGGATGGCCGTGGCGAGATGGGCGCTGATTATTTGGGAACTGTTAACCGTGTTCACTGTAAGCCTACATGATGACAGGGTGACCCTGTTGGTTTTAGAATGATAGTTCCGGAGCATGAAACGTGCCCAATAAAGGTATAGTATAGTATAGTAAAGTATAGTATAGTATAGTATAGTATGGTATGGTACGGTACGGTACGGTACGGTACGGTACGGTACGGTACGGTACGGTACGGTACGGTACGGTACGGTACGGTACGGTACGGTACGGTACGGTACGGTACGGTACGGTACGGTACGGTACGGTACGGTACGGTACGGTACGGTACGGTACGGTACGGTACGGTACGGTACGGTACGGTACGGTACGGTACGGTACGGTACGGTACGGTACGGTACGGTACGGTACGGTATGGTATGGTATGGTATAGTATCGCATAGTATCGCATCGCAGAGCAGAGCAGAGTAGTAGAGCAGAGCAGAGCAGAGCAGAGCAGAGCAGAGCAGAGCAGAGCAGAGCAGAGCAGAGCAGAGCAGAGCAGAGCAGAGCAGAGCAGAGCAGAGCAGAGCAGAGCAGAGCAGAGCAGAGCAGAGCAGAGCAGAGCAGAGCAGAGCAGAGCAGAGCAGAGCAGAGCAGAGCAGAGCAGAGCAGAGCAGAGCAGAGCAGAGCAGAGCAGAGCAGAGCAGAGCAGAGCAGAGCAGAGCAGAGCAGAGCAGAGCAGAGCAGAGCAGAGCAGAGCAGAGCAGAGCAGAGCAGAGCAGAGCAGAGCAGAGCAGAGCAGAGCAGAGCAGAGCAGAGCAGAGCAGAGCAGAGCAGAGCAGAGCAGAGCAGAGCAGAGCAGAGCAGAGCAGAGCAGAGCAGAGCAGAGCAGAGCAGAGCAGAGCAGAGCAGAGCAGAGCAGAGCAGAGCAGAGCAGAGCAGAGCAGAGCAGAGCAGAGCAGAGCAGAGCAGAGCAGAGCAGAGCAGAGCAGAGTATAGTATAGTATAGTATAGTATAGTATAGTATAGTATAGTATAGTATAGTATAGTATAGTATAGTATAGTATAGTATAGTATAGTATAGTATAGTATAGTATAGTATAGTATAGTTGAGTATAGTATAGTATAGTATAGTATAGTATATACGTGGGTGGAGAATGTTGAGATGGCGATGGGGGTGTTGGTTGCTAGGGAAGTGTTACATTTTTCTCACGACAAGCATAACCGTGCCCAGTATGAGTATGAATCTGATAGGAGGTGATGGTGAGGTGTTTTGGTTGCAAGGAAAGCGTTACAATTTTCTCATGGCGAGCATAACCGTGCCCAGCATGAGTACTGCTCTGCGTTCACTTTGTGACGATGGCCAGGTATCTGTCAGTGGCACCAATCATCATGGATTGCAATCAGGGGTGCATGCATGTTGCATACTTGTCTGCTTCTTATCACCCCAATCCAAGTAGCCGCCGTGCTCACTGTCTTATGCTCTCTGCTCTCTGTGTCCCGCGTTCCCTTTCTCCCACGTTTTTATTTTAATATTTTCCCCATCTGGTTGCCGTCCCCGACCAGGGAGGTGAAGGAGGAGTCAGGCATCATTGTGGACCCTGCTAGCATCCGGTACCGTGCCGTCCAGCCCTGGCTGTTTCCCAGCTCGGTCATGATTGGCTACTCGGCCCGTGCGGTGCCGGCATCCGCGCCCGCCAAGCAAGGAGAGACCACGACGCCGGTGAGCCTTGCCTTTTTCCTTACCTTTCACCTGTACTTTTTTTTTGCCTTCTGCGTGCTGTCCCTACTGCATGCGCCTGTTTAAGATGAATCTGTTGTTTTGTGGAAAGGATGTGTTGTCATCATGCAGTCAAGTGGGATGGAGGCACAGGTGAGCCGTGCGTTCCCTGCATTCTGTACCCGAGAAGGTGAGCACTGAATGAAGTGAGCCGTGTCTGTTCGGAAAATTTGTATCCATGCTAAAATATTCCTTATGTTGTACATGTATGGTTCTCTTCATGCAGCCTTGTTGATTTCCAGCTGCAATCAAGTGCAGCGCGCATGGTGTGCTCACTGCATTCGTGGGATGAAGCGTAGAACGTCAACGGGGTTCTGATGTAGGGAGCAAGTGCCAGTTCTAACTACCGGCAAAGCTGGCCAGGAGGCATAAAATGAGTGAGAAGTGTCCGGGAAACTGGTGTTATTGACTATCTTGTCCCAATGGTGAGTTCAGTTTCAACCAAGAGTCTGCAGCCAGCACTGGTCAGGTGGCAGGTTGAATCAGGTCCTGGACATCCAACACAGCCTTTCTCTGCTTTCTTCTGCTGTGAGCACCTACCTGACTTCCTGTCGGCTTCTCGCACATGGCGAGCTGGGCAGGCTCTATTTCCATTCTCCACCGCTCACCTCCGCCACCATCAATCGATTAAGAGACTGGCATGACATTATTCTTAATAACTTACTTCTCCACCATAGGATTCTCCATCATGTATGCAGATTTCCAACTTGACCCCCCCCCCCCCACCGCTCAACCCGCCATCCATCCTCCCTCTCACCCCCCCAGTTCCCCGGTGCAAACGGCAGCTTCTCGGGGCCAAGCTATATGCAGGAGCAGCCCCCCACACGCGGCGCCCCTGTACCGGTACCGGGGGCGCCCCAGGGCCTGCAGACCATCGCGACGACCGACGAACTGGAGGAGGCGCGGTGGTTTCACCGCGACTGGCTGCGGCACGTGCTGCTGGATGAGGGGAAGACAGCGGGCAGCCGGGAAAGGTGCGTACCGTGTGCAAGCTTTTGGGGGGTCTATTACTGGCGCTGGTTAATTTTAGCCCTAATACTGGCCCTTTTTTCTTTTGGCCCTAATTACTGGCCCTGGTTTATTTTGGCACTAATACTGGCCCTGGTTTCTTTTGGCACTAATTACCGGCCCTGGTTTATTTTGGCACTAATACTGGCCCTGGTTTCTTTTGGCACTAATTACCGGCTCTGGTTTCTTGTGGCACTAATACCGGCCCTGGTTTCTTTTGGCACCATGACTGGCCCTGGTTTCTGTTGGCGATTGATCGGCACCAAAAGATGTCCTGGGATGAATACTTGTTCAGAGTGCTTGTGTCGCTCCATGACATTGGTACTTGGTATTGTTGGCGCGGGCTGTGACTAGGGCACTGCGTGATGCTACGCATCTCCCAGGCAGCTTGGCGACCCATGCTCTTTTACGTTTACCGTTTGCCTCCTACTTTTTGAATTTCAAACCGCCAAGCGCATGTCCTTCCGTGAATTTCTTTCCGATTTGATGCTTTGTAAACCAGCACATGCAGGACCCATCCACACTCGACCACCCGTTGCCTCCGACAAATGGCAAATGGTTGTCATGTTTGCGCGTTCCTTCAAGTTTTCAAAAGCTCTTCCGTGACGGTAAAAGTAAACAGTTTTGCTAGTAGTAACGCTAGCTTTTCTCGTTCTTACCCTTCTGCTGCTGATCCGCTGCCACATGCTGCCAGGTTCACCGGGCTGAACGACTCGACCCCCTTCTCCATCCCTGGGGACTACGCGATTGCGCACACGCTGATCATGGAGTGGGTGCGGGGAGATAGCGAGCGAGAGGACAAGAAGGGGGAGGGGGCCAATCCGGTGGCGGCTGACAGCGGTAGGTAGCTTGTCAAGTTGCTGTCCATGCGATGCAGGGGTGGGGGGGAGGGGAGGCCGGGAATGGGAGGGAAGGGAAGAAGTGAGGACAGAGGTGTTATGTGCAAGGATGCGTATTGGAGATTTACTTTTTCTGTTTATCTGTTGTTTCTTTGGCCAGCTTAGCGAGTAACACCATGCATACAACAACCAACAACTTGCTCAATAACTTAAAACTTGCTTGCATAATTTGCACCTGTGTTCATTGAGAATGATAAATTACGGAAATGAGACCGGCATGCAACATAAGGAAACTGCCCATGTCAAAAAGGAAGGAGTGTAAAGAAATCTTTTGCATATGTGTAGAATAGTCATATATATCCCCACATCTGACTCGAGCGCAGAGATGCATGATGGCCTGCAGGATAGTATGCAAATGGTCGGGCTTTGGCATGTGCGTGGAGTCGTGATTAGGGATATGTGCGTGGAGTCGTGATTAGGGAACTGCCGTGACGCCCATGCAATGGCAGGTATGGTTGGTTCACTGTGTTGTTTCTTGATTGGTCCATATGCTAACGCATATCATGGCAGCTTCAGTCAGTATTATGCTACCTGTCCGCTCCTGCAGCCATCTTTCATGACCACGTGGAGAAGCACCCCTTCCCCTCGCAGCAAGCTTGACCCTTCTCTTTAAGGGTGCCATTGCCATTTCCCCTCTTTCCCCTTTTATTGCCTTTCCCTCCCAGGTGCCCAGCCGTGGCCCGGCGCCAGCCTGCCCGTGGTGGACATCGACGTCGGCGTGTTCAAGTATGTGCACGTACGAGTGACGGACGGCAGAGGGAACTCGATCGAGCTCGTGCGTGGGGACCGACGCGCCGAATACCACGCCAACATCAGCGACAAGTTACAGGCGGGGATCAAGTCCGTGGGTCTGAGCGTGACGCCCCTGGGGGGCGGCCGCATGGAGCACTACCCGGACCAAGGGGTGCTGCACGTGTATGGCTTTTCGTATGCGTTCGGGCAGGCGGATCACCTCGCAGTGGCGGAGCTCGTGCGCAAGTGGCGACCATTGCTAACGTCAATTTCAACGTCAAACGAGGGGTATTAGTGGGAATTTTAGTTTTTTTCAGCGAGGGATCATTGAAAGAAATATAAATTAACTGAACTTGGGACAGCCGAATCTTGGGCTCCAGGATTTATTTGTATCAATATGTATGTCACATTAATTGCTTAATAATTAAAATTAACTTAATTAGCAAGCTCCTTGCCCAACTGGAACTCGTAGGTAAATTAGAACTGCGTGGGCACCGCCTTCCCCACTCACGGGACAAGGCGGCACCCCCACCAGTCCGCTGGCAGCTTACCTTGGCCGTTCAATTGAGGATGATTAATTAATTAATTGAGGATAAGCGGACGTCGACGAGCTGGACAATGGTGCCCCCGACGCAGCCATTTTTGCGGGCTTTGCGGCCCGTGCCCCGTTGCTGGCGGCCCGGCACCTGCCGGTCATGCCCCGCCGCCGCCCCGGCCCGCTCTACCGCCAGGACCCCAAGGTCTTGGCCGCCCGGCACCGCCTCAAGCGTAACCGGGACCCGCTGCAGAAACCACTGCTCCAGGCCGCCCTTGTGGAGGCCTACGAGCACGCTCAGGACGCGGAGGCGGCCCAGTGCATCGCGGATGCCAAGGCCTGCCAGGCTCGCAACCAGGGCAAGGACATGTGGTACCACCTCGACCGGCTCGGCGGCCGGCGGCAGCGCACCCCGGTGGAGCACACGGGGGACGGCACGGCGCCGGTAAGCCTTGACCGCTGGTTGGCCCACAATGTTTCCTTGACCGGTGGGGCTCGCGCCCCCCCCCGCCGCTTCACCCCGAGACGGCCGCCCGCCTCGGGGTCGCCGGACCCCCGCCGCCGCCAGCGCCCCCCTCCTTGGCCGCGGACTACCAAGTCCCCGCCTTGCAGGAGGGCTGCCTTGCCACTGACGACGTCGTCCCCCCTTCACTTTGAAGGAATTGGACGGCGCCCTTGCTCGCCTGCGGTACGATGCGGCGGTCGGTGCCGACCACCTTTCTGCTGAGCTGCTGAAGACCCCTGATCTGGCGGTTAGGGATCTTCTGCTGGCGTTCTGCAACCGTGTCCTGCTCTCTGACGAGCCTCCGCCTGCTGAGTGGCAGACGGCCATCCGCGTCATGCTGTACAAGAAGGGCTCTGCTGCTGACCCCGGTAATTAATTAAATTAATTAGTTAATTATCACGTGACTGCGTCACGTGGGTGCCAATACAAAGTAGAGGAACCATCAACCCCTGTACACAATGAGAGGGAGGGAGGGCGCCCTAGCTTCTCTCACTGCCACCGCCCACCATGTTTAAAGTTGAATGTCATTTATTGATGAATTTATTACAAGAGACATGGCATGAGAGACGATGCTTTAGGTATGGCCCGCATCGTATTTTTATAGGCAGAAAAGAGGTACTGCCAGATGGCAAACAACCAAAGAACCATAGCCAGATTCTAGAATATTGTTTGTATGATTGCCAAATGTCAAACTGTCAAGACAACCGTTTGTATGATTGCCAGATGTCATCTGTAAAATCAACCCTGATATAATGCATGGAATCTCATCCAGTAAAGTGACACCTGTCCATGGAATAAAGAATCACTGTCCATGTAACGTAGTGACATAGCTGCTGGCATACTAGTTGAGAACCGTGCACTATAACAAAAAACACACACAACATAGATTAATATCTTGCTAAGTACTGATTCAAAAAAGTCAGTAAAAATATCAGCACGTAGCTAATAAAACACACTCCAAGAAATCACAAACAACACACAAAAGATCCACCTGCCCAGAATAGAAATAATTCAGGCATGTGGCCACTGGGAATAATTAATTAATTCCCAAACACCCCCCTTGGCAACTGCCTAAAGAGGGAAACACTCTAGTAGTGCTAGTACTATGTCCCAGTTTATATTCACCTATCAAACTAGTAACCATTTCCTAGCGGTCATTGCACTCAGGGCTAAGGACCTTTACAACTAGGACTAGGGCAGGTGATTGCTACGGGCCACCCCCCTCAAACACATGCCCCGTAGTGAGCGGGCAATAGGCTTTAAGGCAGAAGCATACCGGTACAAGGTGGTTTTTGGCTGACCACGAACCAAAAAGACTAGTCACGACGGGACTAGTGCACTACGTAGACGACCTACGCCGAGGTGGCCACGACGGGGCCACAATATGTAGCGGGTCACGACGGGACAACGCTAAAAAGTGTGCTTTTTGACATAGGGCTGAGCAACAAAACCCGAAGAGATGCTTTTTGACGGTTCAGCAATAACCGACGAAGAAAAAAAATGGAGAACCGGCTGAAAAATTTAAAATGCAAATGTGGACGGCATTTCCGGTGCCTCCATTGTCGAGGTGCCCATGAGAGGATTGGTTTCCGTAAAATGCACGGCGCCGCCGTTGGGCCGGGGGCGACGCTCCGGATACTTGGTCCAGCAGCGCTCGGCACGGTGGCCAGGGCGCTTGCAATGGCTGCACACCGGGCGAGTTGCAAATGCTTGGCCCGGTGGGAGCTGGCCTTCGTCGCGAGAAGGCGCAGCCGAGCCGGCGGGCGCAGTCGAACCGGCTGGGCGGTCCTTGAGCTGGTCAGCGGCTTGGAGGAGGAGGACGCGTGCGTCAGTGAGAGAATGTCATCACGCACAAAAACTGCAGCGACAAGTGGACGATATTTGGCCGGGAGGCCATCCAGCAGATTCTGGACGAATTCAGTCTCAGGAGCGTCCCCCCCAGCTTTAAGTACTCGCGGTAGCGTAGTTCATGTTCCGTCAAGTACAGGCCCATGTCGCCGTCATCAGCCAGCTCGCAGCGGTGGAGCTGACGACGGAGCTCCTGCTTGTGAGACCGGGTATGCCGTGGCTGGTCATACACGGCATCCACGAGCTTGAACGCCACGCTGCCATGACGAGGCTCAGCTTGATCAGCAACGGTAAGCGCCTGACCGTCCAGGCGCGAACAAAGTGCAGCAAAAAGAATGCGGTCTTGTCGGTCGTTGACGTCGTCACCGTGCAGCACACTCAGCATGGTGAATGCTCCCGCGACAGATTTGAAGCGAATTTTAAACGCAGGGTAGTCGGCAAGTCTGGTACCGTTGAAAATAGGAATTCCGCTGACGGCACTAATGAGGGCCGTCTCCTTGAGTGCGTTCGCCATTTACGACGGATAAAATTTTAGACGCCAGGTAGGGTTTCAAGAGACTCTCGATTTCCGATAAGCTTGACGATTCGAATCGAAATACAGCTCCTTGCCACCGGATAATGATTTTGGCAGGAGGAACGTAAACAGAACTCAGAGAACTCTCAGGATAAAATCCTGGTTTCTCGAATTGCTCGTAGCCAACGGGATACGCAATCACAGGTTCTTCGGCGACAATGACGCCTTGTTCCGGCTGTCCGAAAAAGTCTTCGAGATCGTCAAGTACGTCAAAGTCCCAAGGACGATTGACAAAATCGTCATCAGGCAAAAAATCATCGTCGTTTGCAAAAGTAGGAGAATCTGCCATGAGGAGAAACGGTGATCGAACATCCTCCCGATACCATGTTTAAAGTTGAATGTCATTTATTGATGAATTTATTACAAGAGACATGGCATGAGAGACGATGCTTTAGGTATGGCCCGCATCGTATTTTTATAGGCAGAAAAGAGGTACTGCCAGATGGCAAACAACCAAAGAACCATCGCCAGATTCTAGAATATTGTTTGTATGATTGCCAAATGTCAAACTGTCAAGACAACCGTTTGTATGATTGCCAGATGTCATCTGTAAAATCAACCCTGATATAATGCATGGAATCTCATCCAGTAAAGTGACACCTGTCCATGGAATAAAGAATCACTGTCCATGTAACGTAGTGACATAGCTGCTGGCATACTAGTTGAGAACCGTGCACTATAACAAAAAACACACACAACATAGATTAATATCTTGCTAAGTACTGATTCAAAAAAGTCAGTAAAAATATCAGCACGTAGCTAATAAAACACACTCCAAGAAATCACAAACAACACACAAAAGATCCACCTGCCCAGAATAGAAATAATTCAGGCATGTGGCCACTGGGAATAATTAATTAATTCCCAAACACACCAGTCGGTGGGCAGGCCACATCGAGCGCTCTATCCACATCACGGGGCCGGGGCGCATCACTGTGGGACAACCATTATTAACGATACCAGAGGTAGGCTGAAGCATAGCTGATGCTGTACAAGAAAGGTGAAGTGGGCTCAACGGGCGTCTGCTAAGGCATAAGCAAATGGCCACGCTGAGCCATGGCTGGGCTAATGTGATTGCGTTCATGCCACTCTAAACCGTTGGGGCTACTCTAAGCCGTTGGGGCTAGATCAGTATACTATGCTCGAGAAATACATGGCAAGTCATGCTATAATGTAAAAGCTATGTCGATTGCCCTCTTCTAGACAGCTGGCTAGAATCTATTCTGGGGGAGCCCTAGGGGGTGTCGACAGTTTGTTGTTTACATAAAGGTCATGAAGTGTGATACTCATCCACTGCATGGTATATAGATTGCTAATTGAACTAATTCCTTATTACAAGCATGAACTTATTGATAGGTATACGATTCGACCCAAAACCTTGATACAGTATGCAATAAAACGTGAACAGGATAGCACATACCAGATCAAAACCGCAGATTAATTACCTTCCTTGCTGGAGGTAGCCGGATGCCCACCTCATCGATGTAGCTGCGAGCCGCTTTCCTGGCCGTCGTCGCCAATAAAACATGTCAGCAATATATTTTACACATCTATCCGCGTACAAACGTATCGACTTATTTCCCGCCTAGTAACAGTTAGCACATGCACGGCGACCGACCTGGTCGCTGATCAAACGAGGTTGCTGCACCGAGCATAGGGTCGAGACATATCTGCGCACACCCAGGCGTTGCCTGCCAATGATATACGCTGTTTAGGACCTATGGATCATGCCTGCAAAATTGCAGTTCAAAATGTCAAGCCATGCTCCCATACCAGTCAGATTTCTGCACCTCCATGGCCGCGGAGGTCAACTATCATATTTATGCAAGTCGGTCTCGTTTTGCCATCGTTTACCCACGCCGTCAACTGGCAGAGATGACAAGCGGGACCAACCGTAGGCCCGTACTCCCCAAGTACGGTTCAGGCTGCGTACCTGCCTAGGTCAGCAACGCCAAAACTAGCTCTGGCGCCAAATTCCGGAGCCGGGCGCCGTATAATACGCGAAAAATACGTATTATGCGCCGTATTGGCGTTGAGAACGCAATACGCCGTATTTCTAGTACGTTAGTACGCCAAACCCCGCCGTATTGTATAATACGGCGTATTTACCGTATTATACGGCGTATTGGCGTTCACTGGATTAAAAGCACTAGCTTCAGAATAAAATGAGAATGAAAGGTGCGGTCCTTTATGGCACCGCCACCTTCATGACAGGCAATCAATCC
This sequence comes from Mesostigma viride, assembly GCA_009746045.1. Taxonomy (NCBI): domain Eukaryota; kingdom Viridiplantae; phylum Streptophyta; class Mesostigmatophyceae; order Mesostigmatales; family Mesostigmataceae; genus Mesostigma; species Mesostigma viride. Next base: position 3,869,600 of record RPFO01000154.1, read on the forward strand.
GGCCCAACCAGCCGATTCTTGAGACCATGCTTTATCATTAAAGCAACCAAAAGACATTTCAATTCCAATGAGATACATCACGAATTACAAAGAGTGTCGAGTTGTAATTTTGTAGTTATAAGAGCAGCTGTGAGGCCCCTTGGGTGACGCCACTGCAGGCCCCTTGTGGCGGCAGTGCGTGTGTTCCCGACCTAGTTCCTACTGGCATTCTTGCCAACGACGACCAGGGTGCCCGAAGGCCCTGTCCCTTGTCTCGTTCTCAGTCTTACACACATTCTTAACAAAACCAATACATTGTCATATCCGTCAGTCCATCCTCATGGCAACTGACTGCATGCAACCACTCACGGGGGCTGCTCCGGGCTGCTCGAACTATTTCACCCCATGAAGACAACAAACCAGTTGTGAGGGAGAGAAACGGACGAACAACGACCACCATGGTTCGTTGCTCATCCTTCTATACTGCTCAAAGCTCAAGCCTGGCGGCTGGCGCCACTAGCGCCACTTTAGACATCAGCCAATCATAACATTGTCTAATTTCCGACAAGCTAAACTTCAAGCTTTATCTGTCAAGCGAACACAAATATACAAGGGCAAATCTATCGGCTATGCCAGGCACCGCCTGGGGCTTCCTTGCATTTGTGTCTGGTGTCCCACGTTGAAATCCTGAAATTGCACATCTGCTCAGTGCCTCGCCGGCTTGCTGCGTACCAGCATTCGGCAAACTGCCCTTGTGACGAATGTCAGTGAAATTCAGGTCCGCCCAAAAGTTCCGTCAGCAAATTCAGCGGACTTGGCGCGTGAGTACAATTGAGATCCGCGGCGTCAGTACCGGGCCGCGGTATATAGGGTTGTACCGAATAGTGTTCCGAATACCGAATATCCCCCGAATACCGAACCGAACACCGAATTTGTTCAGTATACGGCGAACGGTCTGTCCGTCTGAACATATTCGGTATCGGTATCGGGAGGCAAGCTCTACTTCCGAACATGTTCGGTATCGAAATCGGAACAACCTACTATTCGACGAATATATTCGTAGTTCCGAATATCGAATAGTAGTACCCCTACCAGCGGGCGGCGCAGCCTCCAGCCTCCACTCACCAGCTGCATGGCGCGGTCATGCCTCCACCGACTCAGAGTTAGGCCAACGCCCAAAAGCTGAATGCACTACGCAGGGAAGGCAAAGTTCTGTGCTCGTCTAAAGTATTAAACACTAAGTGTATCTCAATATATAATTGATACAAAATAATTAATATAAGTCTCATTAATATAAATGATACAAGTTGTCTACCTAATACGTTATAGTAGCTACTGTCGTCATTATTCGATCGGCGTCCGAATAGTTCGGAGAACTATTCGGTGTTCGATTCGGGAAGGGCCCTTCAGCTCCGAACATATTCGGTATCGGTATCGGGAGGCTCCAAACATATTCGGCATAGGGTTCGGGGCACCCCCCTGGTCCGAGTATCCGATTCGGCAAGCCAAAACGCTATTCGGTACAACCCTAGCGGTATAGCAACCCGCACAAGGCTGCGGACGTCAGAATTACGCTAAAATCTGAATTGCGGACGTGATAGATCACGGACGCGACACCAGTGCTCCGTGACTCCCCAACGGGAGCCGAAGTTTAATTAATTAATTAATTAATTAACAGGGCAAACAAGGATAAGTCAAATGATTCTAGGACAAGTAAGTACAAGGTGAGGGGGACATTCACAAGTTTGCAAACACGCGCCTTCCACGGCACTGGAGGGGCCTCGTTGTCCTCTATATATGACCTGAGCCCACTTGGCCTACCCATGCAGGGGTCGAGAACCACAGCCCCCAGTGCACATGCATTAATGCACATGCAGGAAGCATATGTACTTGTGTGAATCCGAACGTGTAAATTAGTTACTGAACTACTTTAAATTAAACACGTGCTCCCGTTGGGGAGTCACGGAGCACTGGAGTGCACTTTTAATCCCTAGCTGCTCAAGTGTGCACAGCGGGCACGGGGGTGCAGAGACCCCAACCTTCCCTCATGCCACCCTAGTCTAGGCATGCCACAGGGTGCTCAATCGGACCCGTCGGATTAAGCGGTAAACGAGCCGGCATCCCCTGTCAGTGGGTGCAATATGACGCGTGTGTGCACCCATGGCGGGCATGCATTGCATTGCTATGGAGACGTGAGCAAACAGTCAGTGCCGGTAGGCGAGGTCTACGCATCGGAGTAGGCCGGCTGGCGGATGTCTCATTGGCCGGCTATGGGCAAGGCGAGAGGCACGCATGGTTACATTCTACGGTCCCTGCATTGTCTTCGCACATACGACACGGTAGCGCTAGTACTTCCTCTAACGCTTGCTTGCCGGCTCCCGTGTCCCTTATACAGACCCAGCGACCATGCAGCGTCGATCCTACTACTGGGCATGCAGCCTGCTCCCGCCAGCAGCGCGGCTGATGTCGAGCCGGGGCATCGCATATAACTGAGCCCTCGCGCCTGGTACACTCTGCGCCAATACCGGGCCCTTTGGCGCCGGCCCTTGGGCATGCATGAGAAGCATGCAGGACCTGTTCAAGGTCCTGGTTCTCCCAGTGCTCACTTACGCCGCGCCGAGACGTGGACTACCCTCAGGAACGCCCTCGAGAACGAGAAGGTGCAAACAACGCGATCACCAAATATAAACATGTTGAGATCCATTTTCATTTTATATAGGATATGCAGTGCACGTACATTCGTAGTGAACTGAAGATTTGTTTGGGCATGCCACTAGCCCACTAGCTCTATCAAACAGTGTAGATTACAGCTAGTCGGGCACTTGCCGGCTCGCACAAACCAGCTAGACACGTCGCGCCGGGGCCCAACCGCAGGGCTGCGCAGCCCGCACAGCCAGGACGTAGGCCGGCACCTCCTTACGTGGGACGGGCCCAGCAATCTCACACGCCTGGCTGCCCGCGCGTTCAAGGAGCAGCTAGAAGCTCTAGGACATGCAGCAGGGCTCCGGCCTCTCCGTGGTACATGGAAAAATATGCAGAATTACAACCGGCCATCTGGGCCCAGGTGGTAGAGGACGTACAATAATCCCCCCCCAGTGGGGAAGACCTCGGCGTCACCCACCGTGGGAAGAACGCCCTGTGTGACCCCGCTAGCGCTTGGCTTGCTACGTGGCATGCATGTCCCTTGGTTAGTTGCATGGACCTTTGTTAGTTCAGGCATTAGATAGAATGATAGATAGAATAGAACCGGTATCTAACTGTTTGTCCATCCATCCATCCATCCATCCATCCATCCATCCATCCATCCATCCATCCATCCATCCATCCATCCATCCATCCATCCATGCATCCATCCATCCATCCATCCATCCATCCATCCATCCATCCATCCATCCATCCATCCATCCATCCATCCATCCATCCATCCATCCATCCATCCATCCATCCATCCATCCATCCATCCATCCATCCATCCATCCATCCATCCATCCATCCATCCATCCATCCATCCATCCATCCATCCATCCATCCATCCATCCATCCATCCATCCATCCATCCATTGTGGTACTCTGGACGTGACTTCCCAACGGGAGCATTCAATATTACATGACTCCGTTGAAAGATCATGTAGCACATATTCCCTTGCTGGATGGATGGAGGTGGGCGAAGCCGCGAAATCGAACCAAGCTAACGGGACCATGCACGTGTTTAATTAATCAATTAATGCCACAATTAATGCCACAAAGTACTATGCTGATGTCATTCAGTAGAAAAATAATTACACGAAAGTTACAGATATATCGTCTGCGTCATATGCATGCCGCAACCATATGCAGTCACTATAGAGGGGGATATAATCGAAATCCGAGCTGTCCTCTACTGCATGTGATGGCAGTTGGATTTTGGGTCTCTTGCATATACGAGCAATCATGCATGAGAGGCTTCAGTAGCCTGTCATGTTGACATGCGTCACGATGTATGACATCAGATCAATGTGTGAACTCGTACGTGTCACGATGTATGATATACCGGCCGCCGTACGTGCACGATGCATCACCCGGCAGGCCTGGTCGATTAGAGGTATCTACCCAAGCAGTATGTATAATTTGTGTACCCCGTGACTTCCATATGCATGCATGAACCAATCAAGGAGCGTGAACAATGAAATATATACAACCTCCAGGCCGGTTAGCAACGTGTGGACATCGGTACCTCGTTGACACCCAATGTGTACTCGGAGGATATTCACACGAACCCGGCCGTGGTAGCGGACCAAACCGTGGATGCTGGACGTCTACTTCAACACCACGTAGTTGGCTTGGCTCTCTGGGACAAACAACACCCACAGGAACGAGACCGCCATGCCAAAGGCGCCGATGCACCACGCGGCCAGGCCGAGTGACAGTTGGCGCGCGAGCATGCCCGCGACCAACGGACCAATCACGGCGCCCACACTAGACAGGCAGCGCCAGACCCCAAGAAAGATCACCCTGCCCTTCCCCCTGGGGGCGAAGTCAGCCCCCATGGTGATCATCATGCCGCCGCTCAGCCCATTGCCCAGCCCGACGATGATGGACGCCAGCAACGCGGCACGAACATCGCGGGCAAAGCCTAGCATGCTGATGCCGCCGGAGAGGACGATCATGGCTGCTACACCTGTCGGCTTGCGGCCAAACCTGGGGAAAGGCAGGGAGGGGTGGTGAGGGTCATGCTTTGAGCGCATATAATCAGTCACAATGTCGGCGCTATCAGTGTGCTCGTGGATCATGTTGTTGAATCACTATAATGTCCTAGTGATCCCCATCGCATCCTACTACTGTAGGTTGATGTGCCCAGAAAAATGAGAAATCCTAGGTCAAAGGTGCTCCAGCTGAGAGGCCCCCACGACTTCAAACTCCAGACTAGGCTGACTTGAGGGTGAACCACTTTACCGGATTGGCCAATGACTGTGCACACATGCACAACGGATTCAAGGAAAACAGCACTCGTGCCTCCATCTCCATTCTAACACATGTATTTTGATAATCTGCATTATGAGCGATCGATCGTGCGAACAAATATCTATGTATGTTATTATATTACAATTACGTATTTCATGGCCACCGGCAGTCCATCGTGCATAAACAGGTCAACCATCACGCATGTGCACGAAATAAGCCAATCCAATGCATTCTGCGCTCTTATCACTTACTACTGTACATCAATGAGACAACCAGAAACTGCTATGTATTTATATCAACCGTAAAGTACCCACCGGTCCGTGCAGTAACCCGCCGGGTAGAACATGGCGGTGTCGACCCCAAACATGAGCGCTGTGATCAGCCCCACTTGGCCCTTGGTCAGCCCCAGTGTGTCCGTCGCCACCAGCGGCAGCAGGAAGCTGCGGCTCTGGCGCAGGCACTGCAGCGCCAGCACTACGCCACCATAAAGGAACTGCCGCCAGTATGTTACCAACACAGACGCAAGCGTGGGCGGCCTCTCGGTCACGCTCGTGTTTGGTAGACTAGCAAGTGTGCTGGTGTTATCTGACGGACCATTGATTATGCTGTCACCCTGCACGTTTCCTCTTGTGAAAGCCGCTGCGTCTGTGTCACGCAGTCGCCCACCGTTGCTGCCGCTTTTCAGGCCACGGGGTGAGATCCTATTCACCGTGCCATAATCAACATCACTCGTGGTTTTCGCACCATTCGTTTTCATCGCATTATCCGTTACCTGGTCACCGGCAGTCCGGCCGGGAGTCGCCCCTGCCACGTTGGCGTCACCTTCGGAACATTTGCTGGCATCTGAACCAGCATACCTGCTGGCGTCCGGCAGAGCTGCTGCGTCGTCTGTGCCGGGAACACGCGGCGCCACACATGCACTGCTGGCATCCGCAAAGGCATTCACCTCCCACCGGCCCAGCGGGTGCGTACCGTTTTGGGCCTCGCCAGTCCCTCGGGCCGTGCCAAAAATAGAACCGTGGGATCCCGCAAGCACGTCCCCGCCATCCTGGGAGACTGCTACATGCGCGATCCCCCCCCGGCTTGTGGGACCTGTCAAACCTGCCTCCACATCCACCGCTTCTCCCCCCTGCCCGATCGTTGACGGGCTCCCAAAGTCTCCGTCCGACGACCCCCATCGGGCAAGCCTGCGATGGCTGGGTGCCTCCCATAGCCCGCCGCTTGTGCTGACCGCTGCCACACCATCCACCTGGACGCAGTGTTCGCCAGAATTACTCCGTTGATGCTCGCCAGAATGAGTCGCCAGCCCGTGGCGCTCGCCAGCCTTGGTATACCGACCCCCCTCTACCCCCCAATCAATATCGTGGCCGCCCGCCCCACTCACGATGTCATGCTCGCCACAGGTACTCACCAGATGCTCACCAGGACTAGGCCTAGTCCCCCCACCAAGCATGGGCTCCACCACAGCGTCCGTCGAAACGGGCAGTGGGGATGTGCCACCTGGCGACCCTGTGCCCGCAGGCGGTGCGGTGACATCCCCCCATCCATGCGGCGGCTTGCTGGCAGTGCTGCGACGCGATGACTTGGGCGGCAAGGGTGACGGCTCGTCTTCGTGGCCGGATACGGCCGCGTACTTTGATGCTGCCATACATGGCAGTTTGACAACCCTACAGATAAGCTTGGCGGCCCGGCCGGGCAACGCAGAGGCTGAAGCCCATGCTAAATATAGCGCGCCATAGCGTGTCTTGCCTTTGCCTTGTATGCCGTCATCCCGAGATCCGCCCATGGCCACTGGTTGCTCTCCTTGGTGTCTATCATGTACGACTCCATGGGACGAGGTTGAGTAGCCCAAGCTGAACACGAACACTGTCGCGACCAAAAAGATACCCGCGAGCACAAAGGGCCAGCGAAGGCCTAGGCGCTGGGCCATGAGGCCCCCAGCCAGGGGGCCCAGGGTCCACCCGGCGCGGGTGAAGCCGCCCATGAACGCCACCGACCGGCCCCGGATCCTCGCATCCAGGTCGCCGACCAGCCCGTGGCGCGCGACGCCGAAGAGGGAGAAGCCGAACCCGATGGTGACCTGGGCCGCCAGCAGAAGCCACAAGTTTCCGCAGGCGCTGCTGAGAAAGGACCCGACGGCCATCACGAGCCCTCCAACGACGACGCTCGGCCAAGTGCCCAGCCTCTCCGTGACAACGCCACAAGGGATATCCGAGAGCATCTGCCCCAACGGGCGGCCGGAGACTACAGCTCCGGCAATGAGGTCATCCGTGCCGCCGGCGATGTTTCGTCCGAATAGCGGGAGAACGGGAATGACCACGCCATCACTTATGGCGAGGGTAAAGGAGGGGACATGCAAGATCCACAGCGACGAGAAGAAAGCCTTCAGTAGCGATGGCGTCGGTTCCTCCATCGTCCTCGATTGACCGGTAATCCCAGAAGAGACAGCAGGGAAGAATGTGAAGCCGCCTTGAAGCGCTACCAAGCCGCCCTACAGCTAACATCCCCCACCTCAGCTGTAGCCGAGGATTGATTACTGCAGGGCTATGCTTGTGGCGTTTTTATCAACAAGGCTGGGTGTACAATGAATATTACTCGGACCCCAGGTTGATCCGATCCGCGTTTGAAGTAAGAAGGTGGGCGCGCAAACTCTTCTGCCTGGCTCGTTTCGCCATGCATTATAATGCCAAGATGCGAACAAAGATGCGAACCGCGTGATTGGTATCGAGCGGCACGTTGCAAGCGCTACGGTAAGGTGGACAGACCAGTAATACGTGACGCTTTGCAGAGTCGCCCTTCGGCACTTACATGTGGGCACGTGCCCTACCGGACGCCTACCGCGTTAAAACATTGGAAACCCTCGTGGACCCGAGTTGGGTGGTGCACGCGCGTGGTCAGCGTAGTCGACACGTGGCCGCTCATAAGCGACCAAAGACCCGGCAAGTCAGCAAGCCTAGAAAACCATTTCCGTTTGCGATGTTCGCCAAGTCAGTCAGTCCGTTGGAAGCCCACGCCGGTCATGCTAGCCGAACAGAGATTGTATAGCAACTTGTTCGCCAAGTTGGCTTAGATTATGTCTACACAGCGTCAGCAATCAATTAGACTTTTGGATCCTAACTGGCTATAACCTACAGGATTGGGACTAATGACCAAAGTATTGGCCAACTGAAGGGCCAACTCTCCGGCCAACATTGAGATTGGAGACATCGCAGTACGGCCCATAACGTTCTCCCTTGTGCTGCCATTCTTGGATAGGTGGCGAGGTGCCGAGGTGGAGCGTTGGGCTCATACCACGATGACGTGCTTTCCACCATAAAGCCGACGGGAGGCAACGTTATTCACGCTGCGTCCTTGCGGGAGGATGAGGGCGCAATAATGTCGCAGACACTCCGATTTTCTGCCGCTTGCCCGGCGGCCGCTGCATGGCCTGCCAACGGGATGATGAACACTGGTCGCGTTTCGAGGTCGTTGGGCCCCCGGTTTTTGTCGGTCGTAAGGGGTCTGCCCGTCGCCTCGAGCCACAAGGTAAACCGTAGAGGAGTTTCTGTAAATTTAGATATTACTGTGAAGACAGATTGAGCCTAATCAGCCTCTAGCATCTCGCTGCTTTGTTTTTGCTGTGTTTGCGTTGCGTGCATTGGCGCCGCTGGTAGCAAGCAAGCTCACTGCTTTTTTTGCACGAAATGGCAATTTACATGTTACGTTGCCTGCGCGCACTGCAACGCTGCACGACTATGGGTACATATGCAATGGCATTGTTGTTGCTCCCGCATTTCTGCAGAGAAACGGCCAGAAGTTTCAAGTCCCAAAAGTTAGACGCGAGTTGTGGAAAGGGGCTGTGTTTGCTTCTTCCGAGAATGGCAGCGGGGAAGGGGGCTTATCGGATAAAATGTCAGTGGACGAGATTTTGGGAGACGGCCCTGACCCAATGTTCGACCAAATGCAGCAGTGGCGGCTAGAGCAGAAGGGAAAGCGCGTTAACGTCGCATCAAAATTCCAGGTGGACGATGCCGGTGAGTCCTTGCACCAATGTATTATTAAGGTTATTCCTACGAATATTTATTTTGGCACCTCAATGGCGCGCTGCTTGGGGGGTCTGGTCTCGCTGGTAGTCGCTGCATTCATGGTCTGGAGCTTGCCAATATTGTAATATAGCCCCATGCCCTGCAGTGAAGCTGCGCATACTATATGGGGCGTGTGCAATGCCATGGGCCCTGACATTCCTTCCCTTCGTTTCCCACCCTCCATGCCCGCCCTTCATTCTTTCCCCAACTATTAACCAGCATAGATGATTTTGGATCAGTACTAGGCTTTTTTCATAATTAGCTGAAAAGCCAACTAGCAATTCAGTTAATTTAACCAATAATTGGGATTCTGTGGTACCCTTGTTACCCAGTTCCGGGCTGCCATTTGACCGTTACATCTGCTTCCACGGCCACGGCCACCACCACGGCCACCACCACTGCCATCACCGCTGCCACTGGCCACTGCCACGGCCACTGGCCACTGCCACTGACACTGACACTGACACCGCCACCGCCACTACCGCCACCACCACCACCACCACCACCACCACCACCACCACCACCACCACCACCACCACCACCACCACCACCACCACCACCACCACCACCACCACCACCACCACCACCACCACCACCACCACCGCCACCGCCACCACCACCACCACCACCACCACCACCACCACCACCACCTCCACCACCACCACCACCACCACCACCGCCACCGCCACCACCACCACCACCGCCACCGCCACCGCCACCACCACCACCACCACCACCACCACCACCACCACCACCACCACCACCACCACCACCACCACCACCACCACCACCACCACCACCACCACCACCACCACCACCACCACCACCACCACCACCACCACCACCGCCGCCACCACCACCGCCACCACCACCACCACCGCCACGTTGTATCTGGTTCCTCATTGCACGGTTCCTAGCGGCCATTCCTTCACTATATCTGCCAGCATGCATTCTCGGTCAGTGGCCCTGCCCGCATGGTATGCTGTAAGGGTCCTTTGCTAGCCCCTCAGCCTTGTTGCAGTGCAGCCTTAATGGCACTTAATGCGCATCCATAATGGCTTCCTTAATTTGCGTCGTTGTGACTTACTAATGCATATTAGAACACACCCGTAACACATATTTTTAAAATGCATCCAAAACATGCTTCTCTAATGCAGGTATGACATGCAGCTGGCACATACACAGCGGTAGCTTGGGCCTTGTGGACGAAGGAGCAAATGTACTTTGGCGCAAATATGATAAATTGAAAGAAGGAAGGAAGGAAGGAAGGAAGGAAGGAAGGAAGGAAGGAAGGAAGGAAGGAAGGAAGGAAGGAAGGAAGGAAGGAAGGAAGGAAGGAAGGAAGGAAGGAAGGAAGGAAGGAAGGAAGGAAGGAAGGAAGGAAGGAAGGAAGGAAGGAAGGAAGGAAGGAAGGAAGGAAGGAAGGAATGATAGGAGTACATGGCCCGTGGCTGCTGCTTTAGTTCCCAAGTGCCGACGCATCGACCTGCATGCCTCACGTGTGTGCACCGTGCGGCCTCATGCCACAAAGCTTGTGAAGGTGCCGTGGCCGTGGGAAAGGTGTGTTGAGCGCATGCTATTTACAGGCCTCGTTAAATGAATGTGTCACTCATGCCTCCCAGAGCCTCATACAAGCCTCTCTGGGGTCTTGGGGAGTGGCTGCCATTTGCGTCCAGAGGCGCATGCTACGGAGGTCAACAAAGGAAGCAGAAAAACAGGGAAAGGCAGGCACAAATTTTTATGCAACTAAAATTTTACTTCTACGCTTTTTTACTTCTACATCCACGGACATGCCTGCCCGCCTGGCCCCCCGCCTGCCTGCCTGCCCATGCCTCATCTCCCTCTGATTCACTTGCCCTATCCGCTTGCCCTATCCGCTTGCCCTATGAGCTTGCCTTATTGCTTGCGCCATACGGTTGCCCTATTGCTTATCCTATCGGATCTTTCCCACCAGAGCCCCAGCCCGGTGCGGGCATGTACGGCAAGGACTATGCGAACATCGACCCCAAGATCCTGGCCAAGGCCGCCGCGGTGGCGGCCGAGCGGGAACAGCGCGCGGCGGCGGCCGCAGTGGGCGCTCCCCCCCTAGACCGTGGCCCCCCCCCCGTGATCGACTACAAGGACACGGTGAACCTCCCCGTGACCAGCTTTGACATGCGCGCGAACTCGGCGGTGAGGGAGCCCGAGATTCAGAAGGTGTGGGAGGAGACGGAGCTGTACCGCCGGCTGTGGAAGAACGCCAAGGGGGTACGTGGTTGCTGGTGCTATAGACTAGTGTGAGGGTTCCTAGAGGATGACGTTGCTGGTGAAATGGGGAGCTGTACCGCCGGCTGTGGAAGAACGCCAAGGGGGTACGTGGTTGCTGGTGCTGTAGACTAGTGTGAGGGTTCCTAGAGGATGACGTTGCTGGTGAAATGGGGAGCTGTACCGCCGGCTGTGGAAGAACGCCAAGGGGGTACGTGGGTTTCTATTGGATCTAGTCTGGCCTGGTGGATGTAGTTAATGTTGGATATAGCTACTACGGATTTAGTTAAGTGGGGGTAGTGGAATTAGCAAAATGTGTTGCTAGGCCTGAGGGGCAAATGGGGCCAGGTGGAGAGTGGGGCTGGGCAAGTTCTCTTGTTTGCGTGTTGTTTTGTGTGGAGGGGTACTGCTCTCTGGGAAAAATGGCTGAGAGGGCGCCTAATGGAAGCTTGCACAGGGGTGTTGTTGGAAAAGATGAGGGGCACGGTCGCAGTGGTGAGTGGGGCTAGGGTAGAACCGTTTAGCATGGTTGTGGACATGAGCACGTGAACAACTTGATTTGCGTGTTTACCTGATTTGCGGTTGTTTGCGGGGCTGCACCCCCGGTCCTGTGCTATTTCTTTACTTGCTGCTCTCGTGTGGAGATCTATCAGCTTCTACCACCATCTGTGGAAGAATGCAAATGGGTTAGGCCGCTAGGAAGCAAAAGGGAAATGTTTTTCCAGACGTGCAAGCGGGGGAATGGGAGCGGGGGCAGAGTAGCCCAGTTCTCGTTCATATTACGTTTGCTGTCTGTGTGTAGACCTTTGCCGTCATAATGAAACTGCCTGTGTACTCAGCATATCTGTCACATTGGTCACCATGGCCCTGCCAGGCCAAATACTACTAAAATGCCTATGTCTATGTTTGTCACTCCGTCGCATGCAGCCTGCCCTCATGCTGCGCGATGGCCCTGCGTGGCCATTTATCTAACATGCGTGCATCTTGTTTTCGCTTGCTTGTGCTTTACATGAATGTCCCCTGCTCCCCTACAGCCGGTCTTCACGCTGCACGACGGCCCCCCCTACGCCAACGGCTCGCTCCACATGGGCCACGCGCTAAACAAGATCCTCAAGGACTTCATCAACCGCTACATGGTGGGTGTACGCCTTGCGCTTGCTGGCTTTATTTACTGGCACAGTAATAGCTAGAGCAGTAAAGCAGCTTATTCACAAAGTGTATCAGATTCTGCGCCGTACATAAGTGCTGGCTTTATTTACTGGCACAGTAATAGCTAGAGCAGTAAAGCAGCTTATTCACAAAGTGTATCAGATACTGCGCCGTACATAAGTGCTGGCTTTATTTACTGGCACAGTAATAGCTAGAGCAGTAAAGCAGCTTATTCACAAAGTGTATCAGATACTGCGCCGTACGTAAGTGCCACGTGCAGTGCAGTATTTGATGCAGCTTTTAACCGGTTTGTTTCTAGTTTTCCTGTCTCTGCGCTGTGTGTTTCTTGCTGCCACCTGCCCCCGCCTTCCTCTATCGAGCTTTTCCTCCTCACTCTTCTATCCCCCCACCCCTCCGACCCCCCGCTTCTTCCCTCTTCTTCTATCCCCCCCCTCCCCCCCCCCCCCCCCGTTTCTTCTCTCGCCTGTCTTGCCTTTGCCCTTGTTCGCTGGGCGTCCTGTCCCCTTGCTTACTGGCGCCCGGTTCTCGCTCCCCCCTCGTGGCTGCATGCCCCTCATTGTCACGTATACGTGCCCAGGTGCTGCAAGGACACAGGGTGCGCTTTGTGCCCGGGTGGGACTGCCACGGCCTGCCCATCGAGCTCAAGGGTGAGTGGTTGGTGACGTTAGCCACCCTACCCTCTGCAAAAGGCGGCGTATTTTCAAGGGCGCCCTTTGGCTGAAACATGGCTTTGGCGTTGTCGGTGTGAATTGGTTGCATGTGGCACACGGGCTGATGATGAAGCTGCTTGTGCACATGGTAGGTGTGGGCATGTGGCGGGTGGTGAACGTGTTGCAGATGATTCTGTTTGCTCCCTTTCCTCGCGTGCCCTTCATGTTGGATGGTGGAGTGTGTCCCGTTGATGATATGGCTCGTGCATGTTGTGGGTGCGGGTGTGGGCATGTGGCGCGGGTGGCCCGCGTGTGCCGTGTGCCAGTGCTCCAATCCATGAAGTCCAAGGCGGGCCTGACGCCGCTCAAGATCCGCGAGGAGGCGGAGAAGTTTGCGCTGGCGACCGTGCAGGAGCAGATGGCTGCGTTCAAGGTGGGATGATCCCATAGTAATAACTATAATAAACAAATATGGGTCGCTATAGTGACCGTGCAGGAGCAGATGGCCACGTCCACGGTAGGATGAACACCATGGTAACAAATACAGCAAAGAAGCATTAGTGTCGCTATAGTGACCGTGCAGGAGCAGATGGCCACGTCCACGGTAGGATGAACACCATGGTAACAAATACAGCAAAGAAGCATTAGTGTCGCTATAGTGACCGTGCAGGAGCAGATGGTCACGTCCACGGTAGGATGAACACCATGGTAACAAATACAGCAAAGAAGGATTAGTGTCGCTATAGTGACCGTGCAGGAGCAGATGGCCACGTCCACGGTAGGATGAACACCATGGTAACAAATACAGCAAAGAAGCATTAGTGTCGCTATAGTGACCATGCAGGAGCAGATGGTCGCGTCCAAGGTGGGCACCATGGCACCAGAATGGCGTCTTGGCGGGGTGATGACGTGATTTTTTTCCCGTTGGTCTCCGTGATGGCCTTGTGCTGGCACCCCCTGACGGCGTGGCATGTGGCAGCGCTACGGCGTCCTGGGCGAGTGGGAGCGCCCGTACCTGACGCTGCGCCCCAAGTACGAGGCCGCGCAGGTAAGAGCCCATCTATTGTAATCTTATGTTGACACTGGCGCCGGTGGGCCGAGCGGGGGATGGCAGGATAAGCTAACCGGGTGGAAGGGAAGGGACACCAGTGGAGATTGGGGGGGAAAGGGGGCGGGAGGTGCAAGGGACATGGCCGCGATGTCATGGGCTTGCTGGTCCTTGAGAGCCATCAAATGGGAATTCAACCACCCAACCACTGGAACGCTGTAGGCAAAGCTGAAGGACAGGAAGTCACCATGGGGACGGGCAATCCTGGCATGACTATCTGCCGCTTAGGCACTGGGATGTTGTCTTGGCCCACCCCACCGCACACCCCCCCAATGCGTAACTTTTCCTGCTTTCTGCCCTGCCAATCGTAACATTTCTGCCCTCGTCACGACCCCCCGATGGGCGTGTTTGCCAAGATGGTGCTCAACGGCCACAACCCACACCCCGTTTTTGCCTCAAACATTGCCCTGGGGAATGCGATCCATGATGATCACTGAAGGAATGCAATCCCCACGCGTGCCCTGGTTTTCAACTCTTCCCTTCCGCACTACACCTCCCCCCACCACCACCAGATGGGCGTGTTTGCCAAGATGGTGCTCAACGGCCACATCTACCGCGGCCTCAAGCCGGTGCACTGGAGCCCCAGCTCTCGCACCGCGCTCGCTGAGGCCGAGCTGGAGGTGGGTGGCGATGGCGGCACTAGCCATGATGGGATAAGATGTGACGGAGGATAGCAGCTCTCGCACCGCGCTCGCTGAGGCCGAGCTGGATATGAGGGGTTGCTGCAAGTGGATGTGAGGGGTTGCACGGGCCTTTCATGGTGGTGTAGGATGTGCTGATGTGGCGTAGGACAGCCGTTCCCGCACGGAGGGGATGGAAAGTACGATACCATGACGTGCACTGCTGGTAATGCTAGGCTTGAGGGCGAGGGCCGCTCCCTCGTGTAGGTGTGGGTAGGGTAGGGTGTAAAGTACCTGGCCTGAATGGGGGCCCAGGACACGTCTTACTGTCAGCCACTCTATGTACCCACCATATGTAACCACTCCCGGCCAGTTAGGCTCGAAACACACGCCCTGATCACGCATGCTGTTTCCGGCCCCACCGTCTAGGTCATCTAGTCGCTCTACACGTAAGCCAGCCATAATTTCCATGCACAAGGCTACACATTTCCATCACCATTCATCTTCATCATCCCGAACGACTCGAACACGCGGACAAGATAACGGCAGGCTCGAGCTACCATGGTCCGGATTCTCCCGATTTCTGGCCTGCGCTGGTTGTCTCCCTGATATGTACCCACTAAATGTACCCACCATATATACCCACTAAATGTACCCACTCTATGTACCCACTATATATACCCACTCTATGTACCCACTATCTATACCCACTATATGTACCCACTGTATGTACCCACTATATATACCCACTATATGTACCCACTATATATACCCACTATATGTACCCACTATTTGTACCCACTATATGTACCTACTACATATACCCACTATATGTACCCACTACATATACCCACTATATGTACCCACTATTTGTACCCACTATATATACCCACTATATGTACCCACTATTTGTACCCACTATATATACCCGTGACTCTCCCAACAGAGTTGCTTGATGAATGAATATGCCAACTACCGTCTCCTTCTTTATTACCTTGTACTTGCTGCATATTGATTTTCCATGTTGATGCAATTATTAGAAAACAAGCTGGGCATGCGTTTCATAAAATTGGATGACCTCACCCCTCACCACGCGCCAACCTTGCAACTTGCAGCACTCCCTCCCCCAACCCCCAACCCCGCCCACCCACGCACCCAAAACCCCTTCCCCTCTTCCTCCCCTCTTCCTCCCCTCTTCTGGCCCTTTTTCTATTCCCCTTAGTCTCGGTGCCATGTGCAAGCAGTGCCCTGACAGCCACCACCATTCTGTGACATGGCCTCAACCCCACCCACCCGCCAACCCAAAATCCTTCCCGTCTTCTTCCCCTCTTTCGCCCCCCTTGCCACGATGCCATGCGCGAGCAGTACCCCGACGGCCACACCTCGCGCAGCATCTACGCCGGCTTCAAGCTCGAGTCGGTGCCCAAGGCCTTCCCCAAGGAGCTGTCAGGGTACCTGGGCAAGCTGGGGGTGGCAGTCTGGACGACCACGCCCTGGACTATCCCAGCCAACTTGGGTAGGTGGCAGGTGGTGTTAAGTACGGGTTTGAGTACAGGTATGGATGCTAGCGCATAATTATGGATGCATGATTAAGGTGGGGAGGTGGGGACCACCCCGGCCAACTTGGTAGGTGGCGGGTGGTAATAATATGGGGTTGAGACTTAGAGTACAGGTACGGATGGTATCATATCAATACGGGTGTTATAAGCTGGAGAGGTGTTGACCACCCCGGCCAACCTGGGTAGGTGGCTTGGGTGACAGACACTGGGCTGGTAGGTTGCAGTCGATCTGCTGGCTATCTAGGTAGTATGTGTTGGTCCAGCCGGGGCTCTTTGGAAAACCCTTTTATCGTATGCCACACAGGGCGTTGGGGAAGCCCATGATCAGCTGATCCTAACCTGACCGCCTCGCCTTTGCCGCACGTGCCACTTGGCCTCACCTGCTGCGCTATTCCCGCCCTCCTGCCACTACCCTTACAGCTGTGGCCTTCAACGCCAAGCTCAAGTACGTTGTCACCGAGGTCAAGACGCCCAAGCAGGCCCCCGCGCCCGCGGCGACCCCCGCCGCCGAGGCATCCGCCTCCGACGCCACTGCCACCGACAAGAAGAAGAAGGGGGGCAAGAAGGGAGCGGCAGCGTCCGACAAGCCTGCACCGGCGCCACCAGCGTCCGTCCCCAGCGGCGAGTGGACCTGCCAGTACGTGATCGTGGCGCAGGACCTGGTGGACACCCTGGCGTCCACTCTGGGCGTGACCCTGGAGGTCAAGGGCGAGGTGCCCGCGTCGGCGCTCGAGGGGTGCACCTACCGCCACCCGCTGTACGACCGCGTCTCCCCCGTGGTCCCGGGGGGCGACTACATCACCACGGAGAGCGGCACGGGCCTCGTGCACATCGCGCCAGGGCATGGGCAGGTGGGCCATGGGCCTTGTGTCATGCATGGGTCGTGGGTTGGTAGTAATGGGTTGAGGGCTGGGGGTGGGGTGGGTGGCGTGAGGCGTGGGTTGTGTGGCATCCGAGATGGGGGATTGGGGGGGCATTAGGGGGAGCAATGGGGGGAGCAACTTGGGGCGTTGGGGTTCCCTGGGAGCGGGATTGGGGGTTGTGGGTTGTGAAATATGGGTGGGATGGGCTGTGGGTTATGGGTCATGGGGCAGGGCAGGGGGCAGGGGCGTGGGGGGTGGGGGGGCGGGAGAAGTGGGTCATTGTGGCCTCCTGCACTGTTGGGTTGCAGCTTCTTGATGTTCACTGTAGATTTTACGGGTGGCGGTGATGGCAGTGATAGGCTTGGCCACCGTGGTTTTCTTTACCATCGGCCTCCCGGTCGTGCTGGCTAGGGTCACCTGTCCTGTCGCGGGTGGGTCACGGCCGGTGGTTCACGGTGGGTCAGGCAGCTCACCAGACGTGTCATGGCAGGGTGTGCCAGGTGTTTGCGGCAGCTCCTGCAGCGGAGATCACTGCAGTCTTCGTGGCCTTGTTCACTGGAGCGTTTTGTGATCCTATTCACTCTAGTTACTGACTTGCACAGCTCCTTGCCATCGTGATCCTATTCACTCTAGTTACTGACTTGCACAGTTCCTTGCCGTCAGGGTCCCCGCGTCTCCCACTGCCTACCGTCGTCCGCAGGAGAACCAGTGTCGTCCTGTTCGCTTTGGCCTAACACAGCGCGCTGTCACTGTGGACCCAACACCTCCCGTTCCATTGCCCCCCCCCCCCTTTTTGCAGGAGGACTACATCGTCGGCCAAAAGTTCGGCCTGCCTCTTCTGTCACCCGTTGACGATGCGGGCAAGTTCACCGAGTGAGTTGGGGGGCAACGGGGTTGGGCGCGGAATAAAACTGTTTCGAAGTGGGCACATGGGCTGGGCATGCGCTTTTCTGTTTTTGGAATTGGCACATGGTCTGGGCATGGCACTCTCATCTCGATAACTCGGGCAGGAGGGTGGACCCAGGCATGGCACTATCAATGCGGGCAAGTTCGCCGAGTGGGCAGGAGGTCCCAAGGCACCCATCTAAGAATCGTTGGGCGCGTAGTTACATCAGGGCGTTAAGCTACATCAGGGCGTGTAGTTACTTTAAGCCCTCTTCCTGTCGCTCACCCATTCCCCCACCCCCGTGCTCCTTACCCGTTCCTTGGCCCCTCCCAGGGAGGCGGGCGACAAGTTCCAGGGCCTGAACGTGCTGGCGGAGGGCAACACCGCCATCGTGGAGGCGCTCGCCGCGTCCAAGGCGCTCATGCTGGAGAAGCCATACGGTGCGTGGGTGGTTGTGCCGTACACCAGAAGTAAGTCCTTCTATACACACCGTTAGCCCAGCAGCGTTTGGAGAAGCCATACGGTGCGTGGGTGGTTGTGCCGTACACCAGAAGTAAGTCCTTCTATACACACCGTTAGCCCAGCAGCGTTTGGAGAAGCCATACGGTGTGTGGGTGGTGGTTGTGCCGTGGGTAGATCATATCTCCCTTTGCCAAAGATAATGTCTCTCTTCACCCCATCTCTCTTCACCCCATCTCTCTTCACCACAATCATCTCTCTTCCCTGTGGAGTCCATGGAAAACCTGTATGGTGCGTGGATGGCAGTTGTGCGGATGTTTTGTCACCATCTTAACCCCCTGTATCCCCTCCTGCCCCCCCCATCCTCCCCCATCGCATCGCCCCCTAACTATCCCCCCCCCCCCCCCCCCCCTCCTGCCCACCCCCACCCTGTACCCGCAGAGCACAAATACCCCTATGACTGGCGGACGAAGAAGCCTACCATCTTCCGCGCCACCCGCCAGTGGTTCGCCTCGGTTGACGGCTTCCGGCAGCAAGCGCTGGACGCGATCAAGTCGGTGGAGTGGATCCCCGCCGTGGTGCGTGTACTGACCGTTACAGTGACCCTGGGTTACCTATAGTGACCTTACTGCATCGGCTATGCGTTTGCGTTGTCGATTTTTTTTTGCATCCCCAGTAGTTGACTCTCCCCCATGGAGGCGCGTAACGAATGAACAAGTAGTGACCTTGGGGTCACCTAGCCCATAGTCCTTAGTCTAGTGAGACGTGCTTGCCATGTAGTGGGTGGAGTGCATCCCCATGATGACGCGTGGACTTTAAGCCCTATTCTTATTCTCTCTCTCTCTCTCTCTCTCTCTCTCTCTCTCTCTCTCTCTCTCTCTCTCTCTCTCTCTCTCTCTCTCTCTCTCTCTCTCTGTCTCTCTCCCTCCCTCCCTCCCCCCACCCACCCACCCCCTCTCTCTCTCTCTCTCTCTCTCTCTCTCTCTCTCTCTCTCTCTCTCTCTCTCTCTCTCTCTCTCTCTCTCTCTCTCTCTCTCTCTCTCTCTCTCTCCTCCCTCCCTCTCCCTCTCCCTCTCCCTCTCCCTCTCCCTCTCCCTCTCCCTCTCCCCCCCCACCACCCCCCTCTCTCTCTCTCTCCCTCTCCCCCCCCCCCCCCCCCTTCTCTCTCTCTCTCTCTCTCTCTCTCTCTCTCTCTCTATCTATCTATCTATCTATCTATCTATCTATCTATCTATCTATCTATCTATCTATCTATCTATCTATCTATCTATCTATCTATCTATCTATCTATCTATCTATCTATCTATCTATCTATCTATCTATCTATCTATCTATCTATCTATCTATCTATCTATCTATCTATCTATCTATCTATCTATCTATCTATCTATCTATCTATCTATCTATCTATCTATCTATCTATCTATCTATCTATCTATCTATCTATCTATCTATCTATCTATCTATATCTATCTATCTATCTATCTATCTATCTATCTATCTATCTATCTATCTATCTATCTATCTATCTATCTATCTATCTATCTATCTATCTATCTATCTATCTATCTATCTATCTATCTATCTATCTATCTATCTATCTATCTATCTATCTATCTATCTATCTATCTATCTATCTATCTATCTATCTATCTATCTATCTATCTATCTTTCTCTCTCTATCTATGTATTTATTTCCCCTTGATCCGATATACCCCATCCACCTACATACCCCAGGGTGAGGAGCGCCAGCATCCGTGCGATGGCCAACAATAGGACTAGATCAATATGACTAGCGTTGTTCTAACCTATGCTCTTCTGGCTCCCCTTGCAGGACTACGTACTCTGCAGGGCGAGAAGCGCATCTGTGCGCTGGCCAACAGCCCTACATCTTTGTCTGAACCATATTCCCCTGTTTCCTTTTGAATCCCGTGCATGACTTTCCCCCAGGGCGAGAAGCGCATCACGGCGATGGTCAACAGCCGCTCCGACTGGTGCATCTCGCGGCAGAGGAGGTGCGCAGCCGCACACAAGAACTGGACAGTCGGTAGTCCATAGTTGTTGGGTAGTCCCCAGGATCTTAAGGGCAGGTTTCTGATTGGCGGCAGAGGAGCTGCGCGACTCTACAGCCTCTTGCAGAACGCTTACAATTTTTTTTTTTTCCAGTTATCTTTTACCAGGAGCTGCACTAGGACTAAAACAGAAGGTTAAGCGATTTACAAGGGCGTGCTGCAGCAAGAACCACAACCATATCCAACCATTTGCGCCAGTTCCCAGTCGGCAGGCCAGCCCTGAGCAACCTCTGTTGACAGTATTGTGTTGCTGTCTTAAGCATCGGAATGGATGGGGCCATCTGCTGGAAAGGCCATGCCAGCTTTGTTGACGAATGCTGCGGTTTCTATTTACGTATCGGTGCGACTATCGCGGTTACTTTTTCATGGACATCTTGACAAGCTTTTTTAAGACTACTTCCATTAGTTCCTTATCCGTTTTTTAAGGCTGGCAGGACACTGGCAGACACCCTGCCCTGCATTCACTTCCCCTCCCCTCCTCTCGCGGCCCTCCTCCCCGCCACCACACACACAGTCTCCTGTTTGTAATGCTGGCCCTGACTGTGATGCCATCTCTTCCCCCCCCTATGCCCCTTTCCCGAGGCTTTCCATTCTGGCCCACCTGTTCACAAACACATATACAAATGCATACTTGACCTTGTTGACACGCCATCGCATGCGTGTGACCCTTCTTTTCCTCGAAACACACACACACACACACACTCAATTCTCCTCCCTCCACACCCATATCACCCACTCCCCAACCCCCATGCCCCCACTCACGCCTCGCCACCTCACATGCAGCTGGGGCCTGCCCATCCACTGATATTTGATCCCACACCCCCGCACACTTCCCTTCATCTCCCCACCACCACCACCATCCCCACACACGTTCACCATCAGCTGGGGCGTGCCCATCCCTGTCTTCTACCACAAGGCCACAGGGGAGCCCCTCATCAGCCAGGAGAGCATGGCGCATATCACCTCGCTCGTCTCGCAGCACGGCAGCAGCTGCTGGTGGACGATGAGCAACGAGGAGCTGCTGCCAGAGAGCCACCGGTCCAAGGCCAACGAGTACGAGCGGGGCACCGACACCATGGACGTGTGGTTTGACTCTGGTGAGTGGTGGGGGGGGGTGGGGGTGGGGGTGGGGGTGGGGGTGGGGTGGGTGGGGGGGGGGGGGGGGGGGGGGTGGGGGGGGGGGTGGGGGTGGGGGGGGGGGGGGGGGGGGGGGGGGGGGGGGGGGGGGGGGGGGGGGGGGGGGGGGGGGGGGGGGGGGGGGAGGGGGGGGGAGGGGGGGGGGGGCGCTTGCTACTGATCTATAGCGAGTGCGAGCAGGGCACTGACATGATGGACGTGTGGTTTGACTCTGGTGAATGGGGGGGGGCGCTGCTTATCTATAGCGAGTACGAGCGGGTCACCGGCACCATGGACATGAAGTTCGACTGAAGTGAGTGATTTGCGATACGGATTTACATTTATCGGGGTCCTTACCCTCACCCACGTGTTCTCCCTGCATCGGCGCCTCGTCCGCACCGTAGGCGTGCGCTCCCGCTTGGCAAGGCAACCCCTAACGTTTGCTATACTGCAGCTTAGTACAGTAAGTCACCCAACATCCCTTCTTACCACGCCGCAAGGCAGCCCGTGTATGTTTGGATTCCCACTCCACAGCGTCCCCCTTGCACCCTCGCTGTATACTTGCATCCGCTTCCTTGGCTGTCCCACATCTTGCTGTGTGCGGCCTCACCCATGCTTTACTGCCCTTTTGTCATCCATGCCTCGCGGCTTGCGACAACCTCTATCCCCCACTCTACACTTCTGCTTCATCCATGCCTTATGCCTGCGTCCCTGTCACCCATGCTCGCCCCATGCTGGCATCTTCCCCTGTCCCACCCCTTATTCTTGCATCCCTGTCACCCATGCTTGCCTCATGCTGGCGTCCCCTTGGATCCCCTTCACGCGTTCCAACTTTCTTCCCCCTTCATGCGTTCCAACTTTCTTCTACTTAATGCGTTCCAACTTTCTTCCCACTTCACGCGTTCCAACTTTCTTCCCACTTCATGCGTTCCAACTTTCTTCCCCCTTCACGCGTTCCAACTTTCTTCCCCCTTCATGCGTTCCAACTTTCTTCCCCCTTCACGCGTTCCAACTTTCTTCCCCCTTCATGCGTTCCAACTTTCTTCCCACTTCATGCGTTCCAACTTTCTTCCCACTTCACGCCTTCCAACTTTCTTCCCACTTCACTCCTTCCAACATTCTTCCCTCTTCACGCGTTCCAACTTTCTTCCCACTTCACGCGTTCCAACTTTCTTCCCCCTTCATGCGTTCCAACTTTCTTCCCCCTTCATGCGTTCCAACTTTCTTCCCCCTTCACGCGTTCCAACTTTCTTCCCCCTTCATGCGTTCCAACTTTCTTCCCCCTTCACGCGTTCCAACTTTCTTCCCCCTTCATGCGTTCCAACTTTCTTCCCCCTTAATGCGTTCCAACTTTCTTCCCACTTCACGCGTTCCAACTTTCTTCCCACTTCATGCGTTCCAACTTTCTTCCCCCTTCACGCGTTCCAACTTTCTTCCCCCTTCATGCGTTCCAACTTTCTTCCCCCTTCACGCGTTCCAACTTTCTTCCCCCTTCATGCGTTCCAACTTTCTTCCCACTTCATGCGTTCCAACTTTCTTCCCACTTCACGCCTTCCAACTTTCTTCCCACTTCACTCCTTCCAACATTCTTCCCTCTTCACGCGTTCCAACTTTCTTCCCACTTCACGCGTTCCAACTTTCTTCCCCCTTCATGCGTTCCAACTTTCTTCCCCCTTCATGCGTTCCAACTTTCTTCCCCCTTCACGCGTTCCAACTTTCTTCCCCCTTCATGCGTTCCAACTTTCTTCCCCCTTCATGCGTTCCAACTTTCTTCCCACTTCACGCCTTCCAACTTTCTTCCCACTTCACTCCTTCCAACATTCTTCCCTCTTCACGCGTTCCAACTTTCTTCCCCCTTCATGCGTTCCAACTTTCTTCCCCCTTCACGCGTTCCAACTTTCTTCCCCCTTCATGCGTTCCAACTTTCTTCCCCCTTCACGCGTTCCAACTTTCTTCCCCCTTCATGCGTTGTGCTGGCGTCTGCCAGGCTCCTCATGGGCCAGCGTGTGCCAGCAGCGCCAGGACATGAACGTGCCGGCCGACCTGTACCTGGAGGGCAGTGACCAGCACCGCGGATGGTTCCAGTCCTCCCTCCTCACCAGCGTCGCGACCGAGGGTGAGCAGTGAGCATCGATTCATACCAGTCCTAGTCTGTACAGCATGTAGGATTGGCGGCTGCGTGGCCAGGTGCAGCCTTCTCACCAGCGTCGCTGCCGAGGTTGACCAGACGTCGTCACGGTGTTGGTGTTTGTGTCCTTTAGGACCCATGGTAGTACTTATGCGTGAGGTTGTGGTGGTACGGGTAGCACTGATGCATGAGATTGTGCTAAAGCCAGGGTTTCCTTTGAGTTTTTTGCACCAATTGGCGGCCACATGCCTCATAAATGGGCGGCGACACGCCACCAATAAAAACACTGACTAAATTGTGTAGCATCGCTCTTGTCATCAAGCGCTGCATTCCCACCAGGGGCGCCACGGAGGGTGACCGTGACGGTGCTAGTGCCGATACATGTGCTAGTGTTCATGAGTAATTAAGTTGGGTTCACGGATGGCCAGGCGCAGGGTGCTTATCAGCATCACCGGGGAGGGCGAGCACGGCGGTAGGTGGCGGTCGAGGTTGCTATTGCTGCCGCCAGGTGGCGCAATCATCGATGATCTTGTTTATTTTTCAGCCTTTTTTTTGTTTGTTTCTTTTTCAGCTTCGGGAGGCAACCTTGTAGGGTTGAAAGCCAACCGTATCAACCGCTTGAAGCGTGCCAGGTCTCCATAGGTACATCACGCACGCCTCCAAGCGAAGCAAATCGCTTGACGAACTGTGCCAGAGAGAACGACTGTCGTGATCAATGTAGCCTTTACTATATCATCGTTTTGTTGCCATTCCTACCGCCGGGCGCGAGCTATCCGGCTACCACTACCAGTGTGACCTTCATGACATCGTGTACGGCATGCTTGTGTGGCCACGCATAACGCTGGCGATATCACTGTAACACTGGCGATATCACTGTAACACTGGCGATATCACTGTAGGGGACCATTCTACACCACCGTGAACAGCCACATCTGTCTCCGCGTGAACGCCATCAGCCACGGCATGCTTGTGTGGCCACACGTACCGCAGGCCGCGTGCTGTGGTAGTGTAGCTGTACAGCCATATAGGCGGGGGGCTAGCGTAACCCAGCCGACCTTTCACACCTCGTATTTCGCATGCGTGCCTGGCCGCCACTCCCCCAGGCCGCGCGCCGTACAAACAGGTGCTCACACACGGCTTTGTGCTGGACGAGCGCGGGTTCAAGATGAGCAAGTCGGTGGGCAACGTGATGGACCCGAACGTGATCATTTCGGGAGGCAACAACCAGAAGGTGAGGGGCGCAACATGTCATAGGTCGGTGCGGGGGGAGGAAACAACCACAAGGTGGGGGGGGAAGGAAACAATCAGAGTGTGAGGGGCAACCAAATGGTCAGTGAGGGGGGCAACAACCAAAAGCTTTGTGAGGAGTCGACAACTTGGAGGCTGCTCAGGCGGAGCGGAATATGGTGCGGATTTCTGTAGTTAGAATGAGTGTACCGTAATGCCCTCGGCTCACCTGTGCCTCCCTGCCTCGCTCCCACTACGGCCCTCGCTGCCTTTTGCTCCCTGCCTGTATACTCGCTCACCTGCCCATGACCCCTCTGTCTGCCCTTGCTTGCGCTCCCTTTGCCCCCTGCCCGTTGCCCCCCCTCTCTTGACGACACCGGCCATGTCCATTAGTGTGTGTATCACTGTTGCGAACAAACACTGATTGACATGCGTGACACGGTTTGACATGGACGGTGCACCTTCCCTCTGCCCCGTTATCTGTGCCCAGACGCAGCCGGCGGATGGCGCATGCCTGCTGCGGTCACCCCTTCAAAACCTTTTTCTGACATCCCTTCCCGTCCTTTGTTGTCTCTTTTTCCTGCGCCCGCCCTTGCGCGTGCTCACCCTTCTCTTCTTGTCATTTCCCCATGTGAAGGGGTTTCTCTCGATTCCCCTCTCCCTGTCCTTCCGCCCCCTTTTGCTGTGCTGGCAGATGGTGTCCGCGTAGGGCTAACACCTGGTGCAAGCATTTCCATACAAGTGCTGACCTGTCCTCCTCTTTGTCTCTTGCAGGCCTCCCCGCCCTCACTTGTTTTCCAACTTGCAGTCATCCTGCAGTCAACCCCTGTGCTGACCTGCCCTCTTGCTTTCCTTTGCCTGTCCCTGTCCTCGATACCCGATTATGCTGGCATCTTATCATGCTGGCAGACGGAACCTGCGTACGGTGCGGACGTGCTGCGCCTGTGGGTGGCCAGCTGCGATTACACGTCTGACGTGCTCATCGGCCCCAAGATCATCGAGCAGGTCGCCGAGTCCTACCGCAAGCTGCGCTTCACTATGCGATACCTGCTGGGCAACCTGGACGGCTTTGAGGTAGGGAAACACGCGTGATGGCATTCTGTAAACACGTGATGGCTGTAAACATATGTGATGGCATTCTGTAAATATGTTTGAATTTGTTGCGGGCCGATGATTTCTTGTGACTGGACAACCTCGGCGGTTTCCCAGTAGGTGTAGAGCTATTTATAAAACCAGCAGATGTGTAAACGAAACACAGCAGTGTGTATGGTGCACCGGTGTATGGCAACAGGCTCATGGCTGGGTGAGGTTATCCTGTGTTCTTAACGTATGGATAGCGGCTTTACGTTTGGGTAATTGGCTGCAACGCATTCCCTTCTTTACATCTTCCCACGGATCGTTTGATGAGGAGTGTCCTTCTCCTTGTTGCCCCTGCCCCCCTCCTTCCGCTCCCTCCCTTCCCCTGTCCTCCCTGCCCTCGTATCCCTTCCCCCAACCCCATTAAATCAACTCATCAACGCCATAATGGTTATCTGGATGCTCTTCTTTCCTCCCAAGCGTGCCCTTCAAATTGCCCTACAGTACATACTCCCCAGCTGTCGTCTGACCACCGCTCCGTTGCCCTATCTCGTCTAAAGTTCCGGTGACTTCTTGTAAGAAGTAGTAAATATTTCCACCCGCGCTAGGAGCCAGTCCCCTACGCCAAGCTTCCCTCTGAGCGTCCCTCCCTCGCCCTGATTGTCCTTTCTCTCCCTTTCTCTCCACTCGCCCTCATTGTCCTTTTTCTCCCCTCGCCCCAATCATCCTCTCTCCCCCCTATCTCTTTCTGCTATGCTCCCCGTTCAGCCGCCCTACGAGTCGGTGCCCTACGCCAAGCTGCCCTCTGACCATCCCTCCCTCTCCCAAATTGTCCTTTCTCTTCCCCCTATCTCTTTCTTCTATACCCCCCTTCAGCCGCGCTACGAGTCGGTGCCCTACGCCAAGTTGCCCTCAGTCGACCGCTACATGCTGCACAAGCTGTCCGCGCTCATGACCGACGTCAAGGAGGCGTACGACAAGTACCAGTTCTACCAGATCTACCAGGTGAGGGGGCGTGTAGGCAGGAATAGTGGTAGGCAAGGAGGCATATGCGGGATGACAACATACTTATTAACTGTACCAGATGTACCAGGTGGTTTGGTTGTGGTGGAAGGTTTGTTCGACGTAGTCGCGGGTAAATAGGGTATGCATGCACAATTTGCACACCGTCCTTTCAAATAGATAAGGCGTCGTCCTGAGGCAGCCGTTTCAAATAGGCTGAGGTATCTATCAAGCGATCTATCTGCCCGTTGCTTAGCCCATTGATTGTTCCTTTTCTCTTGTCAGCCTATCTGCATGCATCCAACCCTGTAGCTGGCCAGAAATTCCAAATTGTTACATGTCACTTTTCCTGACTGTCTGTCTCTGCTGCCTGCCTGCCATCTGTCTGCCTGTCCATGCTGGCCTCTTTGTGGTCTTTGTCAGCCTAGGTAACATGACATCCTATGTGTGTATAAATGCCGTTCTTTTACTACGATTTGTTTAATCTCTATCTGCCCACCCCCAGGCCATCCAGCGGTTCGTTGTCGTGGAGCTGTCCAACTTCTACTTCGACGTGTCCAAGGACCGGCTGTACACGGGGTGGGTGGCCACACAAGATTGTGGTATGAGGCTGCAAGGTGCTTTGGGTGATCAAACTCTGTTTAGGTGGAGTTCAGCAGGTGGGTGGCTAGACAACGTGTGCTCTGTAATGTTGTGACGTGCTTGGCTGAATGTATCTTGTGGAGTTGGGTGGGTGGCCGGACCAGTTTCCGAGATGGTGCTGTGATGTATTTAGCCCAGTGGAGCACCATGGTGGTGGGTGGGTAGCCCAACCGACGATTATAGTGTGTGGTGAAGCGTGGGATGCAGTTAGGCATCGAGGTACTGCGGCATGGATGGGTGGCCAGTTGCGGTACCCCCAACCCCACTGCCACTAGAGTGATTCATGCCTGATCTGTCTACCGCCCTACTCGCTTGCAGATGTTTTTTGCAAATGTCACTCGCATCGCAGCCAGCCACCGCAGGGCACGGCCCCTGCCAAAGCTTGCGGGTTAACCTTTTTTCTCGATCCTTTTCCCTATCGTTACCTAGCTACATGTTCCCCATCTATTCACACATATTCCCTATCGTTACCTAGCTACATGTTCCCCATCTATTCACACATATTCCCTATCGTTACCTAGCTATATGTTCCCCATCTATTCACACATATTCCCTATCGTTACCTAGCTACATGTTCCCCATCTATTCACACATATTCCCTATCGTTACCTAGCTACATGTTCCCCATCTATTCACACATATTCCCTATTCCCAATGTGCTGCTCACCAGGTCGCTGTCCAGCCAGGAGCACCAAGCCTGCCGCACCGTCCTCACGGCGGTGCTCTCCTGCCTGCTTCGCACACTGGCCCCGCTCACGCCCCATATGGCGGAGGACATCTGGTCCAAGCTGCCGTTCCCTGCGTCGCAGCTGGACGGCGATGAGGACAGCGAGGCGGGCGCGAGCGTGTTTGAGGGTGGCTGGGCAGTCGTGCGTCCCGAGTGGGGTAGCATGCCGGCTGAGGAGGTGGAGCTGTGGGACAACTTCAAGAAGGTGGGTGTTTTCAGTGCCTGTGTGGCTTGTGTTATAGGTTGACGGGTTACATATTGTTGAGGAGCTGTGGGACAACCTCAAGAGGGTGGGTGGAGATGGGCGGATGCCATCCAGTGCTTGTTCAAACGGAGCTCTGGGTTATATCTGTTCTTGAGGAGGTGTGGGCAAACTTCAAAGAAGGTGGGGGCTTTGTCCCTGTTACTGTGGATGTGCTTTTTGTTTCTTATTTGTTGAGGAGGTGGTTCTGTGGGACAACTTCGACAAGCTGGGGGGGGGTCCCATAGTTGTCTTTGAAGTGACTGATGGGTTATATTGTTGAACGAGGTGGAGCTGTGGGGCATCTCCAAGAAGGTGGATGGCTTTTATGCTCCAATCTAGCGGTTGTATGAAGAAATGGGGTGGCTCTATATGAATGTGTGGCATGTTCTGCACTGTTGAGGTGGAGCTGTGGGATGAGTCCAAGAAGGTGGGCGGGCTTCAGCGCCTGTTTGAGATGTGGTTTTGATTTACGGGTTGTGTATATTGCTGAGGGGGGTCTATACTGTGGAGGAGCTGTGAGATAACTTCAACAAGGAGGGTGGTTTTTAGAGATGGGGTGGTCAAATAGTTAATCATTTGCTTTTTTCCATTGTTTAGGAGGCGAAGCTGTGCGACGGCTCCAAGGTGGGTGAAGGAAAGAGGGGTCTGTGCCCATGCAGATCTTGGGAGTCATTTATGGGTTTCCAGCTGTTGAGGACAAGGTGGAGCTGTAGGATGAGTTCAAGAAGGTGGGGGAAACCACAGGTGGCTCGTGGACATCATCGCCTGGAAAGCAGCGCACTAGTTCAGTTTTGAAGGTGCCGGGCGCGTGGATTCTTTCCTGCAATAGGTTTATTTGCATGTACTCCCTCCTGCATGCCCGCCTTCCAATTTGATCTCACAAAAAAAGCCTTTTCCAATCACTAGGTCGAGGTTTAAATGAACAAGGTGCTGGACGCATAACTCCGCCCCCTAGTCTCCCTTTGAACATGCCATTTTCTACAGGTCCAGGTCCACGCGAACAAGGTGCTGGACGCATAAAACACCTTCCTACATCCCTAGCTTATCTTCTCATCGTATATCTCCCTATATAATCGATCTTCTTGGCCCCCCAGGTCAAGGTCCACGTGAACAAGGTGCTGGACGCAGCGCGCAACGACAAGCTGATTGGCGCGTCACTCGAGGCGGCCGTGACAGTGCACGTGGAGCACCCCAAGCTGCAGGCAATGCTGCGCGAGATGACACCTGGCATCGGGGGGGGAATGGCCGCCAACAAGGTCGACGTGCTTCGCTACATGTTCATCACCTCTCAGGTATGGGTCTGGTTATCATGTCCTTTCCTTTCTTCATACCTTGCACTCAGGGCTCTTCAAAGATAGTGTCATCATATCAACTCTTTAAAGATAGTGTCACCGCATCAAGTCTTCAAAGAGAGTGTCATCACATCGCAGATGGAGGGAGCAGCTCACACTTTCTCTGCTTTTCCAACGAGATTGGTGTAATTCTTCTCATCTCCTTGGGCCCCCTTTTCTTCGTTCTTCCTTCCTGTGCCAGGCGCACGTGGTGGACTCAGCCGAGGCGGTGATGGCGCTGGGCGCGGCGCACTGCGCGACCGCCGACGTGGAGGGCGTGGGCAAGGTGACGGCGGCAGTGCTGCCCGCGCAGGGCAAGAAGTGCAAGCGGTGCTGGAACTACTCGCCGCTCGTCGGCCGCGTGTGGGCGCATTCGGAGCTGTGCGAGCGCTGCTGGCCGTTCATGATGACGACCGCTGAGATGAGGGCCGAGGGGCTCACGGTGTAGACTGCCGAGGGGCTCATGGTGTAGACACGCTCCGAATCCGTTGATTAGCCAAGGTGAAGGCGGAGGGGCGGAAGTTGGGAAAGTCATGTGTTCACAGCATGACGAGATGAAGGCGGGGGGGCTGGCGGCTTGAGCAACGGCAAAGGTGAAGGGGGTCGCCGTTTAGAATGGTCATGATTCCAGAGTATAGCCAAGAGGAAGCGCAAGGGCTTCACTGCGTGGAAGGCCCTGACTTCATGGCGGTGTTATCAAGGGCTCGCCATTTGAGAAAGGTCTTGAATCCAAAGCGAATCCAAGATGGAGGCAGAGCCGCGGCGTTGTGAGGCGAGCTGATTTGGTTCCATAGCTGAGATGAAGGCAGAGACTTTGGCTGTGTGACAAGGCCTTGCATCCAAGGCAGAGCCGAGTTGAACGCAGACGGCCTTTGCGGAATTTTATGCCTTCCAGATGGCACCGTGAAAAGGTGTTGCAGCAAGTCAACCGGTTGAGAGGGGGGCGACGTGAGTTGCGCAGGTCAAAGAATGAAGGTAATGGAAAACAAGGGCACCCCGAATCTGGCATGGACGTCCCGGATGGATAACATCATGGCCACTAGCCATATGACCATCCCTAATGGCCACAGATGTAAGCCCCTAGCGCGGTTGTAGTCTTGTAGAGTAGGTGAGGGATGCCACAAGCGGTCTGCAGTGAGAAAACATGGGCTTATGGCTGGTGGCATGACCTGCCCTATATGCCAGCCGTGCAAAGCGGAGTTGAAGGCCAAGTTTCTGTCACGTGGGGCTCTGGGCTACAAACCTGCAGGTGCATGGCGGGTGCAATACAGAGGGGTGGCCATGCTCGGGCATCGGTAGCCAAGGTGCCGGATGCAACTGCAAGCGCTAGGCGGACGAGGCCGAGGGTTAGGCGCTAGCATGGGGTTGGTGCGGATGCTAGCACGGGGTTGGTGCGGATGCTAGCATGGGATTGGTGCAGATGCTAGCATGGGGTTGGTGCGGATGCTAGCATGGGGATAGTGCGGATGCTAGCATGGGGTTGGTGCGGATCCTAGCACATGGATGGGAGGTATGCTGCCTGGCATACAGGTGGTGAGTCTTACAGTGTCCTGTCTGGCATGGCTAGGTCGTGGGACGGTGGCCGGTATAAGCACGGATGCAAGGTCCAATAGGTGAAGGTGTGGCCTGGGAAGGGATGAGTTTCGGTAACCTGAACTTGTGAGATGGGATGAGTTGTGGACCAGAGCGGTGAACGCAGGCATGGCAGAAACCAAAATCTCACGTACCGCAGAATCCGGTCAACTCTCTCGTGAGTTTCTTCCAGCTGCGACTTCTGAGCCGCGCCTGGCAGGCACAAGGATAGGAACGGGGAGGCCATCAGTCGGGGTCAGTGGTTGAGCCGCTATTGATGGGTGGATAACAGGCCCAGATGCCGGCATGGCATTGCATGGCGCGGGAAGCCAGTCATCATCCATTCATCCGTGCTGGGACACCAGCATCGTGGAGGACAGGAGGCCCATGCCAGGGGCGTTATTCTACACACGCGCTCACTGTACCAGACTTACTTTCTGATGGGGATACTACTGATGGGCTTCAAGTAATGGCATGTGTTCAATAATCATGGGCATGGGCTTGGGATGCATGGGTCCCATATGAAGTGACACAACTATTCCATATGTCCATGCAGCTACTGCAGACCTGGGTCATGTGCTCTTGATGTCTCAATTGAGTCCCAATTTATTGATCTTGGGACCACCGACATAAGCGATAATGTTGCTGGGGTAATAGGGATGGCCGCTAGCTAGGAGTATGTGATAGTTTGCCCACCCCCGGGATTGGCACATCTGCGCAGGGGAATCGGAAACGTTGGTCGAAGTGCAGGTGGCTGAGTATAAAAACATAAGTTAAAAATCTAAATTACCTGTTTGGATCATTGGCACTGTTATTGTTGGGTAGCTGGATAGCCACGTGACTTGAAGCTATGTTTGGCAGAAATTAAACTAAAATAAATTATATCAGGACTCCGTGGGGAGATCATTAATTAATTTAATTAATTAATAGACACGTGACTGTGTCACGTGAGCATAAGTCCTCAGTGGGAGGGGAACATGGGATGGAATTAATTAATTAATTAATGGGATTAATTAATTAATTAATAGACACGTGACTGCGTCACGTGAGCATAAGTCCTCAGTGGGAGGGGAACATGGGATGGAATGGATGGTATTTAAGCTATCTAGGTCCTACAGTAGTTACAGGGGTGTGGGCACCGCGGCCCGAATCGCTATGAATGCCATACTTGGTCACACGCGGAGCCCCCACAGGCTTGGGGGTGGTCTCCTTCATCACTACTTGCCATCTATCCTTGCGCACCATCTGCCTCCATATTACAGACAAACCAGGAGGCTGCCCGGGGGTGAGCCCGTCACGTCTAGTGTAGCACATGTCCATGCCGAGTCTATCACGAAAAGTCCACGGGTGGCGGCCCTGCCGCGCGCGGCCGGGGGCACGCCAGGTCAAGGACATATCGCCCAGGCTGGGCGGGCTTGGTGCCAGCTAGTCTATCTGATGTATCTACCTGATCTGTGCGGGCCAGGTGCCCGGCTAGGCCCAGGCGCCTGTGCCTAATAATGTGGGAAACATAGGGCAAATCAGCGTACAAATTGAATTGAATTGTAACATAACTCCGTTGGGAGTATATGTAGCACATAGCCCAGAGAAGGGGCATATGGCCTATCATACATTCTAAGCTACTTCCTGCAAGGGTGGGAATGTAAACAACACTTGCTCTAGGTGCACCAGGGGCACCTGCACCCTCATGATCTTCACACTATGCCCAGCTAAGGGGGAGTATGTCATGTGGGGGAAGATCAACATGGCTATACAAGAGCTAGGGCATGGCTTCTCAGCAGGGAGTGACCCCCTGCATGGGCACGGCATAACTAAATAAAGCTAGGTATCATCTAGAGGGTGGCTCATCATAGGCACACATGTACATGACTAAAAATGCTAGGCATCAGCTGGTATAGTTAGTGCCTGTAGTAGGCGGGCATGTACAAGGCCACTGTCTATCTATTCTACACTACTGCTGCTGTATTCCCCTAGGCTGGGGC